>CM076572.1:593151363-593427871 GCA_034641835.2 Pinus albicaulis
AGACTCTTGGAGCATTGGTCATGTTGGAAAAATAGATGAGACTCTATTTTTTAGGTCGAAGAGGTCGAAGGCTATTTTTAGACTGCCTCTCCTAAAAATAGGGAAGTCAAATATTATTTACCCTTAATAATATTTGGACTCTAAACAACAATTTACTCTCTTGGAGCACTTCAGTTCGAGCTACAGAAGTGGCTCATGCATCTGACAGAGGAATTATGCTATTCCCAAGGGTTTGATGGCATCATGCATGGTTGACTTCAGTTAGGACTTCAGTGGCATAAGTTTGGTGGAGTTAATGAGACAGCTAGTGGAGTTGTGTTCTGTTTATTTTAGTTGAACTGGTTGAGATTAGTTTAACTAGCTAATCAATTAGTTATGAGTGGAGTGAATTAAATATTATTTAATTCATTAATTAGTAACTCATTATTCAACTCAAGAACACACTAGTTCACTACAGTGCATGATCAGTTAAGTGGAGACCAGTGAAAGAGGTAGATGAAAGGGTGGAGTTAGCTATCAGTGGCGACATCAGTTGTGCATGAGATTTGCACCACACTTGGAGGATTTGTCCATGACAATTGCGCAGTCAAGCCAAGGAGATTCGAACCTTGGATCTCTATATAGACAAGCCTGGATTGCGCAATAGAGGCAAGGCAATTGGCGGTGAGTTTTGAACCAGTAACCTGTTCAAAACTGAGCTAGATTGTGGGTAACTGTATGAGAAAGTACCGAGTACTTGTGAGGAGTATTGTACTGAGTTTGTTACTTTATTTCTCCATTATAATATACACAATAGCTGCGGGGTTTTCAGCTATAAGCTTTCCCCATACATACTGTGTTAATGTGTATGATGATTTGATGTGTTATCGCTTGATTTTATTTCCGCATGTGTGATGATCTGAGTGGAAGAGATTATGTGTTGCATATAAATTCAAATTGTATGTGATCAGGATAGTCTCGGTGGATAATTAATCATTATTCAACAAATTTCTACATATACACTCCTTCCAAAGTGGGGAAATGCAGCAATATAGGGCATAAAACGACTTTCTTCAAAGAATAATGCTATATATGTGAGAAATGGGACTTGGAACCCTTAGAATATACCATATGAAACTCACATCCATAATTGGAGCAGAAACAAATCCCTCTAGCCAACATAAACAGATCTCCCAAAGCCAATATGACTCAAATAAGCCCAAACCCCATAGCTTAACTCATGCAGAAAGGACTAAATCATGTAAAACATTATTTTATTAAGGGTTTATGTAGCAAATAATGAGAAATAATATATCTGGAGTCTACAAGCATCCAATGGCTGAGAAAATGGAGATTCCTTCCTCTTTATACATAATAAGAATAACTCGGCAAGGGTTTCAAGAAAGTACAATGTATAAAAGAGCAGATTTGCAGATCTAGATCTGGAAAACATATTTATACTATAGCTCTGTATAAAAATAGCTGAAATATACAAGGAATAGAAGAATAATTCTATACAAAGCCTCCCGGGAGAAGGGTTGGTCCTCCCTCCAAGGAACTAGCTCATGATCAAGGGTCTTGACCCTGCTACTACAACTCTGGGAATAATAACATAGTTTCTGCAAATGATTGCACAGTAGCTGATGTAGAAAGCTTTGGCAACATGCCAAGATGTACAATATGCTCAGAAATCTCCTATACAGATCTTGCAAAGAAAGGGAAGCTCCCTCCTCTGAAAGATAAGCTCAGAAGATGGTGTTGTAAGTCTCCCACTGCAACACCCTGCAACACAACATTCCCTGCTATAGGAATAACACTGTAGTTGAAGGAGGATTCTTGGCCTTAAGCCTAGATGTGGAAAAATGTAGAACAATGCTCCTCCAAGATACCTGTCAAGGAAGGAGAAGGAATTCCTAAGCAGGAATGCCTTGTGCTAAACAGCACTGCATACTCATCTCAACAGCTGAAGAATGCTCAATAGTCTAAGCAGACTAAAATAAATAATCCATAAGCTAACCTCAAATGTTTGTTATCTTCCTCCTTATAAGGTTTGTGAACCTCCTCGCCTTGGTTCCCACCCATTAGGTTTTCCAACACCACATGATCAATTTCCCTCCAAAACTGCATTGTAGCTCCATCAAGGCTACTCCTCCATACTACGATGTTGACTTAGTCAACTTAACTGAATCAACATGATTCTTTTCCTATTCATTCATAGAAAGTGCAAAATCCAGCCACTAGTATTTTCCCTTTTCATACTAAGAGGGCTTTTATGCTAATACAAGACAAGTATGGGTCTCTTTCCCCATTTATTCTCCTCCTAAGTGCAAGAATCAAAATTTAATATTCCTATTAGCTGCTTGATCATTTTAGGAATATTACAGTCCTCCCCTCCAAAATGTTGCTTGTCCTCAAGCAAATACAAGGATAGAACTGGAAAGTCTCCTCCCCTCTTCCTATAGCATCCTCATATGATGAGCTCTCCCAAAGAATAAGATGTTGTCTCAACAATGAAACTCCATAGTGCCTCTCCCAAGCATACAAGTTAACATTTGTTGTACATCCCAAATGGCTACCATCATGCAAAAGTAAAATACTCAAGGAGACAACTATGTGCTGTTTAGAGGTCCTCTCAAGGCATGGATTTTGAAATTCATGGGGAACTTTCATTCCCAAGTGAAACCTCCACCCCCAAGCTATCATCCATATAAAATGAGTCACCCTCCAACATGGAAACTCATGAAAAATCCCCTCCACCTTTAGCTCATGAAGTGTAGGTGGGCTGAATAGATGAACATGATAGGCAAGAGGGCCTATCCCACACTGTCCACCTCTCCACTCATGATAAGTGTAGAGGGCATGCTGATTTTGGGCTGCAACATGGTTTCCCTCAAGTGGCAAGAAGAAGATTGAATCTCCAAGGATCCTCTCTCCAATGTCATGAGTCATGCTAACCCAAACCATTCCATACAAGATGAATGGCACATCATCACCATATGGCATCCAAATCAGAAAAGTGCCGAAGGTTGTGTGTAATTTTGGATGGTACAAATGGTTTCCCAAGTGGATACTACGCAGTCTTTCCAACTGTTGTTTGAGAATATCATGTGGAAAGTGGTTCTTCAATAAGTTACACGCTGTGCATGTTTTCTCCTCCACCATGGGGTAGTAAGCAGCAATGGATATCAGCTATACATGATCAAAATAACAATACACTTAGCCAAATTCATGTATAGATGGGCTACTAACATTACAAAGATTGGCCCTAAAGTGACCATGAGACCCAAAAATACTCTTTCTCTCTTGTGGAGCAATGCACTATTCATATATGGTGAGAAGATACAAATACTCAATGGAGTAATCAACATGTATAGAAATGCATTTCTTACCATACATAGTTAGTAGGCTAAAAGTGAGGTCCATGAATGAGTCCTCCCATGAGAATATGCTCATAAAAATTTTCAAAAAGAAGGGATACATACTCTTGGAACACTCCATCAATAAGAACATACTCCCAAGTGACAGTGCTGTAGGCCTTAGTGATAAAGCTTTTGTCACTACATGACTCCTCCCTTTGACATTCCATATGCCAAAGCCATCCACCATCATGTTGCTATGTGAGAATATCTTCTTTCTATATGGAAGCCTCTCATGATCCTCCAATGCTGAAGGGTAGCCTCCTTGCATTTTGAATGTGCCTCCCTCCTCTCTAGAAATGTCATGATAAGTATGGGAAAAATTCTGCCCATACTCTCCCAAGTGTAACCACAGCAACAACAACTCTTGCTACTCCCTCATCTCTCCCTCATACAAGCCATAGAGTAAGATCATGATGGTTGTCTTGTATGATGCCCCATACAAACAAGTCTTTTGATGTTTTATCATATGGGTGCCACGCCATGCCTCCCTCCATAACATACCTCGTGAAAATGGGTATGTCATATGATGGCCAAACTCTCTCAGGAGTAGCCAATGCAGCTTAGCCTTTTGCTGCCCTGTGTCATAGATCTGCAAGTGGCACACCAACCTCTTGCTCTCCATACACCCCCATTCATCCAAATGTGGATGCCTCCAATCATGCTTCCCCTTGGTATCTTCCCATTGAAGACTACCAATCTCCCAAAGAAGATATTTCTCTTTGCCCCTCATGGGAAGTTGAGATGCAACTCCTTGGATATCTTTTAGAAAATATCTCTCATCAATGATCCTCTTGAATCCATAAGGACCCAAGTGTACTGAAGGTAAAAAATCATCATAAAGTGGCACAATGCTCATCATGCCCTCCAAAATTCCACAAACCAACCCCAAATTTTGTATGCAACTTATTAGGGGTGCATTGAGATGATTGTTTACCCCATCATTGATCAAACCCAAGCTGCACAGCATAGTGCAAGCTTGGTGCTCTATACCAGCAATGTGTTTTTATCCTGGATCATGTAAAGAAAAATTTCCAAGGCCTCCCATAATATTTTCTGAAATGATACAAAATGGAAATTCATGCATACCTTGGTGTGTCTTGGGAACATCTTGTATGGCTGCAAGAGTGCCTCCCTCCATGATTGTGACAGCGCTGATAAAAGTCTCCTCAAGTGGGGATGATGACTCCTTCTTCTCTAATCTCTCACTGTTAAATCTTCTGATCACCCTTTGAGTGAAATATGAAAAATTGGATACTCTTGCATGACTCACATGGCTGAACCACCAAGTTCTTACCTTACCCTCCAAGTGCAGCACTGAGATCTCCACAGCCTCTTTTTCCACTACTGGATGTAATAGGAAAGATGCTTCTAACTTCATCACCCAAACTCTTGCTATACATATGGGTGATCCATTGAAAGTGGAAAATAGAAACCTATTGCCCTTCACCATCCTATTGCTGTATGACCTCCTTTCTTCTTTTAGTTGGTTAAACCGAGGAAGATCTAGAGTCTCTCTAAAAGCTCTAGGTTGGCACTTGTACTTTGCCAAATATCCACTCAGGATCTCATGTTCTAAGTGGTATTCTTGCTCTTCACTCCCTCTATGAGAATAGGAAGTGCATGGGTCTTCTTATTTCTCTTGAAACCTTCTAGAGGTCTCACTTCAACTTTCTCCTCCTTGAAACCTTCTTGGAGTTCCATTGCATCTTTCTTCTTTCATATGTTTAACCTCCTTGGAGAGGCTCTTCTTAGATTTGAAAATTGATGAGATTAATCTCATTCTCTCCATCATTCTGATCTCCTCTTATTATTATCTTCTAGATTGGATCTGAAATCCACAGGCTGAGCCAAGATGGCAGCTTTGATACCACTTTAATATCCCAAAATACGAAAAATCTAAAACAATAAGAATATCTTAAGATATTATGAAGTTGGAGATTTAGAAAACCAAGCACATAGTGGTGTAAATTAGCTCATAAGATGTAAAGGAACATCTAACTAGCAAATGAATGTTTAGCAGCAATAATATGGCCTATACACTCCTTCCAAAGTGGGGAAATGCAACAATATAGGGCATAAAAGGATGTCTTCTAAAAATAACACTATATATGTGATAAATAGGACTTGGATCCCTTAGAATATACCATATGCAACTCACATATAGAATTGGAGCATAAACAAATTTCTCTAGCCAACATAAACAGATCTCCCAAAGCCAATATGACTCAAATAAGCCCAAACCCCATAGCTTAACTCATGTAGAAAGGACTGAAGCATGTAAAATATTATTTTATTAAGGTTTTATGCAGAAAATAATAATAAATAATAGATCTGGAGTCTACAAGCATCCAATGGCTGAGAAAATGGAGATTCCTTCGTCTTTATACACAATAAGAATAACCCGGCAAGGGTTTCAAGAACGTACAATGTATAAAAGAGAAGATATGCAGATCTAGATCTGGAAAACGTAGTTATACTGCAACTCTATATAAATATAGCTGAAATATACAAGGAATAGAAGAAGAATGATATACAAATCCTCCCGGGAGAAGGGTTGGCCCTCCCTCTAAGGAACTAGCTCAAGATCAGGGGTCTTGACCCTGTTACTGCAACTCTGGGAATAATAACGTAGTTTCTACAAATTAATACATAGTAGATGATGTAGAAAGCTTTGGCCACATGCCAAGATGTAAAATATGCTTAGAAATATCATGTCTAGATCTTGCAAAGAAAAGGAAGCTCCCTCCTCTGAAATATACGCTTAGAAGCTGGTGTTGTAAGTCTCCCACTGCAACACCCTGCAACACAAAATTCCATGCTATAGTAATAAAATTGCAGCTGAAGGAGGATGGTTGGCCTCAAGCCTAGATGTCGAAAAATTCAGAACAATTCTCCTCCAAGAGTCCTCTCAAGGAAGGAGAAGGAATTCCTAAGCAGGAATGCCTTGTGCTAAACAACACTGCATACTCAACTCATCAACTGAAGAATGCACAATAGTCTAAGCAAACCAAAATCAATAATCCATAAGCTAACCTCACATATCTGCTATCTTCCTCCTTATAAGGTTTGTGAGCCTCCTCACCTTGGGTCCTACCCATTAGGGTTTCCAACACCACATGATCACTTTCCCTCCAAAACTGCGTTGTAGCTCCATCAAGGCTACTCTTCCATACTACGTTGTTGACTTAGTCAACTTGACTAAATCAACATGATTATTTTCATGTTCATACATAGAAAGTTCAAAATCCAGCCACTAGGATGTTCCCTTTTCATACTAAGAGGGCTTTTATGCTAATACAAGACAAGTATGGGTCTCTTTCCTCATTTATTCTCCTCCTAAGTGCAAGAATCAAAATTTAATATTTCTATTAGTTTCTTGCTAATTTTAGGAATATTACACATTGTAAGGTAGCCAAGGAATTGAATTTTTTCCTATACCCAGCACCAGAATGTCAAGTGATGGTTGTAAATGGAGGAACTATAAATTGCTCTGGAAAATGCCATAATATGAAGCTAACCATGGGGGAATATGTATTGAATAGTCCAATGCTTTCCATTCCTATGGGAGGTGCTGATGTTGTACTAGGAGTACAATGGCTACAATCTTTGGGGACGGTAGCTTTTAATTTTCAAGAACTTTTCTTGAAATTTTTTTCAGAAGGAAAGGAAGTCGAATTACGGGGTATTGCGGGGAAGCCAGGAAGGATAATAAGCTCTAATGTCATGACAAAGCTTCTAAAGAAAGAACATCGAGGTGTAATTGCACAATTATGCTCACTAGAAGTTCTAACATCAAAATCATCTATTTCTGCAGATCTCCAACAAGTCTTGGACAATCATTCCAAGGTGTTTGAAACTCCCAAAGGACTCCCACCTATTCGTGATCATGATCATGCTATTCATTTTATTCCAGGAAGTGTTCCTCCAAACATCGGGCCTTATAGATATCCTTACTTCCAAAAGAGCGAAATTGAACGTATGATTGCAGAAATGTTAGAGGCGGGTATAATTCAACCTAGTCAAAGTTCTTTCTCTGCTCCTGTAGTATTGGTACATAAGAAGGATGGATCATGGCGCATGTGTCCGGATTATAGGAAGCTCAATAAGCTCGCCATTAAAGATAAATTTCCCATTCCTGTTATTGATGAATTATTGGATGAATTACATGGAAAAATTTATTTTACCAAGTTGGATCTTCGTTCAAGATATCATCAAATTAGAATGAAGACTAAAGATATTCCAAAAACAACATTTCGAACTCATGAGGGTCATTATGAATTTTTGGTCATGCCTTTTGGCCTTACCAATGCACCTTCTACATTTCACGGGTTGATGAATTCCATTTTCAAACCCTTCCTTAGAAAATTTGTGCTAGTATTTTTTGATGATATACTAATCTACAGCAGGTCTTGGAAGGATCATGTTGAACATGTTGACAAGGTGCTCAAACTATTGCGGGAGAAACAATTATATGCAAAAAAATCCAAATGTTTCTTTGGAGTACAAGAGGTGGAATATTTGGGTCATATTGTATCTCACGAGGGTGTGAAAGTAGACCCTAACAAAATTAAAGCCATTAAGGAATGGAAAGTCCCCACAACCATAAAAAAGTTGCGAGGATTTCTCGGGTTAACAGGGTATTATCGCAAGTTTGTTAAGAATTATGGGAGAATAGCAGCACCTCTAACAACATTATTGAAGAAAGATGCATGTTCATGGACTCCTGAAGCAACTAAGGCCTTTGAACGTCTTAAAGAGGCAATGTGCCTAGCACCGGTCTTAGCTACACCAGACTTCACAAAAACCTTTATTGTGGAATGTGATGCCTCAGGAAATGGAATTGGTGCGGTTTTAATGCAGGAAGGAAGACCCATTGCTTTTGAAAGTCGTCTAATCAAAGGAAAGTATTTACAGAAACCTATTTATGAGAAGGAAATGTTAGCAATACTACATGCACTAAAGAAATGGTGAACTTACCTAATGGGAAGACACTTCAAGGTAAAAACTGAACATGATAGTCTTAAACACTTTTTGGAACAAAGACTATCGTCAGAAGAACAACAAAAATGGGTCACAAAGATGTTGGGTTATGACTTTGAAATAATCTACAAAAAAGGAAAGCTGAATGTTGTTGCAGATGCACTCTCAAGAAAGAATGAAGAGGTGGAAGCATTGCTTTTGTGCCATTTCTATTATCCAACCAGATTGGATAACTGAAGCAAGAGATGAATGGAAGAAGGACAAAGATGTATGGATACTCATTCAAAAGTTGCAGCAAGATCCTAGTACATCTGATACATTTAGTTGGAAAAATGATTCCATATGGTACAAAGATCGCTTATATCTTTGTAAGAATTCCCAACTAAAACAAAAGATTCTTCTGGAATTGCACACTTCTCCTTTAGGAGGACACTCAGGATTTTTAAAAACTTACCACAGGGTGAAGAAAGAACTTTTTTGGGATGGCCTTAAATCTGATATTCAAAATTTTGTGGCAGAATGTTTGGGTTGCCAGCAGAATAAAGTTGAGACAATTAAGACCCCGAGACTTCTACAACCTTTATCCATTCCAAGTCAACGTTGGGAGGAGATTTCAATGGATTTTATCATAGGTTTACCTAAGTCCTAAGGAAAGAGTGTCATCATGGTGGTAGTTGATAGACTTACCAAGTATGCACACTTTTGTGCATTATCTCATCCATTTAAAGCAAGTATAGTTGCTACTACATTTATGGACATAATTCAAAAGCTACATGGAAACCCAAAGGTTATTGTGAGCGACAAAGATCCCATTTTTACTGGAAATTTTTGGACAGAGTTATTTTCTTGTTTGGGTACTCAATTAGCTCATACCTCATCTTATCATGCTCAATCCGATGGTCAAACTGAGATAGTGAATAAATTTTTGGGAGGATATCTTTTTTGTTTTGTATCTGATAAACAAACACAATGGGTCAAGTGGTTACCTCTCACTGAATGGTGGTATAACACTTCCTTCCATAATGCAGCAAAAAATGACCCCATATATGGCACTTTATGGATATAATCCACCATCCATCACATCATATTTAAGAGAAAATTCTAAGGTTCAAGCAATGGAAGATCACATCGATCATCAACAAGAAGTTCTCGAACTCTTAAAATATAACCTAAATTTGGCACAAAATCGAATGAAACAATAGACAGATCAACATCGCAGCGAGAGAAGTTTTGATGTAGGAGACTGGGTATTTTTACAACTACAACCATACAAAAAAATGTCCCTCAAGCAAGATAAGAAGGATAATAAATTATATACAAAGTACTATGGTCCTTACAAGGTGTTGCAAAAGATTGGTACTATGGCATCCAAATTGGAGCTTCCTTCTTCTTCGTGAGTGCATCCAATTTTCCATGTTTCATGCTTAAAGAAGGTTATAGGTGAAAATATTCCAGTTCAAACAATAAAACTTGATGAGGAAGGAAAATTCATATTGGAACCTGAAGCGGTCATGAAAACAAGAACTCAAAAACTACGAAATCGATCAATTTCAGAGTATCTCATCAAGTGGAAGAACTTACCCACTGAAGATTCTACATGGGAGGATGAGAATTTTATACAGAAGCACCCAGAGCTACTCAAGCGTTGAGGGCAACTCATTTTTGAAGGAGAGGGGCATGTTAGGTCCCTATATTACTAGTTTAGTCCCTTATTGTTATTAGTGTAGCCCCCTTATTGTTACTGATGTACCCCTATAACCCCAATTTTGTTATTATTATGCCCTTACATTGTTATTGTTAGGTCAGCTAGGATTATATTGTGGGCCCATGGACTCCTATATATAGAAGGAGGTTTTGATCATTTGTAGCATCCAATAATTGTTCATTTATGTTACATATTGGAGGTTTATCCCTCGAAGTGGTTGATTTATAAGGCGTTGATCTCTCTTTTCTTCTATTTTTGGAGCTAGTTTCACAACTTTGAGGGTTGAGTTTTTTTGCAGGTTGCAGTAGTGGAGACCATCTTTGGGTCATTTCATTGCTCATTTTCAGTGGGGAAGGCTTACTTTCCATTGGGAGGATAGTAAGGAATGCCCTTGTGCTTATTTTCAGATCTTGGCATCATGCCAACTGTTTATTTATCCCTACAGTGCAGTTTATTTCCAGATCTACATTATTTCTGTAGGAGGAGTTGCAGGGTGGTTTGGCACACCATTTGGAGAGTTGGTTTTCTAGTGAAAGGGACCTACCTTTCATTTAGATGATCTATTAGAGGAGGCTATTATATTTATCGTATCAGATCAACCACACTTTCCAGATCTATATTTTGTAGTGGATCTTCAGCCCTAGGGCCTAGATCCCCATCTTGTACATGGTGTTTTGTTGAAAACCCTTAAGGGGTTCTTCAAAGGAGCTTGTATAGTGCTCAAATCTGTAGAAGATCTATCTTTTGAGGAACATATCAGCCTTAGATCTGTTGTGTAATTATTTTTTGTAGCAGTGCATTTAAAACAACGTTGTAGTATTCCATTGGAGGCTTGTTATTTCTTATTGTACATCTTATGGCCCATTTCTTATGTATATTTTGCTGTTGTTATAACATATTTTAAGGTCTCATATTGGCCTCTTGCTTTTATATGATGATTTACACTATTTTTCCAGCATTTTGCACTATATTCTTGCTTTTCCCATTAGGGAATATTACATATTTAAAGCATTTTGTTCTATATTCCTTATTTTCCCATTTGGGAATATTATAGGCACTCAAAGTCCCCCGAGGATGAGGGTGGGATTCCCACTCAGGAACACCCTTGTGCTAAGAAACACAGTAGACTCCCTTAAACAACTAAAGCATGCAAGGAGTCATAAAATGCCAAGACATAAACAATAATCAGAATTCATTTTATGGCTTCCATCCTCTTCCTTATATGCTTGGTGAGATTCCTCACCCTGGATCCCACTCATTAAAGAAACTACTCTCATGCATACAGTCCACCTCTATGACTGTGTTGTCCTCCATTAAATCTCCACTACCTCCATAACAACGTTGTTGATTTGGTGAACTTTGACCCTATCCACATGCTTTAGCCCCTGTTCACACCTCAAGGTGATTTAGATAAAATTATCCACATTCACATGAGAAGTTTTTTTTTTACTACTAAAGATATTTATGGGTCTCTCTACCCACTTATTCACCTATATTATTATCAAAAGAAAAAATAATATTCCAATTAGCTGAAAGATAATTAAGAATATTACAATATGTTGAAAATCTTCGAGTTTATATGGAACCATGTTCAACATTGGAATCATCATGTACAGAAATAGAGTTGAAGAAAGCTAAAGGGAAAGAAAATTTACTTGAAAAAAAGAGCTTCTAATTCTAATGGTCTTTGGATGGTTCCCAGAAAGGAGAAATATATATGTATGCGCTTCTAAAAATTCTTAATGAGCCACTTGTATTACGAATCAATAGTGACATGGAGCAGGTTATGGATCTTCGCAACGTGGTTCTGAAGAATGTTGAACTCGAGGTTGAATCACAATCTTCATATGGAGAGGATGTTTTGAATATTGGGAAGGAAAATCAAGCTATGCATGAAATGGTGTCTAATGTGGCTTTAAGTACTGAAAGCGATAAATGTTCTACAACCATATATTAAATTGAGATGCATAAGGGTGATGAGGTTCTTGTGGGGATTTTACTCATCAAATCATTGTACATGTGGCTTGACCATTTTATTTTTATGATGTGCTAGTGTAATTGATTTTAGGAGTTGGTTATATTTAGTTTTTTTAGGATAGATCTAAGGAATTAAATCCAATAATGATATTTTATAATAAAGGAAGATAGATATCACTCTATAAGTAGAGGATAACCTCCTCATTTTTACTCATGGTTGGATTTTTAGAGCACTCCACTCCATGGATCTTAATGGAAATATCTTTATGGGAGCAATTTTTTTTCGAGGGCATATCTATGTGGTGAATTTCTTCGATTTAAAAGTTTTTCTTTCTTGATATTTTATTCTACATCATTAAAGGAATTATTGTGATTGTTCAAGGCTACCATAAGGCTACAAATATCAATCCATTTGAAAGGAAACTTTGTAAATTGGATGGAAGACATCTAGAGGATCTTCACACACACTCTCCTTTGTTGATTTGGGGTAAATTTAATCCTCCTTTCTAGGCCATACTCCAAAGTTCCTTAGTAAGGGTTTTTAATTTTATTTCATGCCATATTTGATTTTGTGGTTGGAGACTTTCCCATTGGAGATATCCATTCTAGTTGGGCCACGACTTCATAATTTTCCTTGAAAAGCCAAGGGATTAATTTAGCTATAGATTTATAACCTCTTTCCCTAATCCATAAACACTAGCTAATCGAATTAAGAATGTTTTCTTCTTAATCTCATATTTCCACTTGACTCCTCTTGACTCCATAGCCCAAAGAGGATATTGGAACTAATATTCATATCCCTCCATGTCCTTTTTCCCCCTTTTTAAAAAAAAACCTAAATATATCCAAAAAAATATGTTTCACTAAGGCTACCATTAACATCACCTTATGCCTAATTGACTATGTCTTGTTGATCCTAGTAGGGAAGACCCTCTTGAGTCAAAGAAGAGACAAGAGAACAAGTTGCTGAGATGATGATGGGGGACCTTCCTAGAGGTCCCCATTATATTTTTCATTTTGGATTGGGGCTTTTATCACATGCACAATTTGTGCAAAAACAAGAAGAAAAGGCATATAAAACAGGTTTATAATTGTGTTTTTCAGCTACCAACAAAGAAATCAACCTCTAATAGTCTACTTTGACTTTCTAATTGGCGGGGGGCTTCAAAAAGGAATCCGTGAATACCTCCTTTCCAACTAAAAAACTTCATGGATAGAATGTCATATATTTATTCCACCATAAGGCAAAAAACTATTCTTATCACGATTGGATGTGGCTTTATGAGGATATGAAGAAAAGAATTAGCCATTGTTTTAATAAGTGGATCTCTAGGGAGGAAGGATGACCCTTATCAAAAGTTTTATTGAAGTTATCCCGGTCTTCTGGATGATAATGACATATATCCAGAAAGGAATCATGTCCAAGATACAGATAGTTTCCATCAGATACTCGTGTGCAAGGGAAGAATATGGAGAGAAGCATACCACTATTGAAATAATAGAGATTGGCAAGACCAAAAAACAATTGGGGGTTATGGGTTGAAAGAAACATATATTTTTTCAAACGCGCTAGATACAAAATGTCTATGGAGGATGTTATCAACTGAAGGACCATGGAAATAAATCTCTCGAGCATAGATAAATGGATAAGAAAACCCAGAAAGAGTGTAGGAGGGGTTCAAATATGGTGAAAGGAATGATATAGGCCTACCCTGTCATTGGTAACAACCTTACATGGCTTATCAGAAGTGGAGAGAGTGTAAGAAATTACAAACCATTAGGTTGGATGGGAGGATGCCACAAGATCCCCCCTGGAGCTAATAAAACACCTGCATTCAGAAAGTTTATTCCATATTGAATATATGTATAACATGTAGGTGTAGTATCAGTAGTTAACAATATGGAAAGAGGAAAAGTAGATGGGTATGGAAGGAGAATAAGTTATTTGAGAGGAAATTCCTACTTATTTTCCCTGATGGATGATTCATTTAAATTAAAATATAGCCAAAAAAAAATGGTATGGACTGCAAGAAAAATGGAAGGATTTTATGAGGTGGAGCTAGGATACATAAGTGCAGTGCAACCACAATATTAGGCTAAACAGAGAAGGTCAAAGATTTGGAAACTTGAATCCCTTATGAAATCAAGGGTGTTTTTTGTGGCTAGTTATCAATAATAAGATTCTAACGTAGACAATTTGTAGAAGAGTATGTGGCAGGACTAGAGATATGCCCTCCATGAAAATTCTCAAATGAGACTGTCTCACACCTTTTCATCTCTTTTTCTTTCTTTATCTAGGGACATATGGAGAAAAAATAAGTAGCAATAGTAGAAAAATATAAGGGGCCGTTGAAAAATATCTTGAGGATAGGGATATAGATATAAGATTTAATTCCCTTCACCTTTTCATAATTTGGGCCATCTGGCTTACAAAAAATGAATCCCTTTTTCAAGAGAAGAATATAAGCGCAGAAGCAACTTATTTTGGGTTAGGAAGTGTCTATATGAGTTTTGAACATTAAAAATAAAAAAATGAAAACAAACATAGAGAACTAGCCCCTCAGACATAGTCATAACCATTATTTATGGTTTATTCAATGGATAAGGTAATGTTGATCCCAGTTCTTGTAGAGTTGGGCGAATGTTAGTCATCTTTCCTTCCCTTAAATTAATATCTAAATATGGATTAGGAGGGTGAACAAATAACATAGTTGAAGTGAAATTGGTCACAATTCTAGTGAAGCTAGCAAGAGACCATAGAGTGGAAAATTTAGGAGGTGATTGATGGGTTTATTGGCACAAGAGTAAAAATAAACATCCAACTACATGGTATCCTCCTTCACGTTGATGAATTAAAACATTTTTTTTGTGAGATAAACTTTAAATTGATATGCAAGGAATTCAAAAATGAAGCGGATTATCTACCCAAGCAGGTTACACAGAGATACAAGTTTCTTAATGATCAAGCCCAACAGATGGGGCAAAACATATTTTGCCTCATAGAAGCACTCCTATCTAGTTTCCTTCTAGTTTTCAGTTGCTTTTATCATGATGTTACAAATCTTTGTCATTTCTATTTTATGCATTGTTTTTTTAGTTTATGCTAGTGGTTACAAACTCAACCGAAGGGGAAAACCCATATTTTCGGAGAAGTTCCCAAAGGCCTTTGAATTTTGGAATGAAATTATTCATAAAACGATCAGATGAAGAGGGAATGTTGTTTTTTCCTCTCCAAAAGGCCTATACTTTATTGATATAATAATGTAAAACTAATCATCTAACTACCAGACAACTTGCATAACCTTAATTATCAATTAAATTGGTTGTAGAATCTTAATACGTTGATTTAAGAGTTAAATTCTTTATGGTGCAAATTTAGTTAACATATGACTGCATATAGTTGTTATCTCTTTCAATTCTAGGAACTAATATTCATGGGTGAATTAAATATCATGCTACATTCTTTGTCATCAACATTCTTGTGAGCCATGCTTGTCCTCACTAATGCATTGATCAAAAGGGTGGAGTAATTATTTGAAAATAACAAGAAGCTTACTTAATAAGCCTTATTATAAGTAAAATTTGAAAATGGCATTCCCCATTTTCCTTTTTGTTTACACGGAATATCTCTGAAAATTAGCTGCAAATGGGAAACCTAAGAAGTGGAACAAACTCTCTTGCTAGGTTAATGCACTCAAGGAATTTTATTGGGCTTTGGAACAAAAAATAAGTGTTTTTGAATCCACATAAATGAAACCAACCACAAGCATACTAACCCTGAGTATTTTCTAAACATACCAACACTATGACATTTTTTCCCACTCCAGAACTCCATCTTTGGAGAATCTCATCATTACAGCACAATTTTAACAAATAAATATCAGCTAAGATTTGAAAACGAGCAAGTAAATGTGCCCAAGAAAGGAATGCGCTGAAAGAATTTGCATGTAAAGTGGAAACAAAGCACCACTTTTTAAGTACATGGCTTATCACCACATTTATTTTGGATTTTCAGGTAAAGTGGAAACAAAACAGTGCTATTATAAATGCATGGTTTATGGGCACATTAATTTAAACTTGCAAGAACAACCACATAAGGCTTCATATTAAAAGAACAATCTTAGGCTAAAACAAAATTCCTAGAATATTTTTTTAACCAGGATGTTTTTTCAGACAAGATGTTAATAGGGTCAACCATAAGGCCAACAAAAATATTTGCATACAAGAGACCTACTATGTGGGGAGTCAGAAATCCTACCAACATGAGTAGCATTTTAGTTGGAACTGGGTAATGTTAGTGACAAAGCATGTAGCCATTATCTAACTATAAAGGTTAAGGTAGAGTTAGGTGCATGATATGACATAAGTGGTACATGAATTTGGGTATGTGAAGCCTATCTAGAGTCAGCCCTATTGTATATAACTTGGGGCATTAATATGACATGGTTCATAATCTCTCCACATTTTTGTGTTTATCATGAATGTGCATTCATATCTGGTTGATTTTTGTGTAGCTTGGGAGGTAATCCAAGCCCTAGTGTTTTGGGGTTGGAGGAAAAAGCGCCACAAGAGGCACATGTGGGCTTCTAACCCAAGCATGGGGCTTTTCACCCATCAATATTTGGGCCAAAAACATCACGATTCTTTGATATGTAATGGATGAGGATGATAATCATTGTCAATATGAATCTGACGCATCGAAAACCATCCAATTTCGAATTGTAGTTGAAGAGTTATGAATTTTTTGAAGGTTATGTACGGGTTTGCACATATGTGTCAAGGTCAGCCTAAGGTATTTTTAGGCTTGTGACAAGTAGGATGCCCTTAAATATAAAATTGGAAGAGGCCCTTGTATTGAATATAAATACAAGGTGATATGGACATTATTTTCTCATCCATTTTTGGCAACACGCAAAAGGAATAGAGATTGTTGGAGGAGAAATATCCCTATGGAAGATGCAAAAAGAGAAGGATGGGGAAGTGAGGGGATAGGGATTGTTTTATGGGCTAAGAAAAAGGGATCGAGTTGCTGGAAGGAGGTCGAGCAACCTTGTTGTGAAGGTCGAGTTGGGGACCTCAAATGTAGGTATGTTTGGGGACCAATTTTGTAATATTCCTAAATTAGCATGCAACTAATTGGAATATTAATTTTTCTGTTTTCATTTAGTTAGATGAATAAATGGTTAGGAAGGCCCATAAATCTCTTTAGTAGGCATAAAATCCCTCTTAATGTGAAAATGGATCATATTCATAGCTAGATAAAGCACCCTCATGTGTGAACAGGGGCTAATGCATTTGGACAAGGTCAAGTTTGACCAAGTCAACAACGTTGGTATGGAGGGAGTAGATCATCAATAAGAGACAACACAGTGTGAATGGAAGGAAGACTCCATGATAGTGGAAACCCTAATGAATGGGACCCAAAGTGAGAAAGCTCACATTGTTTATAAGGAGGGCAAGGTAGCCATAGTGGGTTATGTCATTGATTATGGATTTTGTGGTCTGCATTATATATATCATCTTCAGCCATATCCATCCATTTATTTAGTATCAGCTGCTATTCAGCCCTAGAGCTACATTCTGGCATTTTGTACTTTGGGGTATTTACGGAAATCCTTCCCCGATTCTCTTGGAAAGGTGTCTAGGAGGCTAGATCTTCACTCCTAGCATTATTTGATATATATAACAACATATCCACATTGATCTATCTCTATACAACAATTTAGGCCCTAAAACTGTGTTGTCTTAGCTCAAGGCATTTGTATAGTAGCTATTTTTCATATGATTGCATATTTTCTTATTAGATGCTTGTATGGTATTGCTTGAGTGACTTGATCCTCAAGATCTTGTGCCTATTGTTTTCTTATATGTTTAATACAATGGCTATACATTTGTCTCACATATTGGTGTTTTGATGTATTCACTACTACTTTCCATGTTTATGTGATATATTGTTGCTTTTCCTATTTGGGAATATTACAGTGGTATTAGAGCATAATCTTGGCTTAGCCTGTGGATCTTAGCTATTATGTTATAAGAAGAATAAGAGAAGAAGAAGAGATCTAAAATGGTGGAAGGAATGAGCTTTGTCTCATCACTTTTAATATCTATGAAGAACCTCTCCAAGGAGGTCAAGGAGATGAAAGGGGAGAGACGCAATGAGACCTCTAAAGGGTTTCAAGAAGAGGAAGGTCCATGTACTTCCTATCAGCAAAATAAAGAACCAGTGTTGCATAGATCTCTACGGCAATACACTATGCCCTTTTCTTTTGAGGAAGAAGACAAGAGGCATGGAGATGGAGGACACTTGGAACATGAGATTCTAAGTGAATATCTTGCTGAATATAAGTCTCAACCTAGAGCTTTCAAGGAGAATATAACTCTCCCATAGTTCATTCAGCTCAAGGAAGAAAGAAGACCTTGCAGCAATAGATTCCTATTGCCTACATTTGATGGGTATCCACATGTACAGTAAGAGCTTGGGGAATGAAGTTGGATGCATTCTTCCTACTACATCTAGTGGTAGAAAGAGAAGCTGTTGAGATTGCAGTGTTGCACCTTTAAGGTGAAGCAAAAATTTGGTGGTTTAGGCTTTTGAGTCATGCAAGAGTGACTGCATATGCATATTTTACTCAAAGGTTGATCAAAAAGTTTGACAAGAAGGAATTAGAGGGGAAGAGGCCTTCACCACCACGTGATGCGAGAGCACTTGCACCAGGAGAAAGAACACTTGCACCTTTGTAAAGTGGTATTGATATCTTGACATTTAGAGTCCCATGCACTATTATGGAGATGCATGGGAAGGAGGAGACTTGTACCAGCGCTGATGTAGCCATATAAGAGTAGCCATCATCATCAGTAGTTGGATAAGTCATCACACCGAAGGAAGTAACCCTTGTATAAGTACAAGATGTTCCCATGCTTTACCAAGGTATGCACATATTTCCATTTCCTGTCATTTTAGAACATCTTATGGAGAGTTGTGGGAATGTACCATTGCATGACCTAGGGTCAAAGCACATTGATTATTTGGAACAACAGACTATCACTGTGCTGAGCAGTCTTGATTTTTTCAAGGAGGAGATAAATAGTTCATCATGGTTATTCATTGTTGAGCTGCACACAACTCTTGGGGTTGGAGTGTGGATTTTTGGAGGATATGATGACTATTGTCCTAAAAAATGTAATGCAGAACTATGTGTTCATCATTAAGCATGATCTTAAGACAACATATGCACCACCATGGAGATAAGAAGTGTTGTCATTGAGCAGCAGTGATGAGTTAGGGGCCCAACTATTATTGGAGCATTCTGATGACCATTATACTTGTGTGACATTGGATGGGCAGATGATTGATGAGAGACATATTATCTTTCATTGTTGTGATGGATATTTCTTGATGAGAACTTCACAGCTCAATGAGAAGACTTTTCCCTCAGCATACTTGGATCCTTATGGATTCAACATGGTCATTGATGAGTGGTCTTTACTTGGAGATCTCTGAGAGATTGCATTTCAACATCCCATGAAATGCAAAAATAGAAATATGATTTGGGAGGATGGTACTCTCGATTGGAGGAGTATCAAAGTGGAGTTGGTAGGATATACCTACATTTGGATGAATGGGTGTGGGTGGTGAAAAAGAGGTTGGTGATCCACTTGCATATCTATGACACAGGGCAGCAGGAGGCATGGCTGTGTTGGCTACTCTTGTAAGATTTTGGCCATCATGTGACATATCCTTTGCCAAAAGGTATGTTATGGTTTGAGGCACTGCATGGCACCCATGTGTTATCGCAGCATAATATTTGGTTGTATGGGGCATTATACAAGTCAATCATCATGATGTTACTCCATGAATTGTATGATGATGGTGTGAGGGGGAAACAAGAGTTGTTGTTGCTTTAGAAGCTCTTGGGAGATTATGGGTTGGTTTTATCCCATACTTTGCATAATGTTGCAGGAGTAGATGATGGAACTATCATGGGGCAAAGGGGCTACTCCTTAGCCTTGGAGGATCAAGAGGTACTTCCACCTTGGAAGGAATCTTTCATATATAGAAGCATTATGGGAGATGATTTTGACATTTTTCATGTCAAAGGATGGAGATATGAGATGACAAGAGCCTTATTGCAAAGGCCAACATCATTGTCACTTGGGAGCTTGGGTTTTTTGACGGAGTGTTCCTAGGATCACTTCACATATGATTCACTTGGTGGACAAGTAGGAGATGAGAGTGATGGAGTAGTGGATGGAGACATCTACTACCATGATATGATCTTCTTGACTTGGATTTCCAAGTAGAAGAAGAAAGTTTTTCATGCAACACATGGTTCATTCCTCTTCATGGGAGGGTGTCATACCAATATGGAGGGCTCATTCATGGATCTTATTATTAGCTTACTCTCATTACATGGTAAGAATTATGCTTTTGTATTTATTTATTATCTAACACAATATTTTTATTCTCTTACCATCTCTATACAGTGTATTTCTCCATAAGAGGGTAAGCCTCTATTTGAGCTTCATGGTCATTTTGGGACCAACAATAGTGATGGGGATAGACATCTCTTGAATGGCTTGGGGCAAGTTTTGTACTATTATTTGTATGCTCAGTTGATAGACAATGCCATTTACTATTTGCTAGTAGATGAGATGACATGCACAACTAGAAACTTGCGGGGAGACAACTTGCCATGTTATATTTTGAAAAAATAGTTAGAAAAAATATGTTGTGACTACTTGGGAGACTGTTGGTACCTTCCAGCACTATGTAAAACCTTCAGTACCTCTCTCATTTGGATTTCATATGATAATAATGTCACATTCACTTTATATGGGATGGTATGGGAAAGAACCAAAGAGTTGGTCTTTGAGGATCCAATTGCCTTTTTGCTTCATTAAGGCAACATTATTGCAGCCCAATTTCAGCAGAAGCTCTACAATTATCATAAGTGGATAGAGAGACAACGTGGGGTAGTCCATTTGGTCTATCAAGTTCAGCAATATAACCCACCTTCTTTGCAGGAGCCTAAGGTGGAGGAGATATTTCACGAGTTGCCATGTTGGAGGGTGACTCATTTTGTAGGGATGATAGCTTGGGGATGGAGGCTTCACTCCATGCCTCGAGAAGGCCTATAGATAGCACATTATTTCCTCCATGGGTATTTTAATTCTTCATGATGATAATTATTTGGGATGGTCACCAAAAGCTAACTTGCATACTTGGGAGGAGCAACTTGGAGATTTATTGATGAGACAACATCTTGTTCCTTGGAGGATTTTATCATATGAGGATGCTACAGGAGGAGGAGAGGAGGATCTTCACTTATATCCTTGCAGTTGCTTGAGGACAAGCAAAATTTGGGAGGGGAGGACTATAATATTCCTAAATTAGCATGCAACTAATTGGAATATTGATTTTTCTCTTGTCATTTAGTTAGATGAATAAATGGGTAGGGAGGACCATAAATCTCTTTAGTAGGCATATAATCCCTCTTAATGTGAAAAGGGATAATATTCATAGCTAGATAAAGCACCTCATGTGTGAATAGGGGCTAATGCATGTGGACAAGGTCAAATTTGACCAAGTCAACAGCGTTGGTATGGAGGGAGTAGATCATCAATAAGAGACAGTGCAGTGTGAATGGAAGGAAGACTCCATGATAGTGGAAACCCTAATGAGTGGGACCCAAAGCGATAAGGCTCACATTGTTTATAAGGAGAGAAAGGCAGCCATAATGGGTTATGTTATTGATTATTGATTTTGTGGTCTACATGACTTCTTGCATTCTTCATTTGTTTAGTTGAGCTTGCAGTGTTGTTTAGCACAGGGTGTTCCCGAGCAGGGATCCAACCTCTTCCCTTGAGGTAGCCTTTTGGAAGAGTATTGTGCTATCATTTCCACACATCCAAAATTCTGGCCAAGCTTCAGTCTTCAACTACAACGCAGTGTCTTTTCAGATTTGTGTTGTGTTGCAAGGTGTTGCAGTGGAGGGTTGAGAAACCCACTTTTTGAGATAGTTTTTCAGGGGAGGAGCCATTCATCTCATTGGGATATCAGAAAATGAGGTCCTTGAGATTTATTTTACATCTTGGCACCAGGCCAATCTGTTCCCATCATCTACAATGTAGATTTCCTCCTTGACTGCATTATTCTGGAGAGCACCTGTGGTGGGGGTTTCAGTGCTTGATTTGGAGGGTGAGATCTTCAGTGTTAGGATCAACCTTTCAATTGAAGGATATATTGGAGGAGATATATTCATTATATATATCATATTTAGCCATCTTCGTCCATTTATTCAGTAGCTCCTGTTATTCAGCCCTAGGGCTGCATTCCGACATTTTGTACTTTGGTGTATTTCCGGAAACCCTTCCCGGGTTCTCTTGGAAAGGTGTCTAGGAGGCTAGATCTTCACTCCTAGCATTATTTGAGCTATATGACAACAGATCCAAATTGATCTATCTTTATGCAGTATTTTAGGCCTTAAAATTGCACCGTCTTATCTCAAGGCATTTGTATAGCAACTATTTTTCATATGATTGCATATTTGCTTATTAGAGGCTTGTATGGTATTACTTGAGAGACTTGATCCTCAAGATCTTGTGCCTATAATTTTCTTATATTTTTAATACAATGGCTGTACATTTGTCTCACATATTGGTGTATTGATGTATTCACTGCTACTTTCCATGTTTATGTGATATATTGCTGCTTTTCCTATTTGGGAATATTACAAACTTAAGTACAAAAACCTTTGTTTGAGTAAGCCGTGGGTACAGGGACTCACCTGTGGCATGCCGTAGACCCTAATCTCATAGAATAGCCCTTGCATGGATTATTTCAGGGTTGGAGTGAGCCCCTATCAATAACATGGAGGTAGAGGTTTCTTATGAAGGTATGTCGCAGCCCTTGAGGGTTGTTTAAGGATAATTTTGTGAGGTGTCAAGGGTTGTTACAGCATAAAAAATTTCCCTAACCAGGAAATTCAAAGGCAACAAATTGCAAAAAAACTTGGAGAAACTTAATGTGTGTTAGATCCTAGTTTAGGATCAACTTTGGAGAAATTTACATTGAAGTTTGTTGGGAGCCATTTGTTGGAGTTTCCTTGGGCATGAAGGACCTCCAACTAGGAGGATAGAGTTTTTGCAGCCTGTCGAAGCCAAGGAGGTAGGGTTGACATGGCATGTTATAAGCCCTGATCACTGGGCAGTTTCCACAGTGAATATTGGTGCCTATATTTTTTTCAATAGCTCCTCTATTGCAAAAGTAAAGTGAAGTTGATGAGAAGTATGTGAGAAACCATGTGTAAGCATATCCTAGGTGTGAGGATGCCCTAACTAGGTGAAGATGCTACAACATGGACTTGGTCACTCATGGATTGTTGGAGGGAAGTGTGAGAGTGGACCAAGTGTGGACATGGATGTGGATTGGGCACTTATGTTTAGTTGGAGGAAAACGTGATAATGTCCAAGTTGGACCCTAATGTGAAACACCTTGATGGATAGAGGTAGTTTATAGAGTGGCAGTTGTTGGATCTCAAGGTTCTGATCAGTCAGAAGTAGTTTGTGGAACTCGAGACTTGTCTGTAGAGAAGGAATTCTACAACAGATGATGGGAAATCCTCGTAGCCTTTATTTATTCTGGGAGATGTAAATCCTGCAATGATATGTGGCAACTTTTCATGCCCTGTGGTGGTCTTAATCAGAGTAGTGAAGGAAGAACATAGTGGGTTGAACTCCCTGAGTAGCTGAGGAGCAACAATGTGCAGATTGAGATTTTTTCACAAATGAAGTTGTGAACAACTCAATAGGAGTCTCGATGTGGCGTTCCCTTGATGGAATAAGGAACAACTAGTGAGCAGATTGACAGTCTAGGTTCAGTAGTTGGATGGACTTGGAGCATTGATAGAGGTAGGAGCTGCAGATCAGGATCTGAAGGACCGGGCAGGGACAGGATATGACCGAGAAGAGAAAAGAGAGTATGCTACATCTAGATGGTTAGAGTATCTTATTTTGTATCTTGTACTACTGGATGTATGAGGGCCATTATCCCTGGTACAGGAGCCCTAGACTGTTGTATTATATCATTTGGATTAATATAACGAAGTTGGGTTGAAAATTTTAAAAAGTTGTCTATATTTTATGCATGTGTGATTTACTTCTTTATATTTCCATTGTGTAAAGTAGTTCATGGTTGAGATTCTTGGTTTGGTAGCATCGGTGATTTTTAAGACTCTATCCTATACCCAGGATCATGGAAATTCAACATCTCTTATAAACCAACATTTATTGTAGTATTTACTTACATCACTAGAACCTGCTCAAGCTCTTTTTTTCAAATTTATATGTTGTAATTTTACCATCCATTTCATTGTATTTATCCCATTGTATCAAAAAATTGTACAAGATAGGGTCTCTTGGAAGTATAAGGAATTAATTTATGTTCCTCTTCTACTTATCTCTCATTTGTGAGCTACAATTTTACATCAATCATGCATAGTTGAGAAAAAAAGAAAGCTTTGGCCATTTTATGTCCTAGATGTAGAAATAAATGTGATAAGAATGAATACCTTTTGGATACCATTTATATTTGCGGGATATGTGTTGATCAACATGTTATAGATAATTGTCTATTTCTATCTCCCTAAAGGAAGGATTGAGAGGTGAAGGCCTAAAAGAACCCATGGAACTCTTTTTATTTATGAATATGAGAAGAACAAGACCCTCTTGGCCTTTGCAATAGTCCTACAAGCATCCACATTATGATTCTTATGGAAATTAGTATAAACAACTAGAGTGCATCCCAATTTGTCAAGCCCCACTACCAAATAAACTCTCTTTATAGTATAAAAACCCTCAAATGAAATCAAGATAGGGTACTTATTTTTAGTTCCACCCAACTGCTTAATTCTCTAACCCCTATTCACCAGCAAGATGGAGACCTCAATAGAAGCTACAACAACAAGTTCTCATGCCTCCACCTATAATTCCTATTGTTTCCATGAACCCTCAAAATGCTATCCAGCAACAATTACCAAGAGCTTCATAAATACCAACCCAACCTACACCTAATCCAAATTTAAATAATACGTAGGCCCAACTTGTCTACAACATCAATCCTTCCAATTTTCTAAATTACTCATTGAATTTGGTTGAAATCAATGATT
Source organism: Pinus albicaulis (assembly GCA_034641835.2). Taxonomy (NCBI): domain Eukaryota; kingdom Viridiplantae; phylum Streptophyta; class Pinopsida; order Pinales; family Pinaceae; genus Pinus; species Pinus albicaulis. Next base: position 593,176,593 of record CM076572.1, read on the forward strand.
TCCACCTCAAGTTAGGGAAAAAAAAACTTAGAATCATCCATCTCTTGTCATTATTGAACACTATGAAAGTGTTGAATTCTAAGGGGAAACTAGAGATCTAGAGGAGGAAGACAATTTATAAGAACAACTTGCAACAATGATTTCATCTCTTATCCCACCATTTCCACAAAGATTGGAAGATAAGAACGCTGATCAAGATACAACCACTTTGTGGGACAAGATTAGAAATAATTATGTAAAGACACCCCTTCTTTAGGCCATCAAATAAATACCCATTTACAACAATTTGATGAAGGAAAGGGTGAGGTAGAAAGAAAATAAATCCTCCTACTATTCATGTATGGGACAACTTTCTAATATCATGCTTGAGAAAGTTACAAATCCAAAGTATGTTGACCCAGAAGTCCTGTTGTGGTTGTCTATATAGCTGATACTTCCATTGCCAAAACTTTGATCGACAATGGAGTATCTATGTCATCATCAAAGGCACTATGTTGAGATTGAAATTTTAGCTGTCTCTTAGGCACACTCCCATTATTTTGCAGATAGAAAATACGTCAACTATATGTCTAGAAGGAATATTAGAAGATATAATTGTATCAATTGATTCATGGGAGTACCCTTATTATTTCATTGCCTTGGACACAAAGAAAAACCTCAGTGATTACCCTCTTACTTTGGGTAGGCCATGGTTGGCTACAACAGACGCTTATATATGGTGCAAGGAAGGAAAAATGGAAATAGAAAATGATTACTCTACAAAGAAGCCCACACTTTATCCACCTGCCAAACCTTCCTTGGATGAAGAGAACCCAATGTGGATAAAATAAGATGGAGATGGCCCACTTCTCCCCATTCTAACAATTGATAGAGATATTTCTCTTAGAAAACTTGAAGAAGAAACTATGTTCTCAAATTTTATGCAAAATTTGTATCGAAATCCTTTTCTCTTTGGGGACATAGTTTGAAGACTAGGAAAATACTAGTTTATTGATTGAGGAAACTACATAGTAGAGGTTATATAGTGTAAAGGAAATTCACTCTTATAATAAGATGATTAAAGTTGCACCGAGAAGACATTGAGAAACAAAAACAGTTTTATTGTTTCCAAGGAACATAAATTGCTGGAGATTCTATAGAAAATAATTCTAGCCTTTTCTTGGAACTATTCATATATGAAATTTATACATTAAGACATCTGCCAAAATCACATTTATATAGAATATGGAGCCAATCCCATTAAACATCCAAAAATAAGGATGAATCGAACACTTAAGGGCATTCTCTTAAATTATATTTAGGCCAAAAAAATACACTCAGATGAAGTAATTGGATTCAAAATTAACTTCCAACAGATGAAATTTGATCAAGAAAATGAGCTCAAGGCATAGAGGAAAAGGAAATACACATACCTTAAACCTCTTTTCCAATGTAAAATCCTCTGTAAACAGTTCCAAATGTGCCGTGGGAGATAATACTCATGATATCCAAAAATTTTAGGTCGATTTCCCACTCCTCCTATGCCTTTCGGGCTTTTGATTTTGTTCATACCTTGCTCAGATCTCTATCTAGATTTGTTAGATCAATTTGATTTGTTCTGAAAAAACCACTCTTGTTTGGACTCCGCTCCTCCCCCTTTGTTTCAAATTCATATCACTTCCCATTGCTATTATCACCATCCTTATAACCTTCCTTTTCCTCCTCAGGTTTCGAACCCTAGTCCATCATGAATAATGGATCCTACAACCCAATCTAGAACCCAACTCAAGGATCCCCACCTTCCTCCTAAATTCTGCAACAGAATCTAATATTATGAATAGAGAAAGAGAATAACTCTCTTGCAACCTACAAGGAAGAAGAGTAGCATGAAATTAAATGTGAATAGGTTGATTTTATAATAGTTGAAAATGTCAAATTTTGCGGCAAAATCTAAGAGATTATGAGCAGATAAAGAATATAACTCTCACTCAACCTGGGAAGTAAGAGTAGTAGGAAATTAAATGTGAAAGGTTGATTTTAGAATAGTCGAAAATGTCAAATTCTGCAGCAGAATCTAATAGCTTGTCAAAACTAATGTTAGCTATGACCACCATATAATCACGGCTCCATAAGCCCAACACATGACTTGTGATCCTTAGACAATCTGTATGTTCGATGATGAATTCAAGCATCTTCACTAGCTAGATAATGATTTTTATCGATAGGATAATAAAACATTAGTAGACAACTAGGTTTCTTTCCTTCTTTTTATTTGTTATTCTAAGTTATGAATCTCATTATAGTAGTTGAAAACATGAAATATAATCCAATAAAGAAAACATGCACTTACTAAAAGTACAACATTTAATTTCACCTTATAGATCGATCTTTCATACCGATCCTTTTCAATAGAAGTAGATACTTCATATGTACACATAAAGTGATGTCCGTTCTTCTAGTAGGTATCCAAGGGTTGAAAATGGCGAAGGGAATGATGCCTATTGTTTTCTATAGGAGAGAGAAAATAGTTGTGACAAGAATTGATTGAGCATCTTCGGCCATGGTAATGTCAACAATAGAGAAACCAAAGCCTCCGCCAGCACCACATACCCGAACATGACCCACTTCAAGTTCATTCTGTTCTTACCTCTATTCCTTCAGCCATGGGAATGTGAAAAATAGAGAAACCAGTGCCTCTGCTAGCACCACATACCCAAACATGACCCACTACAATTCTATTATGTTCTTAACCCTCTTCCTTCATCCATGGGAATGTTAGAAGCAAAGAAACCAGCACCTCTGCCAGCACCACATACCCCAACATGACCCACTCCAACGCCATTCTTTTCTTGCCCCTATTCCTTCCTTCCTTCAACTGAGTCGATGATTATTCCAATTCAATTAACGAAATTTAATAGCTTATGAGAAGAGAACTCACATAAATCTCTAGAAACCAACCTGGGAAGGAACATGAACAAGACTACGAGGAAATTAAATGTAAATAGATTGATTTTAGAATAGTAAAAAATGTCATTTTGTATAATTCATAGCGTATGTTTGTGCTAGTGTTAATTTATTTTCATTTGAGGAAAGTTAATTTATTATTTTGGTGCTATTATGTGTCAAACCAGGAGGTAACTCCGCAAATCAGAATGCGTATTAGATGAAGAATGTGAATGTATTTATACATGGAGGTGAGGCTATTGGGATTCACTTCCCAATGACTCTTGGCATTCCTTATTTACTAATATAATTTAATATACAATATTAAATATCCTCACCCAACCCTTAGGATTAGGTGTCAACATTCCCCCATTTAAACTGAAGGGATTTTGGTGAGTCCAAGCATCGATCTGAACTTTTCAAACTTTTCTCTTCCAAGTGCTTTGGTGAAGATATCAACAGTTTTCTCATTTGTGGAAAAATGATGTATATGGATGGTTTTGGCCTGAACATGATGTCGAATTAGATGGTATTTTGTATTGATGTGCTTTGTTCGATCATGGAACTTTGGGTTCTTGGCCAACTTTATTGCAGAAGTGTTGTCGATCATGAGTGGTGTGGGATACATTTGTTTCATCTACAAATCTTCTAGGATTTTCCTGAGCCACACAATTTCCTTTTTTGCTTCAGCTGTTTCCACATATTCTACCTCGGTCATGGAATCTTCTGGAACTGACTATTTGCGTGATCTCCATGAAACAACTCCTAATCCAAGACTCATGGTGTAACCTGTAGTAGACACCCTTGTTTCTTTTTCCCCATCAAAGTCTGAATCAGAGTATCTGATCAAGCTGAAGTCGCCTACCTGTGTATATTTGAGTCCAAAGTCTTGAGTCCCCTTTAAGTACTTTAACACTCTTTTTGCAGCAGACCAATGTCCTTCACAAGGTTTTTGCATAAACCTTGAGAGGATTCCAACAAAAAATGAAATGTCAGGTCTGGTGGTGGTCAGGTATATTAGAATTCCTATAAGCTGTCTATACTTAGTTGCATCCTCAAATTCCTTCCATTCAATGGATGTGAGCTTCAAGTTTTGTTCCATTGGAGTGGTTAAGGGATTGCATTCCTCCATGCCAAACTTGTTCAAAATATCTCTAATGTACTTATTTTGAGAAAGAAATATAAATTTAGGATGTTGAATTACTTCAATACCCATATAGTAATGAATATAACCCAAATCAGTCATTAAAAAACCTTTCTTCAATTCTTTCTTCATGGATGAAATATAGCTCTCATTGTTCCCTGTTATCAAAAGATCATGGACATACACCACGATATATACAATTGTTTTTCCAACTTTCTTAACAAACAAAGTTGCATCATAAAGATCAAAATGTTTGAAGTCAAGTTTCAGAAGATGCTCGGTTAATTTCCAATACCAGGCTTGTGGTGCTTGCTTGAGGCCATACAAAGATTTTATAAGCTTGCAAACTTTGTGTTCTTGGCCCTTTACAACAAATCCTTCTGGCTAGGACATAAAAACTTTCTCCTTTAGATCTCCATTAAAAAAGGTGATTTTTACATCCATCTGATGGAATTTCCATCCATTCTGAGCTGCTAGGGCAAAGAGAGTCCGGATGGTGGTTCATTTTGCTGTGGGGGAAAAAGTTTCTTCATAATCGATTCCTTATTTTTGTGCAAAACCTTTTGCCACAATCCTGGCCTTGTGCTTTTCAAGTGAGCCATCTTCTTTATACTTGTTCTTGTAGACCCACTTACAACCAATTGGTTTTGTTCCCAAAGGTGGATCAACCAGCTTCCAAGTGCCATTCTTTATCAAGGCATCATACTCCTTTTACATCGCTTCCTTCCATTCATCATGAGAAGCGGCTTCTTTGAAGGAAGTTGGTTCATGATCTGTAGACAAACTCAATTCACAGTTATAAGCAATATCCATATCAACAGGAGAATCAAAATTATCTACGTCACCTTCGTTTTGTCTAGTGGAACTTCTTGTTCCTGTTTTTCCAACCTCATCGGGATGAAAATTCTCTAGAGTCTTTGTCAGCCATTTGGGAGGAACTTTCTGAGATGGCCCATGCTGCTCATTTGACTGAGTTGGGATTGAGTTAAGATTCAATCTCTCAATTCTATCAATCACATCATTCAATGTGTCATCCGTGGTTGTTTCTTCATGTGGTGGAGAGAGTGCTTCATGAAATAATTCCACAGTTTGATTCAATATAGGAATCCCCCCTTCAAGGCGTGGAATCTAATTATCAAATTCTTGAAAATACTTTGCATGTGTGAATCTATCGAAGTGATCAAGTTTCCGCTCAACAACATTGTCAGTCTTGGAGGATTCAAGGAATATGACATCTCTTGCTATTACAAACTTCTTATTGGCTTCATCATAGAGACGATATCCTTTGGAGGTATTGGAATACCACAAGAAGATACATTTTCGACTTCTAGCACCAAGTTTATTCCTTTGTCCCTTGGGTATCAAGACATAACAGGTGGAACCAAGGACCCTGAAATGATTTACCGAAGGAATGTGGCCATGCCACATTTCAAAAGGAGTTTTGTTTCTAATTGAACTTGAATAACACCTATTCTTTATGTATACAACACATAGAACTACATCAGCCCAAAATATCAATTTTAAATTCTTGAAAAATAACATGGAGCGAACCATATTTAAAATAGTTCTGTTCATTCTTTCAGCTACACCATTTTGTTTGGGATTATATGGCACAGTTGTTTGATGTTTGATCCCATGTTGACGAAGATAATTTTCAAATTCGTTTGAAGTGTATTATTTTCCATTATCAGTACGTAGAGAGCCAATATGAGTTTGTGCATCAATTTCAATCCATGCATGAAAATTCTTGAATGTTTGAAAAGCATCAGAATTGTTCTTCAATAAGTAAATCCAACACATTCTGGTGTAGTCATCAATAAATGTCATCATGTATTTATTTCAATTTGCAGAAGCAACAGGCATAGGGCCACATAAATATGAATGAATAAGCTCAATTTTCTATGTTCTCTAGAGTGTGAATCATGAAATGGCTGTTTGCTATGCTTTCCTAGAAAACAAGCATCACATTCCTTAGGTTTCCTAGGAATTGTAGGCAGTCCATTAACACCATTTTTCTTCAACAAATGAAGGCTTTCATAGTTTAAGTGTCCAAATATAGCATGCCATAAAAGACTTGATGGGAATGTACCTTCATCATGATGTGAACTGAATGCAAAGTTTTGAGCATGAGCAGATGAACCTTTCAGCTTCAACAGTATTCCTTCTTCTATTCCCTCCATGACAAGTGAGTGATTTGATGCTTTTCTGACCTATGACTTGCCATCAAACAAGTGAACGGAGTGTCCTTGCTGGCGGATTTGGACCAGGGATAGTAAGTTTCTGCTCATCTCAGGGAGGTATAGAACCTCATGTATAATATGATCTGGAAGACCAGGCAACTTAAGCCTAACTGTGCCAAGCCCTGATGGCTTGAGTTTGGATTTATCTGTGAAGTATACTGCTCCATCAAAATTTTCAGTAAATTATTCAAAAAAATATTTTCTAAATGTCATGTGACATGTTGCTCCTGAATCTAGCAACCAATCATCTCTCCATGAAGTAAATGAAACATCAAACAAGTTTTCAGTTATTCCATTGTTACAATGTGCTAGAACATAATGAGCAAATTCAGGTTCTTTACCGTTGTCTTGATTTCTTTGATGCTTAATTTTATCCCAAGGTGTCCTGCATGTGGATGCATCATGCCCGTCTTTATTGCAACGTATGCAATGAAGATCAGATTTGTCAGGTTGTTTGCCCCCCCTTCCTATGGATTTTCTTCTTCCTCTTCCTCTTCGGCCACCTCTTCCTCTAGAAGGATCTGGAGCATGAATCCTTTCTCTATGTGAAAAGTATGCAGCCTCTTCAGAAGACGAAGGGACTATCATCTTCTTGAAAGCTTTCTCTCTTTCTGCAAACTTTTTCTCAAGGGAATCAAAGGTGATATGCTCAAGGTTTCCACTTGCTTGCAATGACTCAAGATAATGTGAGTAAGTCAGATATAATGCCTTAACATCTGCTATGAGAGATATGTCAATTTTTACACCAGTGCTGTCAATGTAATGCATGATAGATCTTACTTCTGAAGCTAAAGCAAGGGGATCATCATGTTTTGAATGTGAGTCATAGAGTTCTTTTAGCTTGCTCAAGGCTTCATAGGCATTTGAAAATGATGAAATATGGCGACTCACCTCTTCATTTACGGAAGCTGCAATCAAGGCATAGGCCTTACAGTTCTTGTTTTCCCAAATGGCAAGCTCCTTGTCTGAAGTGGGCTTTGCTGGTGGATTTCCTTCTTGTCCTTCACAGATTCCTTTCCACAACTCATTAAAAATGAGTGTGTGTTTAATCTTCTGAGACCATTCAAGATAGTTCTCTTTGCCGGAGAGAACCACCCCAACAATAGATATGAGATAATGCATTCTTTTGAAGGGAAAAAAGTGCTATTTCACCCAATTTCTTTCGAAGGAGGGAAAAAGCTTTCTTGAGAATATACTCAGTGCATATATATATATATATATATATATATATATATATATATATATATATATATATATATATATATATATATATATATATATATATATATATATATATATATATATATATATATTGTTTTAGGGAAAAATTGTGTGGGTGGTATTATTAACAATGGAGTGGTATTAAAACAACGCGGAGGGGGGGGGTTTATTATAACACACAGAGCATATTACAGATAGAATGTGTGCTGTGCGTTATAGGGAGTCGGGTGGGTTGTAGGCTCCGGGTGGGAGTCTGTTGGGGAGTCGGGCAGGTAATGGGTCTACGTGAGGGCGGATAACGGGTAGGGAGTTGGGCGGGTAACACTGCAGTCGTAGTAGGGTGCGTAAACGTATGGGAGGGGGATGTAAGAATATGGGAGGGGGAGCATATGGGAGTGAGGGGTAGTGGACAGGAAGTCGGTGAGGTGGGGAGGGATTCAGGTGAGGTGAGCGCTATTAAGAGTGGCGAGAGGGGTAGGGATGAGCGTGTAGTGAGGGGGTGGGGATGAGGTTTTGGGTAGTGGGTAGGGGTAGGGGAGCCGGGGTTAGGGAGAGACACAGAGGTGAGGTGAGGGTGTGAGGTGGGTTATGGAGTGAAGATATGTGCAGGGGGAGGGCTGAAAGGCCACGGGATGGAGAGTGGGGAGGCCGACAGGCCGTTTAGGAGAAGGGAGACAGCGTATGGGGAGTGGGGAGGCCGAGAGGCCGTTTAAAATTTTTAGAAGACCAGGATTTTTAACCACTACAGAATTTGCAGGTATGTGCAGGATTACAGAAATATATGAACTGCAAATTGCAGAATCTTCAGAAGCTGCAAAAATTCAGAACTGGGAAAAAATTGCAGACATAATTTTAAAAAAATTGCATAATTGTAGTATATAAACTCAGAATGGCATCAATCTAATGGAGCAACAAAAAACTAGATGCAGTGAACATAAAACTGAATGTACAAAGACTGTTAGTAGAAATGAGGGAGTTACACCATAGGCAAGAATGCCAATAGTGGGACTGGCTCTGATACCATGTCAAACCAGAAGGTAACTCCGCAAATCAGAATGTGTATTAGATGAAGAATGTGAATGTATTTATACATGGAGGTGAGGCTATTGGGATTCACTTCACAATGACTCTTGGCCTTCCTTATTTCCTAATATAATTTAATATACAATATTAAATATCCTCATCCAACCCTTAGGATTAGGTGTCAACATTATGGTTAATTTTATTATTTTGGCCCTATTAAGGTTAATTTTATATTCATTTGGGTAAGGTTAATTTTATTTTTATTTGAGTAAAAGGAAATCACTTGATATAAAGGGGATATATTTAATAATGATGTTGGAATGGTTAGAGAGTGATAATTTTGTCTAGAGAGAATTGATAAAAATTATAGAAAATCTTTTTAATATAAGTATTAAAAAATATTATGGAATATCCTTTTAATATAAGTATGTTCATATAAGAAGGGAAAGTGGGAAAGGGGACATGATGTTTGCCTATAAGGGGAATATCCACTAACCATTAAGGAGTGGAAAATTTCCTTAGTTTTATGAATAATGTTATTAATAAACTCAAGAAGTTGTAGGTAACCTATAGTTTTCGAGGAACTTCACTTAGAGTTCAAAAATGCCCTACTAGAAGCTAGCCAAAGTTTAGTTTAAATTAGTCATTTTTAATTGTATTACTTTTTAGCTAGTTGTATATTTTAACTTGGGACTAAATTAGTCATTTATGTTAGTCATTTTTAGTTTTAAATTAGTCATTCATGTTAGTAATTTTAATTGTATTACTTATTAGTTAGTCCTATATTTTAACTTGGGACTAAATTAGTCATTTATGTTAGTTATTTTTAGTTGGGTCATTTAAGATTGCTCATTTTCAGTAGTATATCACATAGAAAAGCTACGATGACTAACTTTTTAGTCACCTAGTCACTAATTTCTCATTTTCTACTAGTGAAAAATTTATCAAAATAAATAACCCTTCAGCTATTACTTTTGGTGAATTCAAATACGTAAAGAAATATAAGAACATGAATGTTGTTCCTATGCATGCAAATGCATATAGTTTTCAAAAGAATATTCCCAAAAGAATTCTTAACACAATAGAGCACGCAAGCACATGCTTCCTTTTCGAGGAAATATAGCATAATAAGGCATGAAAAACCATGTTTTATTTTCCATAAAACTAATGCAATAAAGCACTCAATTACATGTCTTATTTTCCAAATATTATACCAACATTACCCATATATATATTCCAAGGAAACCAACACATTACTATGGTTTTTGTGCTTGTAATTCATCTTCTTTTACAAATAATCTTTTCCAATGTAGGCTAACATAACATGCTATCATTTCCCACATACAAATGTATATTCGTTGCAATGAAAGATAATACAAAACTTGCATGCATATACATGATCTTATTCCAAAAAAAACTAACATAATAGTTATGATAGAATAAAATTAATCACATATATTTTTTTCTAAAGAAATATAGCTTAATAGTTATTCTATCCATGCAAATAACATATATCTATAATAAGATAGCTATTCTTTGTGCATGCAAGAGGTTATCTTGTAGAAATTTTAATACAAATTATGTATTGCCTGGATTCTCTTGATATAAAAATTATATGCCACTGTTAAATACAGAATCTCTTCTACAAAAATCTTTGCGGAAATTTAAAACATGATCGCCAATTGCAAACACATGAAGAAAGATCAATCACACATAACACAGATGTTTTTACCGGGAAAGCATAAAGATAAAAACCCCAGTATCATATATTATGTATGTATCATGGATCATGAAACAATCTCATACAAAAATCTAATCCAATAGTTCTCAGTACAATATAGAAACGTCTCACACTTTCATACAAAAATTGGTAAATACATGCGCCAATTTACTGCCTCCTGACAGCCTGCCTCCACTGTGCAATCCCTGCTAATCACAATCCCTAAATGAATGACATCCTGCCTTGCCTTTAATATGCAATCCTCATTGGCATCTCCAATGTGTGCATGGTTGCATGAGTGCACCCACTAATGTCATAACTAATAGTCAAACTGTCCCTTTCACCTATCTCTCAACTGGGTCTCCACTGGATCTGACATGCATGTAGTTAAAAGTAGTAAATCTTCAGTTGCATGTGAGACCACTGCTTGTGAATTAATTAAATAATTAATTCACTGATATCTCACTAGTGTATCTTTAGTTACAACTAGTTACAACTAGCACAACTGAGTTTAACTCACTTAATTGAGTTAAACTACTTTACAACTCACATAACTACGCATCCAACTCTGTTACAACTTCGAATCACTCAGTTACAACTAAGTCCACTTGCATTTCCCACCAACCAACCTTAGAACTCGAAATTACTTTAGCTAACTGGTTTTTCCACTTTAGTTAACTGAAATCAAGTGCTTCAAGAGAATAGATTAATATTTATTGTCTAATTATTATTAAGAGATAATAATAATCGACATGCATTCTATATTTAGATATGCGATCTATAAATATACTTCTCACATGCATCTAAAAATAGAACCTCATATATAAATATAATTTTCTCACCATTCTAAAAATAGAATCCCACTATAAATAGAATTTTCTCACCATTCTAAAAATAGACATACACCTAAAAATAGCCCGCAGGCCCCACCTAGTGTACGTGCTTAATTTTCACTATGATCATCATCTTGTTGAATCTCAATGCTGCCTCTCAACAAGAAAGGGATTATCCTTCACCTTGATCCTATCTCTATGGTATTCGAATTTTCTCCTGGTGAGCGCCTTCGTCAGAATATCTCTGTCTTCATCTTCTGTAGGAATGTACTGAAGCAACATGATATTCTGCTGCACAAAATCTCTGATATTATGATACCAGATATCTATATTCTTAGATCTATCATGAAACACAAGATTAATCGAGAGTTTAATGCAACTTTGATTATCACAATGAATCACTGTAGGATCTAAATGAGAACCAAATAAACCAACTAGGATCTTTCTCATCCAGATAGCTTCACATGTAGCTTGAATTGCTGCCATGTATTATGCTTTCGTTGAACTGAGTGCCACAGATATTTGTTTCCTGTTGTACCAAGAAACAATTGTAGATCCGATACTGAAGACCCCTCTTGATGTGCTCTTTCTGTCCATTGGGCTGCCCGCCCAATTTTCATCCGTGAAGCCATGCAAATTCACCTCATCCAACTGTTTGTACCATAAGCCATACTCAAATGTGCCCCTAAGATATCTCAGGACATGCTTACCCGCCTTCCAAAAGAGCTTGGTAGGCTTAACCATCGCTTAACTAAGCTAGTTCACCACATATCATATGTTCGGTCTTGTATTTACTAAATACATTAGCGAACCCACTAACTGTAGATAGACAATAGAATCCACTACCTCTCCAGATGTAGCATCCTCTTTCCTCCAGTTTCCTAGAAGAGGAGTATCCATGGGTTTGCAGCCCTCCATGTAAAACTTACCTAGTATCTCCCTCGCATACTTGCCTTGAGACACAAAAAGTTCACCTTCTCGCTGCCATATTTCCAATCAAAGGAAATAATAAAGGAGGCCCATATCCTTCATACAAAACTCCTTTACAAGGTCCTCCTTGCATGCGTGTATCAACTGCTCATCACTAGTCAGTATTAAATCATCAACATAAATAACAATAATTAAAAGCTTACCCTCCACCACAATTTTGTATAGGTTTGCATCCGCCTCACTATTGGTGAAGCCAAGTCCGGTGAAATAGTCATCGATCCGAGTGTATAAAGCATGGGGTGCTTGATTCATCCCATACAATGCTCTTTTGAGTCTGCACACATGCGACTTGCTATTGGTGATCTCAAATCCTTCAGGTTGATCAATGTACACTTCTTCCTCAATGATCCCATTAAGGAACACAGTCTTCACATCCATCTGATGAATGTGCCAACCCATCTGTACTGAGAGAGAAAGGATGGTCCTTATGGAAGAATATCGTGTGACAGGGGCAAAGGTTTCTTCATAATCTATCTCCTGGATCTGTGAGAAACCCCGAGCCACAAATCTGGCCTTGTATTTCTCAACACTCCCATCAGCAGCTTGTGACAATATGGTATTGTACACCTTCCAATATGGTATCAATTGAGTGGCTTTCCCATGAAGTCTTGAGACAATATGGTATCGTACACCTTCCAATAGAATCCTTCTCATCTTCGCTACTTTCTTTTTCCATGCATCAAGTAACATAGCATCCGTCAAAGTGGGATTAGGAACATCCACTACAAGGAAAAGACCCTCTAGCGGAGGTTATAAAGGAAGTTTTTAGTGTTATAAAATTGGCCAAAATTGTCAAAAAAACATATGCTACCACATCCGTTTATGGTTACGAAGGTTTTTGCGGAGATTTTAACAGAAATTCAACACAACCAAAAAAAAATGAGCAGCCGGAGGTTATTACGGATGTTTTTTTCATCAGTGCGCTAATCAAGATTTAACGCATCGGTGCGTACCTGTGGACGGTGCCCCAGGGTGGTCTAAGGAGAATGCACCAGGCTGTTAAGGTATAAAACATCACTGGGCGTAGTGTTGGTGATACAACGCACAGGGCAGTTATAATTGGTCTTGGGAATTGAGCGGTGCCCATAGGTCATATCAACGCACCGATGCGTAGAATTATAGAAATGCACCAGTGCATCCTTTCACACAAATGCATCGATATTTATAATTGGTATCGGTATTCGTGTGGTGAAAATATGTTATACAAATACACTGGTGTGTATATACTCTTAAATGCCCCAGTGTACAAAGATCATTAATGCACAAAGATTGTAATAGTATCAAAAATATTTCATGCAATTATATTGCCTGTGAATGCAAATGGCAAGGAGTGAGACAAAGTGCCTGCAAGATAGAAAACGCCTAGGGGTGCCACATTATCTCGTTATGTGCTAATTTTCCATGGTTTTTCCAAAAAAAATATTTGCCAATTTCCATTTTTTTATAAAAACATTCGCTCAAATTTTAAAATATAAAATTATTTTACTTTAAAAATGCTAACATTATATGTATTAAGATATATATTATCAATATAAATTTGAATAATTTTACAACACATCAATACAAATATCTTTATAGTTTTCATACTAGGAATTATGTGAGACGTCATTTTTTTAAACTGTTGATAATTAATTCTTAAAATTTTTCCTGGAAAGTAGGCATCACAGCAAATCACACCTGAGAGATTTATAATTGGTATCTATATTCGTGCGGTGCTAATAGGTCGTAAAAGGGCACCAATGCATATATAGACATAAACGCACCGGAGCGTCGTACCGCACAAATGCCTCGATATTTTTAATTGGTTTTGGTATTTGTGTGGTGCCCATAGGTCGTAAAAACGCACCGGGGCGCTTAAGAATACAAGTGCGCCATTATAAGTATACACGCACCGTTTTCATTTTGTATTTTTTAGAAACGTCGACCTGTGACAGTGCAATTATTGTGATTTTTTTAAATTCATTATTCATCAAAAGTCGACACATCTTACAACAATATTCATATTAATTAAATTTGTATTAATGCATTTGAATGTGATGTTTGGATTAATTTGTTATATCATATCATAATTATTGTGGTTTTTTAAAATTCATTATTCATCAAAAGTCGACACATATATATCTTATAACAATATTCACATGAATTAAATTTTTATTAGTTCATTTGAGAATGACAATGGAGAACGCAATAGCGATAATGGAGAATGCAGTAGAATAAATTAAAACACACACACACACACACACACACACACACACACACACATATATAAGACAATCTTTGTCATACAAAATGGGACAATTATTGGTATCCCTTTGTCTTTCAATTGGAACACTATGTCCATATTTTATTAAAGAAAATTAACGATTTCCTACATACATTTTTTCAAAAAATACAACACCTTGCTTTGATATCCAAATATAGTGATCATCATTCTTCACTTGAACTGTTTTCACTGCTAGAGCTACTTCCATGACTTGGGTTATTTTCAGGAATGTTTTGTTCACGGTGTTGATTGTTTTCTTCTTCTTCACCTTCCATCTACAAACATAAAAATAAACTATAATGAGTGTATATACATTGGTGAGAATAATGAAAATTGCAATATTAAATAATATACATCAATGTAAATCGAAAAGAGATGACGTACCAATGCAACAATTGACTCATAAACTATACACATTCTTTCAAAACCATGTAACATGCCATATTTCAAGATTTGATCTATTGGCGCAGTGCCATACTTTGTTTCCTGCAAGTTATATACCCCATAACAAATCATATATTTAATATAAAAGATTTATTTTTTCTATTAATTATAGACGGAGCTAAGTAAAACAAGATCGATAGATGCTTACAAATTCCACAATTAAGTTCTAATATGCCAACATATACGCAAAAACCATATTTAACCCAATTTCATTCAATTCCTATGATGGTTCTTCTTTGTATGTTAGCACCTGTTTGAAGACATTCAATGATGATTTTTGTAAAACAACTTAAAAAATACAAAAATGAAATCTAGTTAAGTTGTTATAAGGAAGTAACAATTACTCACAAACTTAGATATCAATCATTTTCTTCCTTGTCGTCCTGTTTTATGTGCTGAATGGGTTCCATTTTCTTTTCTTTTCTACAAGAAAATACTTGAAAATTAATATTTAATGCTAAATTGTTTATTTATTTTACCTAATGATCGAAAAAATCAATGATTACATATTACATTTGAATCAAGTTGTTGTTGAGATGGCTCCTCTAGCGATGCAATTTTTTCCATTTCTTTGACCATCTCCTTGTACACCTTTTTGAACATTCCTACTGGCATATTTCTGATATCATCTCATTCATCTTTTGAGATTTTTATAATCTTCCTAAAAATGTAACATGACAATAAACTATTTAATTTTTATATTGATATATGAAAAGTAAGTATAACAAAAGTGATATTTATAAATAATTCTAGACAAACATCTAAAGGAATATTAATATTTCATTCCTTATTTTTTGTTGTTGTACGTTTTTGCTATTAAAAGTCTGACATGTCTCATTGATCAATTATGTGGAAACTCTTCCTGTAGTTTACATAAAATTTGGTTCTTGGAATCATTGGATTGGCTTTTTTATTGTAAGTGGAAAAAATGTCTATACATTCGTTCCACTAGATCCCTTTGTTAACCTCCAACACCACTCTAGATGAGCTAAGGACCAATTCATTTTCATTTGCATGTTATATTTTTTTTCTTTTCTTAGAACAACACTATTTTTCTGAGTTTTTGGTCCCTGTACAACATTAAACAGATGTGAATTAATAGAATTTTTCACACATGTTATCTAATAATTTTAATTATATTATTAATGAAAACTAAAAAAAGACACTCATATTGGATCGATAATATTTTTTCATTCACCTGATTCATCCTTTTGCAATTTTTCCATCAAGATTTTATGCTCTTCTGGTCCTATATCAGAAATAATCTTATCGAGCTTCATCATTTTGTGGCTCTACATGATACACAGTAAATAATACATATTAGTTAAACTTACATGTTCAAAAATATTTTTTTTGTAAAAAAGTTAAAAGAACTTGCCTATTTTGCTTTTCTTGATGTGTTATCAGTATTTTTGTTACTTGATCTCTTGTCACTCATTTTTTTATCAATCTCAAACTTGTGCCATATCATTCAATAATATATTTATAAATAAATTGTCAACTTTTCAAGTAAAAAAAAAATCTCAAAAAACCGGTGCGCCATTCATGGTTTACACACCAACGCTGGTGCGTGTCTCTCTTCCAAACACACCGCCATAGTAGTATAATAGACCGTACGGTGCTCTATGTCAACAAGGAGCACCGGTGTGTTACATGTCAATGACCGCACTAGTTAACCATGATAAAATAATAAAAATTGTCTAGTGTTAGTTTTTAGCAGAAATCAGTGCCATATTTTACATATAGCGCACCGATAATTTTTTTATTTTATTTTTATCACATTACATTGTGTGGTGCGCTTGTAAAATAAAGAGCCCTGGTGCGTTACGTGCTCCAGGTGCACCGATAAAAAAAACTGTTTTTTTTTAATTCATGTTAGGGACCACATGGATTGGGATCCAACTATGCTAATTGTCCCGTCGGTTGGATGTCTTAGGTTTATATTTAGCAATCCAAACCATATAAATATAAATTGAAAAGCCTTAATTTTGAAATCATAGAAAGAGGAAGAAGAAAGGGGAGAAATAAAAAGAATGTAAGGTTTGTATCTTTTGAAAGTTTTTTTTTTCTAAACAGAACATTCACGGTGCGTCATAATGAAATAGCGCAGCGGCTGCATATTTTACAAATGGCTTACTGAAAAATATTTTCTTTTTCTAATTTTTTATCACAGTACTTGCACGGTGCACTAGGAGAACAAAGTGCACCGGTGCGCTATTCCGCATAGGGCGCACCGACAACCTTTTTTTTTTTTTTTAAGTTTACACAAGGGCCGACATGGATTGGGATTAGACTATACAGGTCCTCCCGTTTGTTGGATGTATTAGGGTTATATTTAGCAATATAAACCCTATAAATATAAATTGAAAATTCCTAATTCTAAAATCACAAAAAGTGGGAGAAGAAAGGACAGAAACAAAAAGAATGTAGGGTTTGTTTCTAAAATGGTTTTTTTTTCAAAACAACACGTTTGTGGTGCACCATAATGAAATAGTGCACCAGTGCCATATGTTACATATGGTGCATTGATAAAAAAAAAATTATTTTTTTTATTTTTTATCACTGTACTTTTGCGGTGCGCTGCTATAACCGAGCGCACCGGTGCGCTATGTTACACAAGACGCACCGACGAAAAAAAATCCGTATTTTTTTAATATTGATGCAAAGGTTGACATGGATTAGGATCCGACTATGCAGGTCCTCATATTGGTTGGATGTATTAGGCTTATATTTATCAATACAAATCTTATAAATATAAATTGAAAAGCCCTAATTCTGAAATCACAGAAATGGGAGAAGAAAGGGCAAAAACAAAAATAATGTAGGGTTTGTTTCTAAAATGGTATTTTTTGCAAAACAGCACGTTTGCGGTGCGCCATAATGCAATAGTGCACCAGTGCCATATGTTACGTATGGCGCACTGATAAAAACATTTTCTATTTTTATTTTTTCACTATACTTTCACGGTGTGCTGCTATAACAGAGCACACCGGTGCGCACGCAGGGCGCACCAACGAAAAAAATCTGTATTTTTTTAAGATTGACGTAAGGGCCAACATGGATTGGGATCTGAATATGCAAGTCGTCCCGTGGGTTGGAAGTCTTATGACTATAAAAACCCTATAAATCTAAATTGAAAAGAAAGAGGGAGAAGAAAGGGTAGAAACAAAAAGAACCAAGGGTTTTGTTTGTAAAAATCGATTTCTTTTTTATTTTTGTTTCCGAAAACTGCAAAAAAGGTTAAAAAAACTGTAGAAAAAAAAAAAGTTAAAAAAACAATAAGCTTTGATTTTGTTATTTTAATTCATAAAAAAACTACAGAAAAAAGTAAAAAAAAAAAAATACTTAGATTTCTTATTTTACTGCATAAAAAAAACTGCAGAAAAAAGTAAAAAAAAAACAATAAACTTACTCACATCGTTTGAAATTCTCTGGTACAAGGTTTGACTAATCAAAGGTTTGGAATTCTGACTATCTGAAAACTTCTGTTCGAACGTATTTCCCTGCTCCACAGTGCTCTTGTGCTCTATTTTCTCTAGGTATGTATCCTGCAAATCTCTGGCTGAAAATTTTTGCAAAAATAGTGAAATAATGAAAAGTGTTTAGTATTTAAAAAAATGTTTTATGAAATTAT
The DNA here is from genome assembly GCA_034641835.2 of Pinus albicaulis. Classification (NCBI taxonomy): domain Eukaryota; kingdom Viridiplantae; phylum Streptophyta; class Pinopsida; order Pinales; family Pinaceae; genus Pinus; species Pinus albicaulis. The sequence goes on from CM076572.1 coordinate 593,195,027, forward strand.
ATTTTCAAAAATATTTTTCTTCCCATTTTTCAATTTACCGCTTTTTTTTTTCACTTAAAGAAAACAGGGTTACGCTTTTTTTATTTGCGGTTATTCGTTTACTGGCGCATCCTTTAGTTTAACTGCATCGATGCATCATTTTATAAAACGACACCAGTGCGCAAAATAAAAAACTCACTGGTCCAGTTATCTGTACATTACACACTGGAATGACATTGAAGTTTGTGCACCAAAATTTATTGTTGTTTTTCTCAAATGCCAGGAAAAAATATCATATATTATACGGAATGGACAATTCTTCAAAATCCAGCTCGTTCCATAATATTTCTCAAAGTCCATCGCGGAGTTCTCCCTATCCATGTGGAGACGTAATATTTTCTTCATATTTATTTTTTCACTATCTAATTGAATTTATATATGTTTTTAATCCATGCAGTCAATCACACACAACTTAATTAAATTTATAATGTATACAAATTTGTAGGTTCATGTAGATTTAGCATCGAGTTCAGATGCACAAAATATTCAAAGTTCTTATCGGGAGCTGCATACCACAAGGCGCATTTGGTAGACAAAAATGGACAACAGCTTCACCCTGCCAATTGTAACAATATTGCATCTTCTAGCCACAATCCCGAGACAATGATGGTAATTATAATTATAATTTTTTGGTATACATATTGATTAATATGTAATTATTTCAATGTCAAACCAATTTATAATCATGCAATATTGTCAATATGGTTACGAATTGATATCATATATTTTTTACTAATCATGTTCAATTTTTTTTTTTTTAATTATTAGGATTCTAGTGATGATGAACGACCTACCTACCATCTTCTGTTGCACCCCACGATAATGTCAAATCAAGAGAAGACTGAATTAAGAGAAAAATCAGAGAGGAACAATACCAAGAATGGTTGAATCAACCACTGAATTAATTCCCGCTACGTCCAGATTCACTAATTAGGAATGACTACAACAATAGTAGCTCTTCACAAGCTGGCAATGGAGGCAATCAAATAGAGGTTGGTATGGATGATTACTTAAGGGGTACGACTGCCATGGAGACAATGTTGTTAGATGCATTCCAAAATGATGATCAACTAGGGGATGATGCTCATATCGTTGACACCTTTTTCGAAAGCCTTAAATTTGCTTTCACCATCCCTCTCTTTGGGCCTAGCGGTCAGTCAAAGTCTACCCAGTTGGGGAAAACAATGTTACTGTACAACTTGAAAGAAAATTTTGTCTTGTCGAATGCATGTTTCTTGGAAATTTTGAGGTAAGTTACCATAAAGTACTCCCCTTATATAAATTTGAAATATAATTAGTACATTGCAAAGAACATTAAAAATGTTAAATTTTATGAACGTTAATAATTATATCGAACTCAATGTACATTTAATATTAATATAATTTTCCATGATCACCAACTACAGGTTATTCAAAGATAAGGTTCTTCCGAGTGATAATAGCTTGCATGGTAGCTGCAAAGAGGCAAAGAAATTTTTGAAAATGTTGGGTGTTGAGTACATATCATATCATGCATGTCCAAATGATTTTATTCTATATAGAGGAGAATATGTAGACAAAGAGATGTGTCCGAAATGTGGGCATGACAGGTATGATGAATAAAAAAAGAAGGGTAAATCACGTACTGGTCCTCCTTTTAAGATAATGAGGCACATGCCTATAATACCAAGGATCCAAAGGCTCTTTCATTGCAAATAATTAGCTATGTTGTAGGGATGGCATGCCTCACACATAAGTGAGTTGGGATTTATGTGAATCCCAACTGATTCAATATCCATGAAGCATATAGAGGATACATGGCTCGAAAAATTCAAGAATGAAGTACGAAGTCTATGACTCAGCATAGCCATGGATGGTGTCAACCCATATTCCCTCCAGAACACCAACTATTCTGTTTGGCTTGTAGTACTGATCAATAAAAATATCCCCCCATGGTTGTTCGTGAAGAATGAACATCTTATGTTGGCTCTCATAGTCCTTGGTAGAAGATAAGTGAAGAATATGGATGTCTACTTACTATTAGCCACCTATAATAATTTGTCAAAGCAAACAGGTGGCTAAATTTGTCATCAAGCCTTCAAGTGATAAATTCCCTTCGAAAATCTATCATTCTTGAAGTCTTCATGTGTCTTCTACCCTTTAGATAATCTTCACTGCTGTTTCCATTAATGAACCCTGCTGTTTATGAAAGAAACTGCTTTCAAAAGGCCTCCTTTTTCCTCATTTTCACTCATTCATAATTCATTTTCTTCCATTCCCTTCAAAATTCACCCTAAGCCTTATATCTCACTTTTATTTGGTTCTAAAAAATCCCCTTTCTTACCTATCAGAACCTCCAAATTCCTCAAAAAACCCTTCAAAATCCTTAAAAATCTTCATTTTCACATTAAGGTCTTAAGCCCCTTTGGCCTTAGCCCTAGACCCATTTCCCCACATGTGACCCGGAGCTAACCCCATCGCGCAATCGCATCGGGGTTTCCTGTTTCTTTGTTACCTTTTACTTCAAATCCCCGATGTGATAAGCCCATTCTTTTTTAACCCCCGGTCTCCTCACCTTTTTCATGGGACCACACCCCTTCGTCGCATCGCAAAAACATAAGCCTTCCTTCCAAAACATGGATCCCCCAATGGCCCAACCCACCAATTTGATATTTGCTGTTGAATCCAAAAGAACCAATGACTGAGATTGTGTCGCGCTCTGCCCATAACCCTTCGCCATCGCCCCTCTCATCGAGATCCAACCGTTCATTTCCCCTAATCCAATGGTTAGGACTTAACTCGATAGCCCATTGAGCCCATCCACCACACAAAAAAGGTGCTGACGTAACTTTTGGTCCCACCACCCATGCCTCGTGTGTCTTACCCCCCGTCGTGTGCTATCCGCATCGTCTGATCAATACCAAGAGATCCAACAGCTTAAACTTAGTTTCGCAAAATTTTTGTGCCCAAGAGTTAACGTTTCAAATTTTTGCAAAATGGGCGGTTTTGAAGATCCACGTGTTGGCCAATGTATGGAATCACATTCCATCCACTCAAAACCGCCTCCCCACATTTCATTTTTCGAAAAAAATCCCCATTTTCCTTCCATACCGCTACCCTCCGCAACGTCACTTTTGCTTTTAATCCCAGCCGTCGATCTCTGAGATCGAACGGTCCACATTATATCGCGATATATTTCATTTGATTTTCATCCTTCTCCCAAAACGCTTCATTAAGATATCTCCACTATATATCGTCCTGATCCAACGGTCCATATCGCTCGTCACACTCAAACCCCCATCAGACCTGGTTAGCTGCTCTGCCAAGGTTTTCCTCCCATTTTTCTGTTGCATCCACATTTTTCCTCACTGCTCCTCCAACCTCACGAGCATCTGAGGTAGTCATTCCTACTTCCGCAGGTTTTTGTAACGTGTTTATCGTGTTTTGCAGGGTTCAAAGGGTGATGAATTCATACAGTCTCTACAGTCACAGTCAGGTGACATATAATACATAAAGACTATCACAGAGCCAAAGATCGCAGAGGAAGAAATCACTAAGAAGGTTTAAAAGCATGTTTTATTGAAGATCAGGGTTATTGACCCTAACATAAACCCTCCAGCACCTCTGTAACCTATATATTCACAAACAGAGGCCAGCAAAAGTCTAAAGAGTATCAAAAGAAGACTAGCAGGATTAGCACATGATACTGAATATTTAAGTATCTAATCCGCAGCTAAGGACAATGAAGGAGCTTAATAAGGCTTAGACCATAAAATAATCAAGTCATATCAGTGTTTCAAAGTATCAGTGATTTGATATCAGCAGGGCGTTCTTTTCCCTGAGAAGGACAAATTCACACAGCCTACTCTTTTCTTCATCGAGCCCCAGAGCAGTTATTATTCTGACGGAAAGTCCTAAGAACTGTTAGTGCATTAGTTATAAAGTATGGAAGACCTGAAAGATAAATCTTCATATTTCTTGTCGTAGAGTATAAATAGAGTACTACATCCAGGAAAGTATCTCCAAGAACATACCCTTGGAGTTATTGTCAATCTGACAAAGACTTCTAAATCGACTAAAGGGTATTGAAAGTTAATGTAAAGATATTAAACAAAATGGGCTTCGAAGACATTTCTCCCTCTATTTTAATGAATCATTTAAATCCTATCTACCACTACTATCACTCATTCACCTATAAGAACCCATGAGAAACACATTGAAAATATTGGTTGGTTGTTGGAAATTAACTGATTGTAAGCTGTTTTACTGAGTTAGAGTTATGTGAGTAGTAGTTGTAAATAGGCTCGGAGATGATTTCTGGATGATATCAAGCTATTGGACGAGAGTGTATGTGACTAGTTTTTCTCTACTAATATGACAAGCATGTTCATCGGATCCTAATCTAAGTCATTGGTGATGTGTCCCTTCTCTGTTATTTTTTTCCCTCTGTGTTTCATTATGTTTCATTTTCTATGATAAGAAACAATAATTTTAGCTTACGATATACTGCTGCAAGTACCTTAATGCTTCCTGCACATTCTTATCTTTATTTTTTCTGCTATTTGTGTATCTAAGAACAAATTCAATATAATTTAACCAATCAAAGAGTTGGTTTGCCCATACTTACTGATGTGAGAATTTAGAGTTTGTTTCTTAGATGTTCTTGTTTGGTTCTATTGAAAGAATAGGAGAATAGGGAGATTTAGTGATTAGCCCTATCCCCTAAGTTCCCTTTCCAACAGATAGCCTTTATAAGATCCCTTTGAGTTGAATGCCAAAAGAAGAGAAGGTTAAAAGTCTTTCTCTGATCTTAGACTTCACTCTATGTTTGAACTTAAGTGTGTTTCTACTATTTGAAAGTAGTCAGGAGGACTGCTGGATTGTTGTCTTCGGAGTTAGCCTCATCAAAATTTTTGATCATAGAGGTATAAGGTATGCCCTGTCCCTTGACTTACTCCGAAGTGGTCACCTTGGAAGGTTTTCCTTGTCATTCCCATTCATTTCCTTATTGTTTCACCCCATACTATCATCTTAAGAGATCCTCTGTTTTAGATGACTAGCCCTTTGGAAGCCTTGGATATTTGAATTGCAAGTAAACCATTTCATGACCCCATTGCCCAATGGACTTGTATTCTCTTTGAATTATCTCCCCATTGCCAAAAATCCTTCTCTACTCATTCCTTTGCCTTACACCGAACCCTTCTGTCATTTTTTCCCAACCAAAAAAAAAAAAAAAAAACCCTTGTGCTCTATAACTAACCTAATACCTTAAATTGAACATCAAAGGTTATATTTATTTACCTTTATATAGATATCCCTCTCTGGATCCAGGAGGGTTAGATCCTGAGATCCCAAAGTGGTTTGATGTTGTCTTGTCATTTGGTATTGCCAGATCTTCCAAATCACAGGAACCCCAACATAATGGCGACTCCACTAGGGATACTTTGAGTAAAAAACTTCTTAAAACATCTCTAAGAACTCAAATAAGACCAATTAGCCTCGATTTGGTATAGATTGTTGATTGTGGATAGTAGCCTGCTTCAAAACATTTTAAACCTTCCACCTAGCGACTCCATAGTTCCTAAATGACCAAAAGACTCCACTGGTGATCAGTAGGCCTGCTGATTATTTCTGGTTTCACAAATACTCCACTGGGGCAACCCACACTACCATAATGAAATGGTTTACACCCACGATTAGGAAACTCTGAGGATTAAGTTTCTTTGTTTAAGACTAGATTACCTCTTGAAGATTGTCATATCTGGATGGCTTTCTCCTTTTTGGATCTGAAACTTAACATACTAGCTTCAAGAAGAATCCATACTAGAGCTTATCCTGATCCAAATCCTCCTAAAATAGTTGATAATCCGGAAAGAATTATTTGGAAGTCTCTCACATCTAGGAATCCAACTATTACCAGACCCATTCATAGAGCTAACTCAGTACCTAAAAACCTTGCAGCTCTATCAGATAATCAAGTTGATTTAGACTTACCAAGTAATTTACCAAGAACTAAGTCATTCAGTGGTATATATCAGAAAGACTTTGACCCTCCAAGTTCACCACCGCATAGTGGTCAACATATTAGTGATAGAGAGACCCCTCCTTCAACACCTCTTGATATCCACCTCATTCATAACTTGGGTCTCTCTCACCTTAAGTTTGCTAAAATATATGTGGTCGATCCAAGAAGTTTTTCCATCCATATACCTGCTGCTCAAGCTACTCCTTTACTCCCACACAATCTTGCCATGGCAACCTGGTACGACCCCCTAGTCCTACCTGCTCAATTAGATGCCTTACCCCAAGGATATTAGATCTCTATTCCATTATATGAAGCCACAGGCTCAATCACTACCTCACAACACATAGACAAAATGAATGACTATTTTGATAGAAATGAGATAGCTGATGAGACCATAAATCTTAGGCTGTTTTCTCAAAGTCTTAGGGGAGAAGCTAAGAAATGGTTTAAAAACCTAGCTCCCCATAGCATCCAGGACCTCCCTGCCTTTCATCAATCATTTTTGAACAAGTGGGAAGTCAGGAAGAACCCTCTCCAAACCTTGTTTGAATATGAGAACATTAAGAGAAATGTGGGAGAAGGGGTCTAGGAATATTGTGCTAGGTACAATAGTATTTACAACGCTTTACCAACCCACATGAAACCTCCCCAAGGGTTAGTCCTCATGAAGTTCCCTGATGGATTCAATCCTGAGATGGCTTACCAACTAAGGGAAAGAGACTATAACACATTAGAGGATATGCAGAAAGGGGTAGTGAGTGTGGAGGAAAACTTAATTGCCAAAAGAGCTAGGATGAGGGCTGAAAAGAAGGTAACCTATAGGTAAGACACCACAACTTCTACATATGATTCCAAATTAGATAATCTAGACAAAACTATGGATAGGATATAAAGAATGATGGAGAAAATGGCTTTCCAAGCCAATAATTAGAATATAAATCAGTCTCAAAACCAGAACTAAAACTTTAGGAGAAACACTCCTCCCAATAGACAAAGGGATTCTGACCAACAAATCATACCTCCATTCCAAGAAAATTTCCTTGATGAGGATGAGGGAATAATAGAAGAGTCATAGGGAACTATTATAAACATGATGGAAGTAGATAACCAAGATCACACCTGTTTCATAGAAGACAACCAGACCTCATACACACATTAGGATGAGGAAGGGTTAGAATCTGAAGAATATAGGTTAGGATTCGAGAATGCCATCATGCAGGTCTGAGAACAATATGATCTCAGAAGCAAAAATAACCCAGAAGCTCCCAAACCAAAAACCTCTGAAATCACTATTAAGAAAAGACTTGAAAAGACTCCTAAAGGGACTGTTGAAAGAAAAAAAAACAACAGCTGAGAGTTCTGGCAAAAACAAGGACAAAGACATCCAAACCTTTGATAAACCAAGTCAAGAAACCAGCAGCACTAGCATTTCAGCTGGTGCCTCTGAAAAAATAGTTTCAAATAATGTACATAGTGAGAATCAACAAGCTGATTTTTCTAATAAAATAATGACCAACAAAACATATATGAACCTTTCAAAGAGTCAGTTTCCTTTCAATCTGGAGAGTGAAATTTCCAAAATCAAAATTTCTATCCCTCTCACTGAGTCGGTCACCCAAGATGTATATAAATGTCAAATTTTGAAAGCTTTAAACTTAGGAGAAAACAATGACTCTGTTAACTTGAATGATGATCAACCAACTCTCTTGTTTGGCCCAAAAATTGAAGGGAAATTTCAGGAAGGAGTGGTGCCTCCTTTCTATGTCAGTCTAAATATCCATTACAAAATCCTACATAATGCTATGCATGACTCAGGGGCTTCACATAACCTCATGCCAAAAGTGATTATTGAAAAATTAGGCCTAGAGATAACCAGACCATATAAGGATTTATATTATTTTGACTCTAGTAGAGTGAAGTGTTTGGGCCTGATCAAAGATCTCTGTGTAAATTTGAACCAAATCCTAGCCAAGTGCATGGTAATGGATGTTGTAGTGGCTGATGTACCTCCCAAGTATGGCATGTTGCTGTCAAGATCATAGGGTGCTAAGCTACAGGGTACAATGCAAATGGACATGACATATGCCACTATCCCTATTTTCAGCCAGCTTATAAGACTATATAGGGAAGCACACATGAAATTTATGGTAAGCAGCCCAGAGAAACTAGAAAATTCCCCTCTCTACTCTGTCCATACAGACCTAGACTCTTTTATCCTTTACAATGATGAGTTTACAAATGAGCAAGAGCTAGAGAATAAAAAATTAAACAATAGATTAGAGGCCACAAATCCAGACATAATGGCAGCTCTGGATACAGAAGAAAACAAGGGAGAAACATTTGAACAGCTTGCAGAATTAGAAAATCAGAACCAAGACTGTAGAGAGCATATTACCCATCAGCCTGCTGACCTCGGGAAACAAGATGACAGTAAGGAGGAAACTGATAACAAATCTGCAAACAATCCCTTATGGATCATGAGCTTTGATGGGTCTTGCACTAAAAGGAATGCAGGAGTTGGGGTATGGTTGCACAATACCGAAAATAATCATGTTGGAAGCCATGCATTCAAACTAAATTTCAATTTCACAAATAACATAGTAGAGCATGAAGCTCTCCTCTTAGAGCTGCATCTATTGAAAAAACTAGGAGCTAAAAGGATACTTGTTCATGGAGACTCAGAACTGGTCATCAAACAAATAAATGGAGAGTACACTGCCAAACATCCTAGGTTAAGGGCATATAGGAATGATGCCATGGATCTGTTGAAAACGTTTGTAGAATATGAGCTTGTGTTTGTCCCTAGAAGTCAAAACATACTTGCCAATGGATTGGCTTGTGTTGCTAGTTCATATCAGAGATCACATAAGGACAAACAGTTCACTATTCAGACAAAATACAGACCAACAGTACCAAATAATGAAAAATATTGGCAGGTCTTTGAGGGTGACAAACAGATAGAATATTTCCCACTTTCCAGGAATGAGTTTGAATTGCATGATTCAAATTTTAGGCCCAACAAAGACTGTTTGGAAAAAGAACCCCCTGATGAAGAGCCATCCCCTATTGCAGAAATGAACATGCTGACCAGAGAATTTGAAAATCAAACAGAAGAATAGATGAACGCCGATAAAGAAGACATAGAGGTACTGAAGTCCAAAGACAAAGGTATACCCTGAGGGTTGGCCCCTCTAGAAGACCTCTTTGATTTTAATGAAGTGGAAAAAAAGCCTACAATAGAACCCACTGAATATGATATTGAAGAATGCAATATAGGTAGCAAGGATAAGCCTAAAATGATCAAATTATCAAAAACATTGCCAACACATATCAAAATAAAATACATTGAGTTATTTAAAGAGTTTGTTGATGTTTTTTCTTGGAGCTATGAAGATTTGAAGGCCTATGACATAGAGATCATCCAGCATAAGATTCCACTGAAAGAAAACTAGAAACCTTTTAGGCAAAAGCTGCATAGAATAAACCCTGTACAGTTACCCCTGGTAGAAAAAGAAATTAAGAAAATGTGTAATGCTGGAATCATAGTCCCTGTGAGGTTTTCAGATTGGGTATCTAACCTTGTGGTTGTAGGGAAAAATACAAGAGAAATAAGGCTATGTAATGATTTCAGAAACCTAAATAGAGCCTCACTAAAGGAAAATTACCCCCAGCCTAAGATGGAACACATCCTACAAAGGGTGGTTGGTTCTAAGAGGATTTCACTGCTACATGGATTTTCAAGATACAACCAGGTATTGGTACTCCCAGAAGATCAACTCAAAATAGCCTTCACAACTCCCTGGGGCACTTTCATGTATGTGAAGATGCCTTTTGGATTAATGAATGCTAGTACCACCTTTCAAAGAGCCATGGACATTGCATTCTCAGAAGAAATAGGTCACTTCATTGTAATTTACCTTGATGACATTACAGTTTATTCCAGAATTGATGAAGAACACCTCAAACATTTGAGAAATGTCTTTGAGAAATTCAGAAGGTTTGGGCTATCTTTAAATCCCAAGAAGACAGTGTTTGGTCTCCAAGAAGGTAAACTTCTTGGTCATATCATATCTGAGAAGGGGATTAAAATAGACCCAAAAAGGGTTGAAGGTATATTGCGAATTAGTCACCCTAGAAACATCAAGGAACAGTAGTCTTTCATTGGGAAGATTAATTTTCTTGAGGAGGTTTATACCCAACCTAGTAGAACTACTTAGAAACATGAAAAACATGCTAAAGAAATAAGTAGGAGTTAAATGGACTCTAGAAGCCAAGAAGTCTTTCGAACTAGTAAAACATGCACTCACCCAAGCACCAGTTCTTATCAGTCCAGATTTTACTAAAGATTTCCTCATATTCTCATTTGCATCAGAACATACTGTGGCTGTTGTCCTATTGCAGAAAAATCCAGAAGGACAAGAGCAGTCAATTGCATTTTTCAGCAAGGCATTAAGAGATGCACCTCTGAAATATAATATCATGGAAAAACAGGCCTATGCTTTGGTAAAGGCTTTGAAGGATTTTAGAGTTTATATTTTACATTCCCATATTATTGCCTTTGTGCCTAATATAGTGGTAAAAGACATTTTGTCACAAGATCCAAATGGCAAAAGAGGCAAGTGGAATGTTGTGATACTAGAATATAATTTGGAAATCAAACCCACTAAACTCATCAAGGGTCAAGGCCTAGCACAATTGATGGCTGAATCTAACGTACAAGCCCTTGACATAAATATGGTAAATGCATTAGATGAACAGGAAGGATTACCATCTCCCATTGTTGAAGAACAGTTCCAAATCTCACCTTAGTATGCTGATATATTGTATGTGCTTATCAATCTAAATGCTCCTCTTGATTTATCTAAGACAAAGGCAAGGTTTTTGAAGTTGAAAGCTAGAAATTATTGCATTTTGAATGAATGTTTATATTGGAAAAATGCCAATGGTTTATTGCTTAAATTTTTGCCTGAAGTTGATGCAGATAGGATCAAGCATGAGTTTCATGAAGGAGAGTGTGGAAGCCATCTCTATTGGAAAAACACTGCCAATAAAATCCTTAGAGCTAGCTATTACTGGCCCACCCTCTTCCAAGATGTCCACAAAATGATAGTTGCTACCGCAAATTCCAAATATTTGAGGGAAAAAGAAAACTCCTCCCTTTACCTTTACAACCAATCACCGTTGAAGCTCGTTTTCAACAGTGGGGTTTAGACTTCATTGGGGAAATCCACCCTGCTTCATATGCATAACATAAGTGGATACTCACATCCACTGACTATTTCACTAAATGAATAGAGGCCATCCCTTCTAGGAATGCCACAGACTCAGTTATCATAAAATTCCTTGAAGACCATATCCTATCTAGATTTGGCTACCCTAGGAAAACTATCACTGACAATGCAACTGCATTTGGTTCCAAAAAGATGGTTGATTTTTTCCTCAAATATCAGATTGTAGTTGGTCATTCCACTACATATTACCCTCAAGGTAATGGACTGGTAGAATCATCAAATAAAAGTTTGGTGAACATCATCAAGAAGCTTCTAGAAGAAAATAAGAAATCATGGCATAATAAGTTAGTGCATGCTTTATGGGCAGACAGATTGACAACAAAAAAATCCATTGGAATGTCTCCCTATCAGCTTGTTTATGGAGAAGATGCAGTATTCCCTACTAGTTTGGGAGTACCAGTGATAAAATTGGTCCAAGAAATACAATCAGAGGAAGATAGCATGGTAAGGAGGATCAACCAGACCATACATCTCCAGCAAACAAGGGAAGAAGTCTACAATAGAGCTCAGAAAGTGCAAGAGAACATCAAAAATTTGTTTGATAAAAGGGCAAAGGCCTGTGATTTAAAAATTGGAGACAAGGTACTTAAATGGGACTCTAGGAGGGAAGATAAGGGAAAGCATGGCAAATTTGACAATTTATGGCAAGGCCCTTACATCATTCAATCTGCCATTGGTCCCAATGCATTTTTTCTATAAGAGATGGATGGTACACACTTGTTTGGGGGTCCTATTAATGGTAGGATGCTCAAGCACTATTTTTGCTGAGTTTTAGTTTAAACTTTTCACTTCCATTGTAAATACCATTGCTTTGTTTTGTTTTGAAAGAGAAAGATATAAAAATAAGAAGAAAGGGTTCAGACAAGCTCAAATCTTGAACCTGTGGAGTTCTAAAAGAATGGCTCAAATCAGATCAAAACCTGAGCCAGAGAAAGTGAAAGGCTGGTTCTAACATGCTCAAAACTTGAAACGTCAAAGAAAAGAAGAAGAAACAACTCTAACAAGATCAAAACTAGAGCTGAAATGAAGAAAGAAAGGTGAATCTAAAAAGCTCAAAATCTGAGTCACAACAAGAAGGAAGAATGCTTTTGAATTTCAAATCTTTAGGCTTTAAATTTTGGTTTCTTAAAATTCTACAAGTTTCAATTCATGTGCAGCTTGTATTTATGCCATGGACCCATAGCAAATCAAACAGTCTAATCCTAGTTTGACTGTATGTCAATTACTGTTTTAGAATATAGAGAATGAAAATCTGCCAAACAGTTTAATCCTGGCAAATATTAGTTTAGGTAGAGAAGCTATGAGACCAACTGTTTAATCTGGTCTCATGGAGGAATAAGAGTAGAATTAGATTAGTTTTTTCTTTCAATGAAAAATGATGGTGTGAAAGGTCTGCAAGTCTAAGTGCACCTTGAAGAAAAAAATTTAGGACAGTAGGATGGGTAGGTAGATGTTTGGGAAAATGTTTTTTGTTGATATAATGTCCATCATGTTTGTAGCATTTGATCAAAGAAGAAAAATATGGTCAAATTCCTAGGCTCTGGCCTACTTCCAAAGATTATATCTGAGATTCTTGACACCTTCGAGAAGATTCCATCCCCATGTGGAGCCACTGTTAGTCACCTATAATAATTTGTCAACGCAAACATGTGGCTAAATTTTTCATCAAGCCTTCAAGTGATAAATTCCGTTTGAAAATCTATCATTCTTGAAGCCTTCATGTGTCTTCTACCCTTTAGAGAATATTCACTGTTGTTTCCATTAATGAACCCTGCTGTTTATGAAAGAAACTGTTTTCAAAAGGCCTCCTTTTTCCTCATTTTCACTCATTCATACTTCATTTTCCTCCATTCCCTTCAAAATTCACTCTAAGCCTTATATCTCCCTTTTATTGGTTCTAAAAAATCCCCTTTCTTACCTATCGGAACCTCCAAATTCCTCAAAAAACCCTTCAAAATCCTTAAAAATATTCATTTTCACATTAAGGCCTTAAGCCCCTTTGGCCTTAGCCCTAGCCCCATTTCCCCGCATGTGACTCGGAGCTATAACCCAGAGCTAACCCCATCGCGCAATCACATAGGGGTTTCCTATTTATTTGTTACCTTTTACTTCAAATCCCCGATGCGATAAGCTTGTTCTTTTTTAACCCTCGGTATGCTCACCTTTTTCATGGGACCACACCCCTTCGTCGCATCGCAAAAACATAAGCCTTCCTTCCAAAGCGTGGATCCCCCAATGGCCCAACCCTCCAATTTTATCTCGGCCATTGAATCCACAAGAACAAATAGCTGAGACTGTGTCGCGCTCTGCCCATAACCCTTTGCCATCGCCCCTCCGACCGAGATCCAACCGTTCATTTCCCCTAATCCAACGGTTAGGACTTAACCCAATAGCCCATTGAGCCCGTCCGCCACACGAAAAAGGTGCTAATGTAACTGTTGGTCCCACCACCCATGCCCCATGCATCTTACCCCCCGTTGCGTGCTATCTGCACCGTCCGATCAATACCAAGAGATTCGACGGCTTAAACTCAATTTCGCAAAATTTTTGTGCCCAAGAGTTAACGTTTCAATTTTTTGTGAAATGGGCGGTTTTGAAGATCCACATGTCGGCCAATGTATGGAATCGCATTACATACGCTCAAAACCACCTCCCCCCATTTCATTTTGTGAAAACCATCCCTGGTTTCCTGCCATAACGCTACCCTCCGTAACGTCACTTTCGCTTTTAATCCTAGTCGTCGATCTATGAGATTGAATGGTCCACATTATATTTCAATTTATTTCATTTTCTTTTCATCCTTCTCCTGAAACACTTCATCGAGAGATCTCCACCGTAGATCATCTTGATCTAACAGTCCACGTCGCTTGTCGCACTCAAAACCCCATCAGACCTAGTTAGCTGCTCTGCCAGGGTTTTCCTCCCATTTTCCGCTGCATCCACATTTTTCCTCACTGCTCCTCCACCCTTACAAGCATCTGAAGTAGTCATTCCTACTCCCACAGGTTTTTATAATGTGTTTATCATGTTTTGTAGGGTTCAAAGGGTGATGAATTCATACAATCTCCATAGTCACAGTCAGGTGACATATAATGCAGAAAGACTATCACAGAGCCAAAGATCGCAGAGGAAGAAATCACTAAGAAGGTTTAAAAGCATTTTTTATTGAAGATCGGGGTTATTGATCCTAACATAAACCCTCCAGCACCTCTGTAACCTGTATATTCACAAACACAGGCCAACAGAAGTCTAAAGGGTATCAGAAGAAGACTAGTAGGATTAGCACATGATACTGAAGATTTAAGTATCTAATCCACAGCTAAGGACAATGAAGGAGCTTAATAAAGCTTAGACCATAAAATAATCAAGTCATATCAGTGTTTCAAAGTATCAATGATTTGATATCATCAGAGCATTCTTCTCCCTAAGAAGGACAAATTCACACAACCTACTCTTTTCTTCATCGAGCCCCAGAGCAGTTATTATTCTGACGGAAAGTCCTAAGAACTGTCAGTGCATTAGTTATAAAGTATGGAAGACTTGAAAGAAAAATATTCATATTTCTTGTCTTAGAGTATAAACAAAGTACTACAGCCAGGAAAGTATCTCCAAGAACATACCCTTGGAGTTATTTTCAATCTGACAAAGACTTTTAAATCGACTAAAGGGTACTGAAAGTTAATGTAAAGATATTAAACAAAATGGACTTCAAAGACATTTCTCCCTCTGTTTAAATGAATCATTTAAATCCTATCTACCACTACTATCACTCATTCACCTATAAGAACCCATGAGAAACACATTGAAAATGTTGGTTGGTTGTTGGAAATTAACTGATTGTAAGCTGTTTTACTGAGTTAGAGTTCTGTGAGTAGTAGTTGTAAATAGGCTGGGAGATGATTTATGGATGATGTCAAGATATTGGACAAGAATGTATGTGACTAGTTTTTCTCTACTAATATGACAAGCATGTTCATCGAATTGTGATCTAAGTCATTGGTGATGTACCCCTTCTCTGTTATTGTTTTCCCTCTGTGTTACATTATGTTTCATTTTCTCTGATAAGAAACAATAATTTTAGCTTAGGATATACTGCTGCAAGTACCCTAATTCTTCCAACACATTCTTATCTTTATGTTTTCTACTATTTGTGTATCTAAGAACAAATTCAATATAATTTAACCAGTCAAAGAGTTGGTTTTCCCATACTTACTGATGTATGAATTTAGAGTTTGTTTCTTAGATGTTCTTGTTTGGTTCTGCTGAAAGAATAGGAGAATAGGGAGATTTAGTGATTAGCATTGTCCCATAAGTTCCCTTTCCAATAGTTAGCCTTTCTAAGATCCCTTTGAGTTGAATGCCAAAAGTAGAGAAGGTTAAAAGTCTTTCTCTGATCTTAAACTTCACTCTGTGTTTGAACTTAAGTATGTTTCTACTGTCTGAAAGTAGTCAGGAGGACTGCTAGATTGTTGTCTTTGGAGTTAACCTCATCATGAGTTTTGATCATAGAGGTATAAGGTACGCCCTGTCCCTTGACTTATTCTGAAGTGGTCACATTGGAAGGTTTTCCTTGTCATTCCCATTCATTTCCTTATTGTTTCATCCCATACTATCATCTTAAGAGATCCTCTGTTTTAGATGACTAGCCCTTTGGAAGCCTTGGATATTTGAATTGCAAGTAAACCCTTTCATGACCCCATTGCCCAATGGACTTGTATTGTCTTTGAATTATCTCCCCATTGCCGAAAATCCTTCTCTACTCATTCCTTTACCTTACAGTGAACCCTTTTGTCATTTTTTCCCAACCAAGCAAAAAAAACAACAACCCTTGTGCTCTATAACTATCCTAATACCTTAAATTGAACATCAAAGATTATATTTCTTTACCTTTATAGAGAGATCCCTCTCTAGGTCCGAGAGGGCTAGATCCTGAGATCCCAAAGTGGTTTGATGTTGTCTTGTCATTTGGTATTGCCAGATCTTCCAAATCACAGTAACCCCAACACTTACAACCACTGGTAGATGAATTGAATGAATTATGGGATGGGATAAAAGTATACGATGTATCAAGACCCATCGCAGCAGAGAGGAGTTTTACATTGTATGGCATATGTGCTTACACGAAACATGATTATCCAGGCTTAGGAGTTTGCTCTGGTAAATTACATGTTTAATTTATTGATTTGTTTATATATAATGTAACAATATTCTTTCACATATTAGTTATTTAATTCGTTTTAATAATATTTTTTTTGAACTTCATGATATTATTTAACGTTCCATGCATATTAATTAATGTATACAAATATAATCTCGGAGGTCTTGTAACAAAAGGGTATTTTGGATGCAAATGTTGTGGACCTTCTCTGAAAGCTAGATAGTCCAAGGACCTATGAAAGCCAGTGTATGATTGCTCCCAGATATTCCTACCAGAACAACACCCTTACAGAAGAGAAGCATCCACTTTAAATGGTAAACGAAAGAGAATCCAAAGGCCTCCAATAATGACACCAGCCGAATGGCTTAGAGAATATGAGAGAGATAAGGACAAGGATTTCATAGAAATGTTCGATTCAAATGTGGAGCCTAAAGTTCGATGATCTATATTTCTTCAACACCTATGTTGAGAAATTTCCCATTGGGATGAAAAGAAAATCTATCTTGTATGACCTCCCATATTGGGAGCATCTTAAGATTTCCCACTTATTAGATCCCATGCATATATTTAAAAATGTTTCATCTTCTTTATGGAGACACATATCATCGAAAAAAAGTGATACATTGGCTGTTAGGAAATATCTCATTACTTCAAAAACTAAAAATAAATATTGGCCAAGACGATTAGAAAGTACGGGATCAGAGGTAGGCGTTGGTCCCTCTAATTCATGGTTTTTCAAAGAAGGTGATGTCCCATGGATTTTAAAAGAAGATGACATATCTTTGGCAAAGGAAGTTATAATGGATGTGAGGGTGCCAACTTCATATGGGTCTTCACTATGGCGCTGCTTCACCGTGGATGACCATTTGTCGAGGTTGAAATTGCATGACCATTTGAATATTATAAGAGTACGTATAATGTCAAAAGCATGATTTTATTATTTGTTATATTAATAAATTTTATCCCATGCAGGGATCATAAAACATAACTAATTTTGTATATTATTGCACGTGTTTATAACTTTGCAGTGTCATTATCCTTTGTTTGTGCGTGGGTGTGTGAAACATGAATTCCCTCAAGACCTAGGACGTGCCATATCTAAATTATCTGCATTTGTACGTTGGATCATGTCAAAGGAGATTCATATGGCTATCATTCCGTGGTGGCGTCAAGAGATAGTTGAGATTGTTTGTATGTTTGAGAAGGAACTGTCGATGAGTTTCATATTATTATAGGTTCATATTCTAATCTGCCTGGTAGATGAGGTTGAATTAGTTGGGGTTGTTTCTTGTCGTTCAATGTTCTTCTTAGATAGGTACATGAATAAATTGAAAGGTTTTGTTTAACAAAGGGCAAAACCCAAGGGGTATATGGCAGAGGGGTACATATCGTACGAGTCTTTCTACTATGCTAGTGAATACATCAAGAAGATCGACAAGAGACCAGGTGCGATGATTTTGGACGATCAAATGGATGAAGAAAAAAGAGAAGGAGAGTTGCTCCAAACGAGTGGAAAAAAGCACTTGATAAAGAGCAAGCGACTTATAATTTTTCAAATTTACAAAACGTAATTAATATTCATGTTGAACTTCGATATAATGTATATTTTGATGTCTAAGTAATATATAATGTTGGTTTTATTTCATCAGCGAATGCAGAAATTGAAGCAATCAATAAATTCATTCTTTATCATTCTAAAGCGACACAACCGTGGGTCGCATTGTACGAACAAAACAGGATGAAATGGGATAGCGACATGAAATAATTGAAATGTTTTAATGGTAGAAGTGTGCCTTATCCTGATCATTTAAAAGAAAATATGCCAAAAATATGCCCCAACAGTTGGGTTGTTGACCAAGTCAGAGGGAAATACGGTGCTACTAGTCGTTACCCGCATGCTGAAGAGGATGCGCTAAACATAGGGATTGGGTGCATCAACTCGGTAATAATATTTTTAATTTATATGTAAATTAGAAACTTATATTAAGACATCTACATTTCATATTTTAACTACTATTGGATTATTATTTATAAGACACACGACACTATGTGGTGGGCCAGAATTGTGAATTACGGATAAATCACGCTTCCGTAGATAGGTGCTAGTCTAGAAAAACAGGTGAAAGACTATACGACTATTTTTCCTAACTTATAATGGATACATAGAGAGGATTGGAGGCTTACTTGTTCAGTTGCTTCCAAATGGCTCCTTTTTTCGCTTCTGTTGCAGCTTCAAATTCAAGTAGTTTTTTGGGCTGAATGCTTCCTGCAAGAAAGAACACTGAAAAAATAGAAGATGCAATAATATAGATATCTATTCAAGCTAGTTAGCTAAATCAGTAAAGCATAAACCATACACATCAACCAAGATATTGCAATATGGAAAATCAAAGCCAATACAGATGCATATAGGAAAAAATAAGCAGTACTCTTTATTGATGATAGAAAGAGAGGTTAAAAACTAGTGACTAATTTGAAGTGACCTTCAAACAACATTCCCAAGCCTCATCACAGTATAAATATCTCTAGCAGTAGCTACACAAATCTAGCTCTCAATTGAAAATTCTCTAGCATTTCTCTACTCAAATTATTCCTCCTCAAGCACTCAGATATGTGCTCAATTTATAGATGAACTGTAGGTTGTTTTACAATAAATGAATTTCCAATAATATGAAAGACATGTTTCCATTCATGTAGATGTCAAATGGACACTTGGATCCAAAGCTTGACACATGTGAACTCTTCTAGAAGGCACTGGCCAAGTGGACACTCCGGAACAATGAGAATTTCGCTCCCAATGTGACCAACACACTTGTGAATGTCAGGAAGTGCTTTGCAGAGCAGCCTTGCATGGGGCTACCTACATATGCAACGCACTTAGGCCCCTTAGAGCCTGTGTTGGTGAGCTCTCATATGTTATATAATAAGCTTCAAACCATGGAAACCTTTGCTTGATGAAAGTCTTGCTTGATTTGTCTTGTTTCTTATCTTAGGGCATGTAGCAACTGAAATGATAGGGAATGATAGACTATTGATCATTGGTCCTGGAGATGATGTCCAGTTAACCAGGTCATTGGGAATGGTGCCCAAATTGACCTATAACACTTGATTTTTTTAAATTTTTTATAATAGGTGCATTTGTTCCCATCTATGTGGGCATATGGACACCATTTTTGCACAGAAAATGTTGATGCTAGAAACATCATAGAAGACTGTGGAGTGGAAGTCGAGTTCGATCAATCTAGCCAATCTAGCCACCGTGATAAAAAACTAGTACGAGGGATGTTAGCTTACATCGGAAACATACAAGAGATCATTGAAGTGGATTTTTCTTCTTTCCAATGTGTTATTTTTAGGTGGAAGTTGTGGGACACCTTTGATCGGAATAATGTAAAGGAAGATCACAATAGTACGCTGATATGTATCAACTCTAGAAAGATGTGGGATGAAGCTAAGGAGCCCTCTTTTTTCCCTAAACACTGCAACTAGGTGTTTTTTTACCCAAATGTGTTGGATAGGGATTGGTGGTTCGTATTGACACATGACCCTAGATCAAAACATATTTTTTAGAAAAATAATGTTATCATGCCACGTGAGCTAGAAGATAATGAGGGTGATCATGAGAACCGAGAGTGATATGGTACATGTTTTATTTCATAAATATTTATACTTTTTAAGATGGGTTTTTCGAAATATTAATATAATATGTATTTTGAATTAATTGGTAATTTGCATTGTGTTAATGTTAAAATCAATAATTCACTTGATAATTTTGTATTATGTTGATCTTGAAAACAATGGCATATTGTATAAATTAATTATTTTTTTGTATCTAAGATCATAATAAAATAATTATAATTCTAAAGTATAGGAATTTATTTTCTAAAATTTATTATGTCACAATAAATCATATTATTCTATTTTTATTATTTTACAATCATTTAAAATTTACAAATTTACAAATTTAAAAGTTTTAATAAATTAATTTCACATTAATACAATTAAATTTTTACAAATATTTTACATACAATTAGAATTAGAATTAGAATTAGAATTAGAATTTTACAATTTCACGTACAATTACAATTACAATTTTAGAAATTCACATATATACCATTACAATTACAATTTTAGAATTTTAAATACAATTAAAAATACAAATATTACAAATTTACAATATCATGATCATTTGCTATTAAATTAATTAATAAACATCACGTTTATGATAACCATCGTACAAACATCATATTTGACTTAAAAACACATTCAAAATCACTAACTGCATCATCGTGATCATGATCATCTAACAAAACACAATTAACATTATATATTAACATCATCAGTACAACGAAAACATCAAATATACATCTCATGCTATCACATACACATCTATCTTCAAGCTACACATTAAATGAACATATCTAACATGACCTAACAACATACACATCATGATGATCACCAACATGTAAATTAAATACAGCTGCAACATGAACATAAAATACATGGACCATATATATATATATATATATATATATTACCGAATAATGTTAAAAATATACAACTATAATATAAATGTCATGGATCAGCTGGTGTTATTACAGCAGCAGTATCAGTACAAGTGGTCGATGGTCCAACCTCATCTCCATGATGACTGCTAGTAGATGCTAGTGGAGGTTCATGAAAATCTGGCGCGACACGAGGCTATGAACGATCATGAGATGATGGTACGCTGCACCTTGCAGACTGTCCATCATGTGTTGTGGGCTTATTTCTCGTAATGTGCAAACAATCCTCTTCGCCGCGTAAATGCCAGAACTCCTACGACATGCCGGACGTTCGTACATGTCACGCGGCATGCCTCTCCACATCCGTGATAGCCTGTCATTGGCCTCTACGTCTCTGAAATCATCGGGCCTAATGCCTGCCTCAAAAATGAATGCAATGATTTGGTCATCCAACTCTATCCTGTATCTAGCATCACTAAGACGTCGACCGCTCATCGGCACACCAGTAGGAGCAGGTCTCTGATCTGGACCAGCCTCCTAATGATCCTCGACAGTATCTGGCATGCCCTCACCCTCATCATGAGGATCCACACTTGGATCAGGTGGTGGTGGCAGCATCTCCTTGCCATCAAAAGAGCCAATGTCTGCAAAATATATACAAGTGCATAACAATAATTAGAGGATTTTATTACACAATTTAATAAAAAAAAGTTAAAGAATATGTTAGAATAGATTTAAATAAAACAGTAATATTACCTCTATCATTTGGCGGCTCATCAGCTATGAAGAGGATGTTGGAACACCCTCACCAATCCAACCACGCATAAGGACAGGGGACCAAAATGAAGAGATGCTCATCAACACTGGCTAGAAACTCCAGTGCATCATCTGATATCCTCGCTGGAAAAAGAGTCTCCTCCCTCTTGGGCATCATCTGCCCCCACATGTGCATACATGCCTCAGTAATCAGCCTACGAGGCTACCGAAGAAAAGAAGGACTCGTCTCTGGAAACCTCTTAAAAAATTAAAAAAAAATCTCTGAAGAAAAATGGAAGTTGACCCTCCCTTGTGCATGAGCACGACATCTATCTAATGTTGTACAGAACTGCCGCAAAAAAATGGCAGACCATGTGACAAGTTGTGGCTATTGTAGTAAAGAATCAACATAATATAAAATTTGGCAACTAATGTGTTGCCCATCACTGGTGTTGTGCGAAATGGTCGAAATGATAAGTGAGAGACATTGGACCTCCTCACGACCAAATGCACCAATACGTAACTACCCTCTAGCAACCTGAAACTCTGCAGGAGATACTAAATTTTCTCCAATGTATCTCTAGGAGTAAACTAATTGAATCCCTACCACACAGCCAGTTGGAACCTAGGGGAATGAGGGAAAATACACCCCTCTCCTCGATAGCCCTGTAATAAAATATACATCCTCCTCAGTGGGCATGTACCACTGGTTGATACCAACCCGGAAAGCCTATTGCTGGGCATTCCACCTTTGGATAAGATGTCTAAAAAAAAAACTATGGGACTTTAGGGAAGTAGCCTCCTCATAGAACTTGAGGAGGCCTACCTGCCTAAGGAGCCCCTGCATCACTACTGTAATAGGGCAAGGGTACGCATATCTCTCCCTCTCCCTTGCCTCCCACAGGGGAACCATGTTATACTGTTCTGCTTGTTGTTGTTGTTATTGCCCCTCTTCTCAACTTTCATGTCTCTGAATGATTGACATATTAAACACAAGTTTTTTATTAAATGACACATGTATTTACAAATATATGTATATAATTATTTTTTGAAAAATAAATAAAACAAGAGTCAATGCGCCAAAAAAATAGTCACACACCGGTCTCGATGCGTCACACCACAGAGCGCACCAGATAAGGTGCACCTCATGATATTGACCGCACCAGAAGCGGTGCTCCAGAAAATGTTTTTAGTGTACCATTCAGGAGGCAGTGTCAGGAGGTTGGTGCGCTGACTTCACTATATGCCCGGGGCTTATAACTAAGTTAGTACACTGCCCTCCTACTACCGTACATACTCGTAGGTGCGGTATTTTAAGATGCTGCACCATTGACCTAGGCCAAATACATTAAGTTGTGTGCTGAAAAAAATAGCTGGCTCGAGGTGGTTATCTCAGTCAATGCACCACTGCACCACAATTGAACTAGGTCAACAATGCGACCAAGTAGCCGACCACACCGCTCTTTTTAAAGAAATTTAAATAACAAGGTGCACTTGTGGTATCCACTCTGGAATCGGTGTGGATGCCCTTAGCATCGGTTTACCAGCCCGAACCATTGACAATTTCAAATTTCGGTTCCAGTGCACTGAAAACATTACCCGCCCTAGGGCTGGTCAGTCCATCAATGCACTGAGTTCCCGCAATACACCATTTTCAACGGTGCGGCCTGGTAACTGACTGCACCACACTTTTTAAAAAATTTTAAAATAACATGGCGCGTCGCGTGGTACCGCGCTGGAACCGGTGTGGATATTGTCAGTACCGGTTATGGTTTGGCCTGTAAATTTACAGGCAGCACCGCAAACTAGTGCGAGTCGAATGGCTCGAGTGCATCGTGCGACAATTTTTTATTTTTATTTTAATGGTTAATTTTAAGTTTTTTTCAAATTCTAATCTGCTAAAAGGTTTAATTATGGTAAAACAAGAAAAATACCAGTACATTTACCCATCAAGGAGGCATATTAGCTGTACAATTTTCAAAAGAAAATGTGTCCACTATTTTATAAAATTCAAGCTAGAGATTGGTGGCAATGCATAGCAGTAGTGTGTGCAATAAGTGCAATGGGAGCACGGATGTCAATGCGGCTCAAACAAGGATAACTTGCATCGACGCTTGAGAGCTCTGTAGCACTGACAAAAGTGAAAAATACAGTTTTTTGGCTGTAATTTTTTTATTATTTAACCTTGTTTCAATGTGCGGGGTTTTTATTGGCATACCAGTGCATTTTCACTATGCCGCCCCAAGCGGTTTCTATTTTTGCACGCATTTAGGAGGCACCGGAGCGGCCTTGCGGTAACGCATCGGTGCTCTACAGTAATAAGACGCACCGGGCACATTTTCTAGTGAAAAAATTATTTGTGCGGTTTTTTGGCTGTAATTTTGTTTATTTTAACCCTTTTCCGGTGCACGACATTAATGGGGCCCCGGTGCATTTCAGTCATTCCGCACCGGTCGGTTTCTGTTCTGCACGCTTTTTATGAGACACCGAGGTGGCTTAGCGGTAACACACTGGTGCTCTACAGTAATAAGACGCACGGGGAACGTTGTCTGGTGAACCAATGATTTTTGCGGTTTTCTGGCCACAATTTTGTTTTTTTTAAACCCTTTTCTAGTGCGTGGTATTACTGGAGCCCCGGTGCATTTCAGTAATTCTGCACCTGGCAGTTTCTATTCCATGCACTTTTATGAGATAGCGAGGTGGCTTAGAAGTAACACACTGGTGCTCTACAATAATAAGACGCACCGGGAATGCTATTTGGTGAACCAATGATTTATGCGGTTTTTTGGCCGTAATTTTGTTTTTTTTTAACCCTTTTCTGGTGCGCGGTATTACTGGAGCCCCGGTGCATTTCAGTAATTCCACACTAGGCGGTTTTTGTTCCACGCGCTTTTTATGAGACACTGGGGTGGCTTAGAAGCAACGCACCGGTGCTCTACAGTAATAAGACACATCGGGAATGCTATCCGTTGAACTAATGATTTGTGCGATTTTTTGGGCATAATTTTGTTTTTTTAACCCTTTTCCGGTGCGCATAAATTATGAGGCCGCGGTGCGTTTCACTAATTATGCCCCGGGCGGTTTCTGTTCCACACGCTTTTTATGAGACACTGGTGCCGACAAGTTGACAAGCACCGGTGTTGTTCCTTAATAAAATGCACTGAGTGGGTGTGTACGAAGCACACGGTTTTTGGTGTGCCAATGTTTTATGCGGTGTTTTTGCCCTTATTTTTGTTATTTAACCATCTACAGGTGCGCACATTTTATGGATGCCCCGGTGCGTTTTCTTGATTCCACACTGGTGCGGAAGTTATGTAAATTACCAGTACTCTACATAATTACAATGCATCGGGCGTGTGTGTACGAAGCACATGGTGTCCGGTGTGCCAAATTTTTAACCGCACCGGTGCTATGTCATCTTGAACGCAGTGGTGCGTTTTTTAGTGATAAGAGCACCGAACGAAATACATCTGCAAAAACCTCCGCTCGCAAACCTCCTCTAGGAACCTCCACTAGAAATGGATGTTTGGTGTATTTTTTTAAGGGGTTCCTCAAAAACATCCGCTAGAGGGTCTTTTCCTTGTAGTGATCATTGTCGATGAATTCCTTCAAGCCATTATCTTCAAGCACCACCTCCATCCTATCCTTCCAGAAAATGTAGATTGAGCTACCCTTGAGTGCATACTCTAGTCGCAAGCCATTGAAATCCATTTCGATTTTTACTTAATTTTCGCACCAAGAAATTCTTGCAGCAATTTCTAATTGTTTCCACCAACAAACTCAGCTACTGCTTCAAAATTGCAATCTTCTTTGATCCGATACCATGTAGAAATTTTAATACAAATTATGTATTGCCTGGATTCTCCTAATATAAAAT
Organism: Pinus albicaulis; assembly: GCA_034641835.2. Lineage (NCBI taxonomy): Eukaryota > Viridiplantae > Streptophyta > Pinopsida > Pinales > Pinaceae > Pinus > Pinus albicaulis. Next base: position 593,220,657 of record CM076572.1, read on the forward strand.
TATATGCCATATTAAATACAGAATCACTTCTTCAAAAATCTTTGCGGAAATTTAAAACATGGTCGCTAATTGCAAACACATGAAGAAATATCAAACACACATAGCACAAATGTTTACAAAGGGAAATCATAAAGCTAAAAACCCCACTATCATATGTTATGTATATATCATGGATCATGAAACAATCTCATACAAAACTTTAATCCAAGAACTCTTAACTCTTAGTACAATATGAAAACATCACCTTTTGTCATATAAGAATTGGTGAATACATGTGCCAATTCTGCCCTCTGACAACATACCTCCTTTCATGATAACTTCTTGATCACAATCCATGAATGAATGAGATCCAGCATGACTTGGTGATCAATCCTCATTGGAATCTCAAATGTGTGTGTGTTCCTGCATGAGTGCACCACTAATGTCACAAGCCGATGATCAAAGCTGACTCCACCTGCTATCTCAACTAAATTCTCCTTTGGATCATGCATGTAGTTAACAATAGTAAATCTTCAGTTGCATGTGAGATCACTCCATGTGAATTAATTTAATATTTAATTCACCGATCTCTCACTAGTGTATCTTTAGTTACAACTAGTTACAACTAGCACAACTGAGTTTAACTCACTTAACTGAGTTAAACTACTTTACAACTCACATAACTACACATCCAACTCTGTTACAACTTCGAATCACTCAGTTACAACTAAGTCCACTTGAATGTCCCACCAACGAACCTTAGAACTCAAAATTCCTTCAGCGAACTGGTTTTCCACTTCAGTTAACCGAAATCAAGTGCTTCAAGAGAATAGATTAATATTTATTTTCCAATTATTATTAAGAGATAATAATAATCGACATGCATTCTATATTTAGACATGTGATCTATAAATATACTTCACAATGCATATAAAAATAGAACCTCATCTATAAATATAATTTGCTCATCATTCTAAAAATAGACTCCCTCTATAAATAGAATTTTCTCACCATTCTAAAAATAGATATACACCTAAAAATAGCCTTCTGGCCCCACCTAGTGTAGGTGTTTAATTTTCACTAGGATCATCATCTTGTTGAATCTAGACATATCATAATAGCTCTTCTTTAAATGCAACACATATTCTCTTCTCTAGGATTATACCATCATTATAGTATTATTTTCATGTAACAAATACATACTTTTTTTTCAAAAGGAAGTTAATATAACCTTGTTTTTATATCTTTCTACATGCAAGTTTCTCATGCTTCCCTCTTCAAGAAATTACCATAGATCACCATGTTTTATGCATAAAACCCAGGCATCAATAATAAGTTTAACTTAACCTTTTTTGCACCTAAATAAAGAAATTAACACAATTCATCTAACCACACAATATTTTTAAGAGATTATTATTTTCAATAAAATTAACATGATAAATTTCTTAAGCTACACACAAAAGCATATTTATATATCACAATGACTTCCCTTTTGTGCAAGAAACATGAGTTTTTTTTTCTAACACGGTGACCCTTACTTCAATGCACATAATATTTTCAAGAAACAAGTATGCATTCTTGTTCTTGTATGAACAAATTCATATGTATATTTTAAGAAAACAATCTTTATTTTCATCAATTCATGCCCAAAAATCCTATGCAAGTATTTTTGCACTCAAATCATTGTAGTCTTTAAATAAAAAATATGGGCAATATATGCATACATATTCATGAAAACCCTTCCAAGAAAGTTAATCTAATTAATTTTTCTCTTTTCCAAGAATTTGATAATGTATGACACAAAGAAATTTCACTTTAATATTTTATTTTCAGGAATTGACATAGAAATTTATTTCAATAATTCCAATATAATGGACATTATTAATGTGCACATGTTCCTATTAAGATTCTATAGGATTCATGTTAATATATCCAAGAAAATTAATAATCTAATTCTCTCATAATTTCTTGGCAATCTGTTATTTAATGAAATACATTATTTTCTCTCTTTTCATAAGAAAAGTTCACATACATTTATTTCTTGAAAAATGTCATGATTTCTTTAATAATTTTGTGTGCAAGTTTCACTGTGTGTTTTCTTTCCAAGAAATCTAAAGCCAAAGTTGTTCCTTCTATACATGCAAGTGTGTATTTCTCAGAAAACTTGGCAAAATAATTAATAACTTTGTGCATTAAGCATGTATTCCTTAAAAAAAAACATTAAAAGTAAAATCACGCAGTCTTTTCAGGAATCTTGGCTACTTTTCCTTTTATGCAAATTATTCTCATTTAATATTTTCCATGAACTCACACAATTCTATATATTTATATATGTAAGTTTTTTATATTTCTAACCCATCTTTATCCATAAAAAAAAATACGGGAAGAACTTTTAAGACAAAAACCATGTTGACTTAACTTCTAGTCAAATAAATAATGCAATTTCACATGATTAATTTAGCCTTGAAATCTTTTAAGAATTCAATACAATGAACACTTATCTTTTGTTTGAAGAATATTTCCTTTGTTTTCAAATTCTTCCACCTCCATATCCAATTCTTTTCTCACAATGTCTCTGCAAATTCATTTGCAAGTTTTCTCGTTCATATAAGGTTTTTTTTTTTTTCCTGTGAAACTCCATTTTCGTTCTCATGTTCTCATACCTTACTTACATTCAGTTTTACGAGCGTTAAAAGTAGATTGTAACTAATTCTTGATATTTCCCAAGAAGAATCTAGCATTTTAAACCATCCCACATTAACGAAATCTTAATGAAAATTTTAGTCATATATTACAATAATAATATATTTGTTTTATAAACATATGAATTTAAAAGAGTTTGTATTGTAGCGATATTACATATTCTTTCCCTTATAGTGAACATCATCCTCGATGTTCTTCTCTCGCTGGAACTTTAACTTTTAATCATGATTTAAAAATCTAAACCACCCAAAAGGGGATCCTTTCCCTTTTAAAATGAAGGATTTTATTTTAAGAAATAACAGTACGAAAAAACAACACTTTTATTACATAAGAAAATTCAATATTCATAAGCATTTATAGGTATGAAAATATGCAAATTCAACTTTCCATCACTTGGTCATTATTCAAATTCATAGAAGCAAAACATAATTTCTATACCAACCTACCGTTACTTACCAATTAGTCTTAGAAGTCATGGTAAGTTTTACACAAGCGCTCCAATGGTTTGAAAACCCATAAAAAATCCATGGAAAATACCTGTAATGTACGACTAACAAACCAAACATAATCACATTAGTCACAAAATTTTCAATCAAATAAATAATTTTAACTATCATTTAATTATGCAATATAAGTCTATATTTAACCACAGTATTTCCTCAAGTACCCAGAGAAAACCAATCCTTTAATAATCAAAATGAAAAATCACTACACTATGTGCATACTTATCCTATATCCCGCTAACGACATCCACACAATAATTCTATAAATGCTCAGAGAGAACCTAATGCTCTCTAATCATCAAAATGATCAATAAAAGCATTAAGTGCATATTTTCTTAGCCCATGCTAATACTTTCAAAATATTATTAATACAATAACTGAAATTATAATTCCAGTAATTCCTTTTCGAGCACTATGCTCCTTTCCTGCCAAGATGTACATAAAATATTTACACAATCATATAGAAAATCCATTTTAATACAACACATGATTGATTAGTTAACTTGTTTCGCTATGATAAACATAATGGGAAAACGAATGCACGTCCCAACCAATGGGAGCTAGTTTCTGCAACCAGAACGAGTCATTTTCACATCCATATAGTTCTCTAACAAAGACCATACTGGGTCCATTCTAGAATTCCATTACCCAACTAGCTCAAGAATTCCAATGACTACACAAGTTCCAATATAGGATTCCTCTTGGAAATGTCTTGCCTATTTCTCCGACATCATCCCATCTATGAGGAATTTTTGCGCCTCCTCCAACAGGCTCCAAATAAACAGAGTTACCTTAGGATTTTTCCACTCTTATCAGATTGGCCAACTATTTTCCCTTATTGAGATCATATTATCTTTAGGGAGAGGAGATCTGAGAAGAAAAGCCCCATCAACCCCTTTGGGTAGGCAATTTCCATCAACCCAAGGCCTCTTGGCCTTTCACAACTGTCCATGAATGTCTTGCATGTAAAGTTATATTTTAGCACTCTTTCCCATAGTAATTTACATAACGCACCATATGCATATTATCATTAAAAGAGAACAAACATTTATGTACACCATGCATTTATACTTGACCCTCATGATGGGTCCACAATATCTAGATTTAAAGGAAACTTAATTGACATACATGTTGTATACATTCTTATTTTCCAAATAACGCAATCATGCATGTCATAACATTATAATTTCTCATTTATGAAGCATTTTACCTTCACAGGTTTTCTTATTTCCATTAAGCTATCCCTACTTAATCCCATCAACAGCATTAGCCATAAATAAGTATTCACTTTCGCAATAATTTTAGTTTCATGCATAAAATACTAGCATGCATAAAGGTATATACATATATTATTTAATGTGTAAATTTCAACAAAAGTTAGGGTAAAAATCCAACATTTCCAATTTCCCATAGTGTATTGTTAACAATAGACCAGCACATGAAGTGCTACCATAATCACTCATTTACAAATTAAAATAAGCTTTAATCAAAAGAAATTCGTGGTTATAATTTTTAATAGTGAGCCATGCAACACTAACTAATCAATGTTACCAACCATCTTAATGCAACCATGACAAGACTCAATAAAAAATTAGCTATTATAGTTAAGTATCACAAATTGACTCATTGTTTATTGTTAACATCTAAAGGGGTTCTTCCAATGTTCTTTTAAAACAATCTATCATCCTATTCAAGGACATTCCCCATATTTTTCATTTGTGCATTTATTCTTTATCAGTAGTGCATTGTAATTTTATTAATGTTCATTAAATTTATCATTAATACTTTCATATTTCCAAAGGTTGGTATTTGATTCTCACTTTCCTTAGTGAGTGTTCAAGATTATTCATACGTTTAATAAAAGTTTTATTATTCTTTATCCTCATCGATATTAAAATTTTATGAACACATTTTTGTAGAAAATTTTATTACTTACTACACTCAATGTAGTCATGAACATGAATCACACATCTTACGTCAAAAGTAGTCTAGTGCATATATCGATATGTAGTTTGTTAGACTCATACCTCAGTTTATGCCCATTAGCAACATAGCCCAATTTAGTTTTGCTTAAAAATTCCCAAAGGCGCCAATGCTACAACCTTAAGATTTGATACCACTTGTAACATACCCCAGTAACCTCACATGAAAATGCACGGAGTTAGAAATATTTTTGCACAATTTACACATAGGTAACTATCCAAATTACTAATCCATACTCCTCATTAATAATTAGATAAAATGCTCGTCATTACATAGAGTACCTTTAGTATAGGAATAGTAAGCTACATAACCATTAATAACCATTATTGTCACATATTGACATAAAATTTCTATTGTAATGTGGCATCATTTTCATTATTCCTTTAACTAGATTAGTTATTCATGCAATTGATATTATAGACATCTTCTCATGCAAATAATTCACAACATAAAAGCAGCAAAACATGTAACCACGACATTAGACACCGATAATCTAGAAACCTTGTAGAGTGAAAACCAACAAACGTTTAATTTTATTATTAAACACTAGTGAGGGTCCTCACCCCTCACTCAATGGATTATAAAGGATTCCATCCATTAAACATTTTCATAAAATATTACAAGTAAATTTCATTTAAATATAAAATTTCTATCTTGAATCTATTACAATCATCATGATATCGTTTACCCACAAATCTTCAATCTTTACATTTTTGTTTCTTGGTTGTTCCTTCAGTGGACCATCTTGTAGCTCACACTCATCTGCATAGACTAATAATTCTTTACCAAACACCATGTTAACCACAACTCTATCCCTTGCACAACTCACCATCATTTCCCGCCATTGTTGTCTCCAACATACATTGATATCATGATTACATAAAGTATTAATCAACCAATCCATAAATCTATAATAGTGATGTTTCACCATATATTCATGTACATTCATAAATTACAAACAAAATATCGTGACATTCTTCTGTTAACGACATCGGATATGTGCTAGTTATAGGCATGTAACCATCAAATCAAGTCTATAAAATAAATACCACATTAATTAATATTTCCCTCGCATAAGCACGCGTTCTTACAAGACAAATCGCTACAACTTTCCCGACATTCCTTTAAAGAAAATAATACATCAGTTATGATTTTCAGCCATGCAAATTACATAAAATTTATCAAAATAACTAACTCTTCAGCTATTAATTTAGGTGCATGAAAATATCTAAAGAAATCTAACACAACGAATGTTGTTTCTATGCATGCAATTGCATATATTTTCCAAAATAATATTCCCAAAAGAATGCTTAACACAATAGAGCATGCAAACACATGTTTCCTTTTTGAGGAAATATAGCATAATAGGGCATGCAAAAACATGTTTTCTTTTCCATAAAACTAATGCAATAAGGCATACAAATTCATGTCTTCTTTTCCAAAGTTTATACCAACATTACCAATATATATTCCAAGGAAACCAACATATTACTATGCTTTTTGTCTATGTAATTCATCTTCTTTCCCATATAATATTTTCCAATGTAGGCTAACACAACATGCTATCATTTACCACATATAAATGTATATTATTTCTAATGAAAGCTAATATAAATCTTGCATGCATATACATGATATTATTCCAAAATAAGCTAACATAATAGTTATGATAGCATAAAATTAATCACGTATATTTTTTTCCAAGGAAATATAGCTCAATACCTCTTCTATACATGTAAAGAACATATCTCTATAACAAAATGGCTATTCTTTGTGCATGTAAGAGCTTATCATAATAGATATTCTTTAATGCATGCAACACATATACTCTTCTCTAGAATTATACCATCATTAACTATTATTTTCATGTAACAAATACATACTTCTTTTTCAAAAGGAAGTTAATATAATTGTGCTTTTCTATCTTTCTACATGCAAGTTTCTCATGCTTCCCTCTTTAAGATATTGCCATAGATAACCATATTTTATGCATAAAACCCAGACAATAATAACAAGGTCAACTTAACATTTTTTGCACCTAAATCAAGAAATTAACACAATTCATCTAGACACACAATCTTTTTAAGAGATTATTCTTTTCAAGAAAATTAACATGATAAATTTCTTTATATACACATAAAAACATATTTTCTATGACACAACGACTACCCTTTTGTGCATGCAACATGTGTTTTTTTCTAACAAAATGACCCTTACTTAAATGCACATAAAATTTTAAAGAAACAAACCTGCATTCTTATTCTTGTATGAACGAGGTTCATATGGATATTTTAAGAAAACAATCTCTATTTTTCATAAATTCATTCACAAAAATTCTATGTAAGCCTTTTTGCACTCAAATCCTTGTAGTCTTTAAATAAACACTATGGGTAATATATGCATACAGATTCATGAAAACCGTACCAAGAAATTTAATCTAATTAAATTTTCTCTTTTCCAAGAATCTGATAATGTATGGCACAAAGAAATTTCACTTTAATATTTTTTTTCAAGAATTAACATAGAATTTTTTTTCAAGGATTCCAATATAATGGATATTATTATTGTGCACATATTCCTATTAAGAGTCTATAAGATTCATGCTAATATCTCCAAGGAAATTAATAATCTTTTTTTCTCTCATAATTTCTTGCCAAACTTTTCGTTAATGAAATGACCTATTTTCTCTCTTTTCATAATAAAAGTTAACATGCACTCCTTTCATGAAAAATATCATGATTTATTTCATATTTGTGTGTGCAGGTTTTACATGTGGTTTCTTTCCAATGGATATAAAGCCAACGTTGTTCCTTTTGTATATTCAAGTGCATATTTATTTTCTGAGAAAATCTAACACATTAACTTTTCTTTTCATGCAGATAAGCATTTCTTTCTCAAGAAAACTTGGCAAAATAATTATTAACTTTGTTCATTAAGCATGTATTATTTAATAAAAAAACTATTAAAATAAAAATCACACATTCTTTTCAGGAAGCTTGGCTACTTTTCCTTTTATGCACATGGTTATCATTTAATCTTTTCATGAAATAACATAGTTCTCTATGAGTGTTGGGGTCATGTTGGGTGCATTCCAACTTGCTCAAATTTTGGTCAAGAGTCTCTGCAACTTGTGGAGCGGAGTGAGCGGTACCGTGAAGCTATATCTACCGCGTGGTGTTTCGCGGCTTTAGGGCGGGTCGAAGTCCCTCATTTTGTAATGAGTATCAGGTTTTAGTCTATTATTTTGTTCACCCATGGTATGTGGAACATGATCTTGTATTGATGTAAAGCTAAATAAAGCGATGTAATGTTGTGTCGAAGTTGTAGAATTAGATTGATGTAATAGTTGATGAGAACAAGCACTTGAGATATCTATTTTAGTTTGTTTTTTTCCCTAAGGGAAGGCTCCATAACTCTATGTGGATTCCTTGAGGAGTCTACATCTTTGTGCATAGACCACCTGCAGCGTTGCGTGTAGGTCAAAGAATGGAATGTACTAAAGAGACTTATCATAATAGATAATAAGAAGTTTTGGAGCATATTTTGTGTCCTTATGTGTTGTGTTTATTTGTTTATGTGAATTAATTATAGCACCGTTTATCTTATGTTGAATATGTTTATGTTTATCTTAATAATGTGAAGTAATTAATTAAGTTGAACCAATTAGTAGTTTCTTGTAAGTTATAATATCGATTAACTATAGAAAAGCAAAGTAAATCCACCTCGTGCAGTCCCTCAATGTTGAAGAAACCTCGTTCTACAACCACCCATAGCCACCTCAGGTGAGACTTTGATCTGCTTGTAGATCATTGCCGAAAGGGCCAGTGTCTGGGGTTTTCTTGGTGAAAAGTACAAATTCGAACTTGGGTCAAGCCCAATCGAGCCAACAAAGATAGGGTGTGAATCCTTACCCTATGGTAGTTTGATCTTGCCTATTATCATTTTGACAGAGTATACCCCAATTGGTATCTTTCCCACAAGTTGGGATTGATGGGATTGGACCTCCCCATATGGCCAATGCATTGAGGTGACTTGAGATAGGGTGTGTATCCTTACACATGTGGTAATTCAATCTCACTCAAATCTTGGATGCAAGCTTTCTACCACTTAACTCTTAAGGGTCTCAATGGAGGATTAGCAAACAATAGGACAAAGTGTGATCCTCAATTTGATATCACATATTCTCACTAGAAAATAGGAGTGTGATCATTGAGTAGATCTCGCCTATTGTCCTAGGTCAATAGGAAAAAGTGTTATCCTTTTCCTTACGCTAAGTAGATCTCACCTATTGATATAGGGTGGTAGCTTTAGCTCCCCTATGATGTCAAATTCTTCTTCTTTTAGATTTGAGAGTGTTGAAAAATCAATAGAGATGAGCAGAGATGAGCAATGATGACAATTGAATTGACATTGATGAGATATTTGAGATAGGACATATGTTGCAATAGGTAATTTCTCCCAAGCTAAAAGGGAGTGTAAATTTTAAATCTCAAAGACAAATTCCCTCCTTTGGATAACCTTCATGATCCAGATTTATGCAGGAACGCAACAGAATAAACATATAACCATAAATACAGAGATGCGGCGGAAATAACACTTCATTTCATTAATATCAAAGAACTGAAATTTGCTTACAGACAGAATGGAAATAAAACTAGCTAGGGCGCTGGTAGCTATCTCTGAGAAGAGATGTGGCGGCTACAGGCCTCTGAACTGAGTTACAATGAGGCTCGAGGGCCTATTTACTATTTAGAAACAATGGGAAATCCTAAACAGCCAAAACCCTAACCCTAGGAGATGAAGCGCCAAAACTATGGGCCCCGTTTGGGTAAATTGGTGTTTCAACTTCCCAGGGGCGTAACTTTGGCATACGATCTCCGTTTGACACGTACCATACCTCGTTAGAAAGATCTATCCGAGGACTACAAATTTGGAACGAGCAACATTGGTCCATGGACCAATGTTGCTCTCCGTTTTCCCAAAAAACGTCGTTTAGGGCCTCAAAACGGCTCCGGAAGTTTAGGACCCGAAAAACTGCTAAAAATAGTAAACTGTGCCGAAACTGAAAAACTGAAATAGACAATGGCGGAGCCCCAAGTGGAATAGGCGGTGACCACCAATATCCACCTGGATCATTCCTCTCCCCTTAGGAAGCAATGGTCCCCATTGCGTTAAGTTCCTCCATGAGATGAGGAAATTTCTGCTGAACTTGGTCCCTGGTGAACCACTTTCCTTGGTGCAGGAGTTGGCCAGCTTTGACAACCCGATATAGTTGGATCTTTTGCTGGCGAGTGTTCTTGATTTGCATGTCCATGATACAATCTGTGGTGGCCTGTTCCATGCAGTCTGGATTTAACTCTGTTGGTGTGAGTTGTTCTGCAATGTTCGAGGTGTCCAGTAGAGGTGGGAAGTAAGGACAAAGGCGATCCACATTGAAGACTGGGTGCAGACCAAGGAATGGTGGAAGACTGAGCTCGAATGCATTGTTCCCTACAGCCTTGGTGATGGTGTACGGCCCGTATCGGAGCGGGCGAAGCTTGCGGTGGGGTCCAGTGAGGCGCTCCTTCTGCAAATGTAGCCATACTTTGTCACCCACCTGGAAGTTGTGTGGCACCCGGTGTTGATCATGGCGTTGCTTGTACTTGGCATTGGCTCTGTCCAATATATCATGAACCTGTTGGCGGATGTGTTGAATGCGCTCGATGAAGCTACTGGCTTTGTCAACTTCAGACTGGACATGAGATGAATTGGCCTGAGCAGCTGCAAATGGCATGGCTACGTCAATGGGACATAGTGGCTGGAATCCCAAGCCCACCTGAAAGGGGCTATGGCCGATTGAACCGTGGAGAGCCCGATTATAACTATGTTGTACATAGGGGAGGCTCTCGTCCCATGTGCGTGGATGCTTTGAATTGTACATGCGCAGAATGTGTACAATCATTCCGTTGACGACCTCTGTCTGGCCATCTGTTTGGGGATGGAAAGCTGTGGACTTGGTGAGCTTGGTATCCAACATCGACCAGAGGCTGGACCAAAATGTGCTAAGGAACCCGCTATCCCGATCTGATATGATAGACCGTGGGATCCCAAAGTGCACCCACACTCGTTCAAAGAAGAGTTTAGCAGTGGCTTCTGCTGTGATATTCTTCTTGCAGGCCGCCATAATGGCCATCTTCGAGAATCTGTCAACGACCACAAAAACACAGTCATTTCCCTGCTTAGTAGAAGGCAGGCCCGACATGTAATCCATGGAGATGGATTCCTAAGGTCGACTAGGGGTAGGTAGAGGAGTATATAGGCCTTGCTTCTTGATGGTCGGTTTGGCAATGGCACAAGCAGTGCAGGATCTGATGTGCTTCTCGACATCCCTTCGAAGGTTCGGCCAATAGAAATACTTCTGTAGTATTGCTACTGTTTTCTCGACCCCGAAATGCCCAGCGACTCGAATGTAGTGTGCTTCCCATATCATCTTGGCACGCTCGCTTGAAGGAACACAAAGGTGTCCCATGTGACATAAAAGTGCATCTTGGAGGTGAAAATTTGGAACTTGCGCACCCCCCAAGAGTGCCTTGTAAGTTTGGCCGAATTCTGGGTCACTCTCATAGAGAAGCGGCCAATCAGAAGTCTCGTGCCCATAAGAGTTGAGCACAGTGGTGAGCGCCACGATCGGTGGTCAGCTGAGGCAGTCTGCAACATGATTGGTGCTACCCTTCTTATACTTGATGTTCAAATGAAACTGTTGCAGATATGTAGACCACTTCTGATGGCGATCATTCTGCAACTTCCCTTGTGTCCGTATGAACTGCAGGGGCCTGTGGTCTGTGTGGATGATTGTTTCCTTCCCCAAAATGTAATGCTTCCATTGTCGACAAGCTTGCACAATGGAGTACATTTTTTTGTCATATGTGGGGTACTTGCGAACTGTGTCAGACAATGTCTCACTGTGAAATGCCACTGGATGTCCCTGTTGAGTAAGAACTGCCCCAATAGCATAGTCAGAGGCATCTGTCTCGATCTCAAATGGCTGTTGCAAGTCCGGTAAAGTGAGCACTGGGGCAGAACAGAGGCGGTTTTTCAGTTCTGTGAACGCCTTCTGTTGAGGTTCCGACCAAAATTTTTTTGCTCTCGCTCCTCCCTTGGTGACTTGACTCAAGGGCCAAGTGATATGAGAGAATCCCAACACGAACCTCCGATAGAAATTAGCAAGACCCAGAAAGCTGCGAAGCTCTGTTATAGTGGTTGGGGCCGGCCAATCCCGAATGACTTGGATCTTGGCTGGATCCACATGCACCCCCCTTTCATCAATAATGTATCCCAGATATTGAACCTGGGTCATGCCAAAAGTGCACTTCTCCAAATTGGCACACAACTTGTGTTGCCGCAGTGTTTGGAGGACTTGTCTGATGTGGTGAAGGTGCTCTTCCCAAGTCTGGCTGAAGATCAGAATATCATCCAAGTACACCACTACAAATGAGTTGGTGAATGGCCGCAAGATGTCATCCATCATCCTCATGAAGGTGGTGGGAGCATTCGTCAACCTGAAAGGCATGACCAGCCATTTGAAAAGGCCTTCCTTGGCTTTGAAGGTAGTCTTCCACACATCGGAGGGTTCAATTGGTACCTGGTGATACCCAGACTTCAGGTCGATCTTGCTGAAATATTTTGCACCTTTGAGTTGGTCCAAAAGGTCATCAATCCATGGGATTGGGTACCTATTCCGGACAGTGATCTTGTTCAGCGCCCGATAGTCAATACAGAGTCTCCACATCCCATCCTTCTTCTGTACCAACATGATCGGGCTCCCACAGGGCGATGAACTTGGTCTGATGTGACCTTTCTGCAACAGCTCCTGAATCTGCCTCTTTATTTCATCATTCTCCAGAACAGAGCGCCGATAGATCGGTCCATTAGGTAGCGGCGCACCGGGGGTCAGATCAATCGGGTGTTTGACCTGACAGTGCAGAGGAACCCCTGTGGGTGAGGTGAATATGTCCCCGTACTCCTCCACAACCTTATCCATTTGTTTTTGTTGTGCAGAGGAGCCCTGTCTGGAGGTCGTGGCCACAGTCTTCTTCTTGCCCTGGGGGCGGATCATCAGGAAAACGAATTTCCTGGTTTGGGAAATGAGCTTACTACATTGTTTTGCAGTAACCAAAGAGATAGCGGCAGGAGGTGGTACCTCTGGTATCCCGTACAACTTATTTCCCAAAGTAACAATAACAGCACGAGGTCGAGACTCATACACAGCATGACGCTTCCACAAGTATGGTTGTCCTAATAATACATCAGAAACATCAATAGGAGCAACGTCACATAATACCTCATACGTGAAGGGCTTGATGCTATAGGGAAGGCGGCACTGCTGGCTGACGCGGAGATCTCGTCCTTGGTGAAGCCACCCGATGGTGTATGGATGTGGGTGAGTTGTGGTCAGAAAGCCCAACCGCTTCACGGCGTCTGCTGAAATGAGGTTCTTTTGGCTCCCATTATCGACAATGAACTCAGACTGGGGAGCCCTTTACCCACATCCTGGAGTGGAAGAGACGTTCCTCCCTCCTCTCGGATCTTTGTTGCTCCTCCTTTGATCTTTGTAGTGGCAACAAATGGCATTGGCTCCGCATCAATAATCTGCTTTCCATTTTTCGTTCGCCTCTCTTTAGGTTCTCGATTCGGAGTCGTAGCATGCACCGACTCAAGCTTCCTTATCTCGGCCACTAGCGCATCGTTGCTCGACACTCACTTCGTGTTGTGAGTGGAGCTCTTATGGAACTCACACCACTTTCCCGTGTCCTTCTTTGGCTTTGCTAAGCCGTTTCTTTTCAGGCTTCGATGAGTTGTCTTTAGCCACCATGCCTTGGCTCGGTCCTTTGTTCTGCGGTTTGGAAGCACCTTTCCCTTGCTTTTGATTCGCAGATCCAAAGTCTCGCTTCTTCTGCTTTAATTTCTGCTCAATCTTGGCAGCATACCGGTATGCCGTACCAAGCGAGGAGATGTCGAGGAACTCCATTTCCTCCTGAATGTATCTGTGCAGACAAATGCGATACTTTAGCACCAAATGTTTCTCTGAATCTTTGATACCCAACTTTGTGCGCAGGGTATGGAACAGATTCGTCAGCTCGTGCACATCTTGATCCCTTTGTTGTCGCAACGTGGTCCAATGTATGTACTTGTCCTCATAGCTCCCTACGGGATAGTACTGTTCCTTGACGGCGTCTCGGAAAGAATTCCAAGCTGGTACAGCCGAGAACAGAGAGGGTTCTGTCTGGTCCTTGTTCTCACAGTAGGTTTCCCACCAGTCCTTAACATGGGGGGTAGCTTTGAGGAGTGCAAAATAATCTTCTCCCGGTCTGAAAAGTCATGAACAGAGAAATATCCTTCTAATAGATTCAACCATCTATCTACGGCATCTGCGTCTATTTGACCCTCAAATATGGGAATGTCAAAATTTACTTGTACCTTAAAGGAAGTCGCAACTCCAGAGTGGCTACTGGATGCAGATGCGCCGCCGGTGGGCAGCCGTTGAAGGATCTGAGCAAAGCTATCCATCATCGCGTTCCTTTGTTTTTCGAGGGCATCCTCGAGCAATATTTTGATAGGATCTCCTGCTCCCTCATCTTTCTTTTCATACCCCATGGGCGTCCGTCGAGGTTTACGAGGCTGATCTTGCAAAGGTTCCACCAGATCAAGCCCTAGCTCCTTATACCCCGACCTCGTTAGGGACATGCAAAGAAGGATCGAGAAAAAGCAGACCGCTCTGATACCACTGATCCGGATTTATGCAGGAACGCAACAGAATAAACATATAACCATAAATACAGAGATGCAGCGGAAATAACACTTCATTTCATTAATATCAAAGAACCGAAATTTGCTTACAGACAGAATGGAAATAAAACTAGCTAGGGCGCTGGTAGCTATCTCTGAGAAGAGATGTGGCGGCTACAGGCCTCTGAACCGAGTTACAATGAGGCTCGAGGGCCTATTTATCATTTAGAAACAATGGGAAATCCTAAACAGCCAAAACCCTAACCCTAGGAGATGAAGCGCTAAAACTATGGGCCCCGTTTGGGTAAATTGGTGTTTCAACTTCCCAGGGGCGTAACTTTGGCATACGATCTCCGTTTGACGCGTACCATACCTCGTTAGAAAGATCTATCCGAGGACTACAAATTTGGAACGGGCCACATCGGTCCATGGACCCATGTTGCTCTTCGTTTTCCCAAAAAACGTCGTTTGGGGCCTCAAAATGGCTCCGGAAGTTTAGGACCCGAAAAACTGCTAAAAATAGTAAACTGTGCCGAAACTGAAAAACTAAAATAGACAATGGTGGAGCCCCAAGTGGAATAGGCGGGTGACCACCAATATCCACCTGGATCACTTCATCATCAAGAAAAACCCCTCCTATCCCTTGGAAGAATTTAATTTGGTTAAGGAAAAATGTGTTTTTAAGGTGAAAACCCACATGTGTGCAAAATTATAGGTTGAATTTAAAGAAAAATTAGGCACCCCTTTGAAGCATATAAATACAAGACAAGTCCACCTCTTCTAGACATAAAATTTTAAGCGTATTCCTCTCTCCCTTATTTGGATTGTTTCATACATGTAGGGTCCAAGCTCACATGTGCGAGGAGAAGAAATTAAGTTAGAGTTGGAAGGGTTGATCAAAGAAATTTCTAGTACAACTGCTAGGTCGATAGGGTTCTCCTTGCAGCTAGAGGGCTGCAACTGAAATGTTTGTCACTATTTCCTAGCATTTTTCACCCAAAATAATGTTCACCGTATACTTTGATTAGTTTTGGAGACTTTGAATTTGATCAGATTTGTCTATTGGGATCATCTCCTAGATATTGTTTGGTTGGTTTTGTTGGATATTCAACGGATTGAATTTGACTCTTGATTGATGAATTGGAACATTGTATTCTCTTTGTTGGACATTTTATGACAATCTTATAAGAAGAATCATTTTAAAGGGTCTTCCCCTTTGTGGTGTTTTTCCTTGGTCTTTGAAGGTTCCTAGTGTCTCTTGTTATTTCTATTAATTTCCTTCTATTGTACATTGCATTCACTATTATATCTACGCCTGTTATTTATTTCTAGAAGATTGATTTGATTTCTAATTGAAGTTAAGAATTGGGCTAAAGTGATTATAACAACATAGAACAGTGGGAAATTAGAAAACCTTTGACCATATTTTCCACCATTTTTGGACACATTAGAAATCATAGAGAAACTAAAATTGATAGGGATAAACCTATATTGCATTGAGCATGCCACAATTGATCAAATCATGGACACACAAATTAAGAGCACTTTCCAACAAAGGATCTAGCTATATCAGATTTTCAAAGTAGTTCAACTCCTACACCAAGGCAAGAGACTCACCATGGGCCAAGTTCAGCAAAGTTTTTCCCATATCATGGAGTTACTCAATGCAATGGAGGCCATTGCTTCCTAGGGGGGAGGACCGATCTAGGTGGATGGTGGCCACCCACCTATTCCATTGTCTCACAACTCATTTTTTCTATTTTGGAAATTTTTAGGTCCCAAAATTTTGAAGTTGTTTTGATGCCTTAAATAGTGCTTTTTGGGAAATAGGTTGATGATAGTAGTTTGAAAATTTTCTTCTTGGATATACCTTTCCAATGGGCTATCATGCATGCCAAATAGCAATTGTATGCCAAAGATATGACCCTAGGAAGTTTACATTCCAACTTACCCCATTGGGTCCCAGAAGCCTTTAGTGATTCATCTCATAGGGTTAGGTTTTTGGATGTTTATGGTTTATCACTACTTATTTATCATAAAAATGCCTCTAAGACTCATTGTAATAGAGTTTTGTGAAGGCCCGTAGTTATCAATTTTTTTCTCAAAGATAAGCTACCATTGTTCGAGCTATTTTGTTTTCATTCTACGTGTATATAGCTTTCACATTTTATATTTATTAATTGAATTCAAGTTGCACCGTATATTTGTTATTTGGTTATAAATCTATATATCATTTCATTCCCTTCATAATTTTAGATCAAAAGGCCCCAAAATATTTCCTATCTCACCATCATGATTGTCATCATTGTGAATTTACCTAGCCTAGTTACGATGAAGTATTTACAATATATTTTGCTATATATAGGATACTATAGACAATTTATTCACTACTATCCTTCAATTATATAACTAAGAAGTTATTGAAGAAGGCTATGTTTCTCTTATGGACTCTAAAATATGAAGCAATTTTCAATCCACTAAAGGAAAATTTTGAAAGTACCTTGGTTTTATTGTTTGTTAATTATAATGTGGAATTTGGTGTACATGTATATGCTTTAGGGATAGTATTATGAGTTTTTCTAGGATAGCTAGGGGAAGGGTATTTAGACCACTCATTATACTTTGCAAGTTTGAATATTCATAGGATAAGTACAACTATACAACCACTAAACATGAACGATTATCTATGGTTTATCATTGATGGAGGCTTAGGCATTACCGTTTAGGAGGGAATTTAAGTTCTATATTGATAACTCTAAAATATTTGGTGAATAAGAATGTGTTAGACCATAATATTTTCAAATGGTTCTTTTGATTAAGGAATTTTCCTTTGAAGTTATGGTTAAACGTAAAAACACATAATATAATTCTTGATAACATTTTTAGGTTGTAGTCAAAAGAATCATGTGGTGTTGCGGAGGACTAGATACCAAACAAAAATTTGTTTAAATTAGAGGTATTCGTTGACTATATATTAGGATTATCTTGTTTTTAGCCACTAGCACTACCCCATATGATTATTTCATAACCTATAAATAATAATTTGTGGTTAGAGTTTTCAATTACTAGTTGATTGTAGGAAATTTGTACGTGTTGGGTATTGATGTTATTTTTAAACATCACATAATGGACCGTGAAAAAAACATATTTTATGGGAATTTCATCAGGGAGTTGCAAGAGGGCATGCTTTAGGCAAATATCGAGCTTGCAAGGTGTTAAAAGTTGGTTTATGATTTCCCATTATCATTAAGGATTCTAAATAGTATGCCATAGCTTGTAATGTTCCCTATAAAATAGGTTATCATTATAAGAGAGATGAGTTACCAATTCAATCCAGTTTTACAAATGGATTATTGAATTCATTAAACCTACCAAATATCCTACTCACTATTCTGCAACGTGTTATGTTATCGCTGCAATGGATTATCTAACTAGATGGGAAAAAGTTTCACTTGTGTGAGATTCATCTACTAATACCATATTTTCATTCATCATTGAAAATATTATTACAAAGTTTGGATGTCTAAGTGGTTTAATCAATTAACAATGTATGAATTTTCTAAGAACTACTATTGTTACCTTGTAAAAGGAGTTCCTTATACAATACAACCAAAATTATTTCCTATGATCGATATGCCAATGGGGCCTTTACTGCATTTACTAATATTTTGTAGAAATTATAGACTAAATCATGTTCCACAAATAGAAATTATTGGGATGAAAGAGTTGTAATAGTTTTATGGGAATATATGACCATTACCAAGAAAGTGCATAACTAGAGACTTATTAGTTGGTGTATGGTTGAAAATGATTTTGTTATGCCAAGTTTTTTATACCTTTCCTTTATATTTCTCATATCACTAATATGTCATATGAATAATCACTTACAAAATGATTGACATAATTGATGGAGTTGTAAGAGTCAAAATTCATGGTCATTTTTACCATTTAGTATACAAGGGAAGAAAAAAAATGTGGCATGACAACCATATCAAGATTATTACTTTTGCTAAAGGATATATTTTTATATTATTTGATATTAAATATTTTAATAAACATAGAAATATATAAATGCACTAGTTGGGACCCTTTATAGTTGTGGAAATTAAATATCACAAGCAATTTGATTAGTCCATATTCATGCAATTCTCAAACTGGAATGGGTGAACGGAACTCTTACGAATGAAAGTGAGGTATCGCAGGTCAATTTTATTTTTCCTTTTTTCCTTTTTTCTCTTTTTCTCTTTTTAATATGTTTTGCAAACATATTTGAGTAAATTAGGTTTTTTTTTTCTCTTTGTATGCAGGCTTTTCTCTTATAAGTATTTTAGTCCAATTCTCACTAGAGTTTCGGGTTAGGGGACCCACTTATTTTATTTCTATAAGTGATGAACTAAGTTATGGATGACTCTTTGATGTTAGGGAGAAATTCCTTAGGTCAATTTGAAAGAGAAGCGTCATTATAGTTGTGTAAATCGTAGAATATTTAGGGTTCATAAAAAATTGGTCCATGGATGTTTGGTTCACCAAATGAGGTGTGATAGTTAAGGTTTCTTGTATTTAACAAAGAGTTTCAGTGGTTAAGGGTAAAGTGTTAATAAGAAACCTTATCGGTTGTTAGATTATTAAATTTTATGTTGGGAAAACAAATCTATGAAATAGAAAGTGGGTGATGTTTTACATGCTTGGACAAATTTTTCTTGTCACTATTAGCCATCACTGCAATAAGATCCTTTAAGTATTCCTATATTTCATTAGTTTTTCACTTTTTGTTTATATTCTTATCAATCAATCATGTTATAGCATATAATTGTTAAATAAATGCCTAATATTTTTCATTGTTTCCCTTGCTTGACCTCCAATTCTATTTGTCTACCAACAATAGTTTGTAGCAATGGGAAAGATATCTAGTAGTAAAATTGAATATTTATGATGCAGGGGTATTAGGCTCAAGGCAATACTTTGTATATAAATAGACATAAGGGGGGGTCTCTTGCTTTTGATTTCTCATGTAAATATTTATATTTGAGTGGTTTTAAATTAATATAGAGAGAAAATTGTAAATGTCTCCATTGGTTGGAGAACATGAAAGATTTTCGATTGTTAGGAAGGTGAAAAGTTAGTTTCAGTTTGTTTAAAGATTTAGGCTAAATTTAGGCTTTG
This sequence comes from Pinus albicaulis, assembly GCA_034641835.2. Classification (NCBI taxonomy): domain Eukaryota; kingdom Viridiplantae; phylum Streptophyta; class Pinopsida; order Pinales; family Pinaceae; genus Pinus; species Pinus albicaulis. The sequence continues at coordinate 593,240,753 of CM076572.1, forward strand.
AAGAATTTGAAGAGTTTTGTTGAGCGTTAAGGGAACTGAATCAATTTATCATTAATTTGTATAAATAAGTCTCAGAGGCATTAAGCAAGAGGAGGCAGAGCAGAAGATCTGGAGGGCTGTAGAGTGTGTGAATTCAGTCTGAATTCAGTCTTTAGAAGTTGAAAGGGCCATTGATTTGAAGATCTGGCCGAGAGGAGAAGGAGCTGTAAGTGACTTCATTATATGAATGAAAGAATCTATTTCTGTTTCACCTGAGTATAATTTGATTTAAAACCTTGTGTGAATGGCTTTTGAATTTCAATAAACAATTGTAATAGGACGTGTGAACAGACTCTGCAATTGAGAGTTTTAAATGGTTATGTGCTTTATTGAAGAAATCGACATTCATGTCGATGTTGTATTGAATGTCTATGAATTATGGATTTGAACCCTATGTGCCTAAATGGTTCGATTCATGAGTAAATGAGTGAGGGGTTTGGTTTAAACTCCTGCCTGTATATTTAATTGATGGTGGAGACGGCTCATTAGCTGCGCAGAGCTGTGGAGGCATAAGATTAACGAACCTTGGCAAACAGAGAGGATTTTCCCATTCGAATTAATTTGAAGAAAATAGAGAATTCAGAAGGTTTGAAAAACAAAAGTCGAAGTTACAATGAGTGAAATGATTATGCTATGGTCGACTTATGTGTAGCGTTTTGGTCTTTTTAACCAAAGTCTACAGTTGTAAGAGTATTGCGTTTCCACGTCAAGAGTATATGAAAGGGAAAGAAGTTGATCCATAGAACTATGAAAATTGGGTGGAAATCATAAGAAATTTTAATGGAAAGGTGGACAATATTAGATTATCTAAACAATTATTTCTTAGATGTGAACTCATTTTGTTGAGTTGTATGAACGTTGAGTAGAAACCATAAGAGATTTTACTGGAAAAGTGGAGAAGACTAGATTAGTAAATAATAATTTATTAGATGTGGGCCTCTTCCATAGTATGGAACTTTTAATCAACATAGATCAATTTCCACTAAAGTCTAGGGAAATTACAACAATTTGGAATCCTTCATCTAAGCCACTATGGATATCAACCCTTTCCGACAAAGTTGACCTATTGGTGTTTAGCACTAATGGGAAATGATGAAGTGCACAAATTTCTTTATCATCTAAGCACTTAGGAATTCTCTCTATGTATATAGATCATATTCCATCCATGTACAGGACATCCCAGTATTAATTAGTTTTTCCATGGAAAATGGAGATGTGACTAATGCATTGCAGTGTACGGGAAAGCATGTCATACATAAAGGGGAGACAAAGCTCTAATAATGCTATTACATGAAGAGATTGGGTCATGAAGCAATATTTAGTTTGATTAATTATAATTGTTCTATTTTGCATGCTATTTAATAAGTTTTTAAATTATGTGAAAGTATGCCAAGGGTGAGTGAACCTTGGATAAACTTTCAATGGAAGCTATATGTAGTCAAGGAAATAAGTCATCTAGTGCAAGTTTCTAAAGAAATCTGAATTTCTATAAAACTATACCAATGCCATGCATTCACCAAATATTTCATTTTTCGATAATAGTTAGTTGCATTTACGGTATGTGGAAATGAGAAGTGCCACATAGTCATGAGTTGCATCTAATTCAAATGGAATGATTCATTCCTTGCAATATTATCCATGGAAGAATTTCAAGGATGCACAAAACATAACATTTAATGAGGAAACGTTTTCTAAGTCATATGAATGCGTTATCAATGCCACTAACAAGGTCCTAAGGATTCCATATGCATTACTGAATGTGCATGCAAGAAAAATTTGATTCAAAATATAAAGGAATAATACATTTGTGTGGTTGAGAAGGTATGAATCTAGCAATTTTTAAGCCACATGCTAACCATATTATTCAACATAACTTTTTTTTTATAAATGGTCTATTCATGCTGAAGAGTGAAGAAGCCAAGGACATCGATACGAGATAACATACATACTATCTAAAATTTCTACTAAGGGAATATGGATAAAGTAGGTTAGATTGAATTATGATTTTGAGCTTGAAGAGTAACTAAACTAGTCTTTGTCACCTACATTAATGACTATACTGATGTAACCCATTTAAACTAAACCAGTTTTTCTAGGAAGCATTTGAAGGAATATCTGAGATGGATGACTATATTTTTAAAAGTTGCAATAGAAAAAATAAATGAAGGAGCAAACCCATTGGGCTAATTTCCCACTACAATTTATATTCAACCAAGAAAGCTTGGATTAGAGAATATGTTGCGATAGAGAGTAAAACAATCCCAACAACCAATGATCTTAGACATGTCTTTGTAGGATCTTATAAAAAAATCATATTTATTGAGAAAACATTTAATTCTGACCAAGGATGCTAAAAAAAAATAGTTTTGAAACATCTATATGACTATTGAGAATGATCCACATTGTTTTATATTGCATGTCCTTGGAATCTTGATAAAGGATAAAGTAATACATACAACCTTGTCATTTGTAAGGAAATAATTGTAGCAAGAAAAGGGAACTTTTTCTACAACCTCATGCTATATAAAACAAAAAGGCGAGGAGGAGAATTGAGGACTAAGTTATAGAGATAGTTGATTGTTTGTTAGGCTCAAGTGGAGTTGGAGATGAACCACCATAAGAGTTGCAGGGTCCTAGTGAATGTTTAGGGGATATAGGAGTGCAAGATGATGAGACAATGGGGGAGGGAAAATAATAGAATATGCATGGAATTTTCTCAAGTAGAAATACTCTTCCATTATCACCATTAGACATCTTATCCAGAATGGAACAACTTGAGAAATTCATGCAAGACCCTGTACACTACAAAGTGATGTTGTGTATTTTCCAAGATGACATAGATATGGTTTGATATTTTATAAATACCACCTAGAAGTGAGTTATGAAGGAAAATTACTTATCCAAGAAGCAAATAAAGGTGGAATTTGAAATTAAATTTTACTGAAAACCCTTTATTTCTAGTAGAAAATAATAATTTGGTTATTATTGATGAGCTAAGACACCCAATATTTAGAGAAATAGGCCTAGTCTACCACTAGTATCATATGTATGGTTAGGTTGGTCATAGATGAGGTTGAGCAATGGATTTATAGAGTAGATAATGTGAATGAATAACTATATGCCACTCATCAGAACCATCAAGTATAGCTTATATAGGTCACCTAAGAGTGAGAAAATGAAAGGAAATATTAATAGTGGGTAGAGGATGAAGTAAAAGTTATTCAAGTATAGTTAGAGAGTGTGTGGCTATAATGGCATTAGGTTGACCCACAACTATTAGAAAAATATATATATTTCTGACCTAAATAATGTTTAGAGATTGTGTGTGTGTGTGTGTGTAATGGTGGAAATTACATCAATGGGAAGGTGAGTTACAAGAGAAATTGGACCATGTGTATGCCTAGGGAAGTTAGAAACAACAAATAATTATGGGTCATGTGAGGTCATTGGTTGGTGAGGTTAATATTACAACGATGTAATGACATAGAGCCATAGAAGAAAGTAAGAAAATGGCTACAATTTTTCAGTATTGAATCTTATTGAGGTGTTGTTAAAAAAGGTGAAATAAATGAATACATAGGCCCAGACTATTGTTAAACTTATGGAGAAAAATGTCAAGTTCAAATAAATTCAATATTTAGATGATTAATTAAATGCATTGCATAAGGTAGTAATGGCTAAGAAGAAGGAGTTGAGGGATTTTTAACCTTCATCCTAGACTAAATAATTAAAAACTTAGTAGTTATATTCTTTTGTAGATGTAGAGTGGCAGGATTTTGAGCAAAAATTACCTATAGCATTGGATAGTGAAAACTACCAAAAATTAGTTGATAGTACCTCTAATGTTCTAACAAAGTAAAACAAATGGTTATATTATTTTGGTTTATTCCACAACCAAACTAGGTAGATCATCCAGGACCTATCCCCTTCATTTGAATGATAGAAAGAGTAGAAGGGTTTCCTAGAAGGAAAGCCAATGATTGTGGTTAGCACTTCTTGCCCCTTTCTTTTTGGGACAACTATAATAGGATTATTATAGAAATATGCATAATAATGAACCATTGGGATCAATGTAAGAGACACCAAAGGAATAAATGGATATGAAACAATTTTACTACACTTAATTCTTAGAAGTGGGCCCATTCCATTGATTTTTATAAAACATGAATGGAAATCATAAGAAATTTGAATGGAAAGGTGGAGAATACTAGATTAATCAATAATAATTTCTTAGATGCGGGTCTCTTCCCTAATATGAAATTGTTAGTCTACCTAGATCGTATTCCACTAAAGTCTATGGAAATTACAAAATTTTGGAATCCTTCATCTAAGCTACTTGGGATATCAACCCTCACCAACCTACTTGAATTACAAATGTTTGGAACTATTGGGAGGTGACGAAGTGCACAAATTTCTTTATCAGTTGAGCACATATAAATTATCTCTAGTTGTATAGATCATATTCCATCCATGTAAAAGAAATAAAAGCATTAACTAGTCTTTCCATGGAAGGGGGAGATGTGACTAACACATTGTGGGATGCAGGAGAGAATCCCCTACATTAAGGGGAAGTAAAATTTAAATAATTATATGACATGAAGAGAGGGGGTTGTGAAGGAATAATTAGTTTGATGAATCATAATTTTTCTATTTTGCATGTGATTTAATAAACTATAAAATTATGTGTAAGTATGCCAAGGGTGAGTGCACCTTGGATACACTTTCAATTGAAACTATATGAATTCAAGGAAATAAGTCATATGGTGAATATTTTTGAAGAATGAAATGATATACACCTATACTAATGGCCATGCATTTTCCATGTATTTCAATTTTCAATAATTGTTAGTTTCATTTACTATGTGGAAAAGACAACTTCCACATAGTAATGAGTTGCTTCTAATGTCGAATGGAACCATTGATTCCTTGCAATATAATCCATGGAATAGCTGCAAGGATGCACAAAACATAGCATTTAATTAGGAACCATTTTCTAAGTGCTATGATTGCTTAATAAATTCCACTAACAAGCTCCTAAGGATTCTATAGGTGTTACTAAATGTGCATGCAAGAAAAAATTGGTTCAAAATTTCTAGTAATAATACATTTGTGTGGCTCAAAAGGTATGGCCCTAAAAATTTAATTCCACCTGCTAAACATATTACTTGGGAGAAATCATTTTTTATCAATAGTTCTATTGAAGGTCAGAATTGAAGAAGAAATGGAAATCGATAAGAGATAGCATACATACTACTTGAAATTTCTAATAAGGGTCTAAGGATAAAGTAGGGTAACTTGAATTATGATTTTAGGCTTGAAGAGTAACTAGGGCAATCTTCGTGGTCACCTACATTACTGACTATACTAATGCAACCAATTCAGACTCCGCCACTTCTTATAGTAAGAATTTGAAGAAATGTCTAAGATTGGTGACTAGAGTTTTAAAAGTTGGGATAGAAAAGAGATAGAAAGGAGTCAACCCATTGAGCTACTTTCCCACTACAATTTCTATTCAACCAAGCTAGGTTATATTAGAGCATATGTTGGTTGTGATAGATAATAAACCATCCTAACAACCAATGATCTTAGACACCTTTATTTAGGATCTTACTAACATTAGAAACTAGAAAAAAAATCATCTTTATAGAGAAAACATCGAATTCCTACCAAGAATGTTTAAAAATAGTTTTGAAACTCCTATGTGACTATTGATAATGATCTGGAGGTGTCTATTTTTCATGTCCTAGGAATCTCGATAAAGAGTGAAGTAGTACATACAACCCTATCATCTATAATAAAACAACCATAGAAAGAGATAGAAACTTGTGTAAAACATCAAGCGATAGAAAACACAAAGGATTGGAGGAGTTTTGAGGACTAAATTCCAGAGATAGTTGAACACTTGTTAGGCTAAAGTAGAGTTGAAGGTGAACCACCACAAGAGTTGTGTAGTTCTAGTGAATTTTTATGGGATATAGGTGTGCATGATGATGGGCCTATGGAGGAGCGAAAAAAATTGAAGATGTGTAAAATGTATTAAGTAATAATAATCCTCCTTAGTCGACTTAAGACATATTATCCATAATGGAACAACTTGAGCAATTCATGTCGTAGGATACCAAGTGTTGTTACGGATATTCTAGGATGACATATATATGGTATGATACTTTATAACTAAAACATAGAAGTGACTTATGAAGGGTTATTACATAGACAAGTTAAAAATACATGTGGAATTTGAAATGACATTTCATTTAGAACCATTTATTGCTAGTATACAATAATAATCTGGTTGTTGTTCATGAGCTAAAAATTCCAATATTTAGAGGAATATGCCTATTCCTCCATTAATATTGTAACACCCTCCTCCCAGATCTACCAAAGTAATCGGCCAACCGGGTTAAACATGCGATGAAGAGTTACTATGATATGATTCATCCTCCTAGATCACCTTAACAAAGTGGAACCAGCACCACACCGAAACACAGACCTTTCGCACATGCTACATGAAACGCATGAGCCATCCCAACCTTCCAGGAGGCTAGCCCCAATCCAAACTAACCATTTCATACAAAAATCCCCCAATCGCTCCATTTACATGGTCAAGAGTGCGATTGGAACCCTCCAGTCGCATGTGTAGCATGGGTATGCATGCAACTAGGGACTTTTCCCAGTAATTCTGAGCCTGTGACCCTGATTTTTGTGCCACTTTTTTAGGCCCAAATCCTAGGTTACTTCCCAAAACTCCATTACACTTTTAGAACTAAAATATAATAGTGGAATAATGATGTAAAAGCAAACACTTTAACAAGGACTTGATTGGACCCCTACTAACCATGCCATGCATACATCAAACATGTCACAAATATGTAATATACAAGTTTAAACAACATATCTGAGCATAGGGGCCTCATACTTATATGAAAATAGCTAAGAAGAATTGTTGTCTGATCTCATTGATAGCATTATCATCTATTGGGTCATAGATACATTATTCATGCATTAAAAAATGAAAACATTTTGAGATCCATACATCATCACCATTATAAAACACATTCATAACCAACATATAACAAAAGAAATTACAAGAACATAACATCCATATAAGCCACATTATAACAAGAATATTTACCTATTAATACAAGAGGAAAAGAGCTCTTATTTTTGTTATCCCCCTATAAATTTTTGACAAGAAAACAGGGGGCTAAACTGTTTTTGAGCCTTTAAGGAATGAATTTCCTCTAAAAGCACATCATCCTTGAATTCCCCTTGTGCCTTTGTCAGTTGATAAATCCCCTCTGCTGATTCCCATTATAAAGCCTCTCTGATTGCAAAAAACTGTGCTCCAAAAAGCCCGCATCTGCCCCTTGTATCCCTGCAGAGTGCCCAATTTAACCTTTTTTTTCCCCTTGTCAAATTCCCCTATGATCCCATAAATCCTCCCAAAATCCCCTTTACATCTTGCACCCACCCCTTGTTTGGTTTAAAAACCCTTGTTTCCTCTATCGTTGCCTTTTCCTACCCTCAAATTGCATTAAAAATGGCCCAAAAACCATATTCTCCATATATGTGGGCCTATCCCCTTTCGGCCAAACCCCTGCACCTTTCCCCTCCACGTGACCCAGCACCGAGACCAAGTGCCAAGGAGAAAGGCGTTATCTCAGTTGAATATCGAGCACATTTTAAACCGTCGATCTCTATAGATCGAATGGTCATCACAAGCTCCACAACGCCCATGGTCCAACCCGTTCACCACCTCGATCGCATCGCAACTGCCCATTCAACCCGCAAATCTGACGGTCCATATTCCCTCCGCCCCGGTGGCCCCCACACCCGCGCACTATTTAGAAACCAGCGGTATCTATCACACCGCGTTTGGAGGTTGGGTGGTAATTTTCATTTCAGAGCGATTCCACTCATCAAAAGACGCGTGGAAGCGGCATTGTTTGAAAACCACCCACCCATCACACGTTATCATTCGGCACAATATGCACCTGCACCGTCCGATCTGCAATCATCCATCCAACATTCATCGCTCCATGAAGTTGCGCGGGGGATAACCTAAGGCATCCATACCCCTGTCGCACCATCCGTCGCCCTCCGATGCATTTTCAGCCGTCGATCTCCTCCCGAGATCAGACGGTCCAGATTCAATTTCCCTCCACCATGTCCCCGGCCATCGATCTCCTTCTGAGATCGAACGGTCCAGATTCGATTGCATGTTCTTCCGTTGACTGGTCCCACCACGTCACCCTTTCCATGTGTTTCATTGTATTTCACACCCGTCCCTATATATATATATATATATATACATTCCAAGGTCAATTTTAATGTTTTACGTTAAAATTTCGTTCTCGCCATCCCCGACTGCATTCCGCCAACTTTCGCCACGACCATTTTCCACCGTAATCCTACACTATTACGCCATTTTACCAGTCTGCACAACCGTCCTCATCGTCCCTGCTGCATTCACCCTCCCTGTGCATGATTTCCTAACGTGTTTGCGTGTTTTGTAGGGTTACAGACAGGCGGATAACCGCCATGATCCGTACGCACTATTGTAATGGCACAGTGCGCAGAGGAAGCTAAATTCAGAGCCTAGTATTACAGGAAAATATCCGGAAAGGTGTCTGCAACATAAATTTCATTAAAGGACAGAGTTCGAACTCTGAAAAATCTCTCCAGCACCATTAAAGCTCAATTTTTCGCTGACAGAGACAGTTTGAAGCGGCAAAGAGTATCAGTGAGGGAATTAAAGATCTAAAGCACATTATTGAAGATATTAAGCCTTAATCTAGTGTTTAAAAGGCAAGGTACTGGAATTGAAGACCCCGAGGATCAACCAGAAAGTCCAATACACGGAGATAATGGTGGCAGGGTTTTCAAATCAGCCAAATGTTTTTCCTGAGCAAGGACATAGTACGCATTGCTGTTTTAGTCTACATTGTGTCCAAGTGAAGCTTCCTCCCTGACAACAGTCCTGATGCTATCAGAGCATTTGATTCATAGTATGGCAGACCCTAGCATCATTTATTTATTTTTTTTCTATTCACCAGAAGTACTACAGAGTACTGCAGCCAAAGTACATCAGAGACATACCGTATTAAATGGAAGCCTGAAGAAGACCGCTCTTTCACCCAAAGAGCGCCATGGATAAATGCACAGAATTTAAATAGAATGGGCCTCGACCCTCTTCCTTTCCTGAGTTTTAATGCTGCATTTAGTTTTCACCTACTTTCTCTGCTCCACTTGAGCTATAAATTCATGAAGGAACTCATTGTAATGGTTATTGATCAGTTATCAGAGAATTACAAGGTGTTTCTTTTGAGACAAAGTCTCTGTGTAAAGTTGTAAGATAGGCTGAGGAAGATGTTTTCAGACTGAGTATCCAGCTGTTGGCAATGTTGTACTTGACTTGTGTTACTGTTTAATATGACAAGCACATTTCTTTGGATCCTGATCTAAAGCAGCGGTGATGTTTTTCTATCTCTGTATTTGTGTTTAACTTGCATTCCATTTCATTTCATTTCTACTAGCTTGCATCAGAAATATAGCATAGGATTTACCCTTTTTAGGTACCCTATGTTTCTGCTCTCCTTGCCTTTGATGTTTTCTACTAAATGTGTTATCTAAGAGTTGATTTTAGTTAATTTAACCAGTGTAGTGGATGTTATTGCCTGGTAGCTGATGTATGAATTAAATGAATCTGTTCTTAGATGTTCTTGTTAGGATTTAGCTGGAAGATTTGGGAACACTGGGGATTAGAGTTAGCCGTGTCCACTAGGATCCTTATGCGACCAGCTGGCCTTTCTAAGATCCCTCAAGTTGGAGGCCAAAGCATTGAGAGTTCAACGTCTCTCTCTGATCTCAGGTCTTTAACTTTGTGTTCTAAATCTTTATTGCTTCCTCCTCTCTTACCATTCCATACCACACTATCATCTTTAAGATCCAATGTTTTAGATGACTAGCCCAATTGAAAGCCTGCGCATTGAATAGCAAGTAAACCCTTTCCTGACTCCATTTCCCAATGGTTTTGAATGCTCCCTGGAATACTTCACCTCTACCTAAATCCTCTTTGCTCATCCTTGTCTTACATTAAACCCTTCTTTCCTGATTACCAGCAACCAAACCAACAATCAAACAAACAAACCCTGTTGCTATAACTAGCCTAATATCTTAACCTTTGAGCTTCAAAGACACAAAACCTTTGCTTACATAGAGAGATCCCTATTTGGACCCAGGAGGGCTAGATCCTGAGGTCTGAAAGTGGTTTGATGTTGTCTCATCTTTTGGTCTTGCCAATCTGGCCAAAACATGGGAACCCCAACATAATGGTGACTCCACTGGGGAATAATTTGAGTGCCTAAACTGCTAACCTTGGTCTGTGTCCCATTGTCATCACCAACATAATGGCGACTCCGCTGGGGACATTCTGAGTATTTTTCATCTTACTACATCATAAGAACCTCAGAAACCTACAATCTCTGGTTAGGTTGGAAATCAAACACTTCTATTCACAGATCAACCTCTATACCATTTGTTGTGTTTCTCCCACACTCTTAGACAGAGTCTGGAAAGGGCCAGGTAGCCTCCAGATCTCACACTCTTTCAGAGGTGAAATGTCTAGTAAAATCCCTCCCAATCAATCTCTGGTTTGAGTTTTTTGTGTTTGGAAGTTGACCTTCAAAAGGGACATCTCATAAGCACTGTGGTGGACAGTGTACCCTCCAGAAGCATCCTAAACCTTCCACCTGGCAACTCCATAATTCCTAAACGATCTAAAGACTCCACTGGTGATCAGTAGGCCTGCTTATTATCTTGGTTCACATTATACTCCACTGGGAGACCATATCCATTACAACATCAGCCATAATAAAGTAACAAATAGGGTTAAGCTGCTTGGTCAGGAAACAACATTCTGGCTTTCAGAACCATTCACACAAGAGCTTATCCTAACCCAAAACCCCCTGAAATAGTTGAAAACCCTGAGATCATCCTCAAGAGATCTCCTACACCTAAACAATCAACTATTTCTAGCCACATCCATAGAGCTAATTCTACACTAGAAGACTTTATAGCTCTATCAGATCCATTTTTTGACCTAGGCACTCAAAACAGCTTACTAAGAACTAGGTCATTCAGTGTCCTAGACCAGCCAGACCTTGAGCTTCCTGGTTCACTACCTCAAAGTGGTAAACACCTTTGGAATAGATAGACCCCTCCATCTACACCTCCTGATATTCACTTAATTCAAAACTTGGGGCTCTGCCAACCTAAATCTACCCAACAAGCTTCTGCTGATCCTAGCATCCCTGTCATCCCTATACCAACTGCTCAAGCTAACCCTTTGCCCCATCAAAACATCATCATGGCAGCCTGGTATGCACCTCTGATTTTACCCCAGCCTTTAGTACCCTTACCCAATGATTATCAATCAAAGATCCCACACTTCACTGCAAAAGAGTCCACCACAGCTCAACACCATGTAGATAGGATGGAAGATTATTTTTACTACATGGAAATAGATGATGAAACAGTCAAAATGAGAATCTTTTCCCATAGCTTAGGAGGTGATGTGAAAATTTTTTTTAAGGGCCTACCTCCTAATAGTTTTCAAGATCTTCTTGCTTTATATCAGACCTTCATAAAAAAATGGGAAGTTAAGGCCAACCCTCTCCAAATCCTAGCAGAATACAAGAACCTGAAAATAAATGTAGGAGAGAGTGTCCAGGACTACTCTACAAGGTTTAACAGCATTTATAATGCTCTTCCTCCACACATGAAACCTCCCCTAGGTATGGTTTTAGTAAAGTACCCTGAAGGCCTTGATGCTGACATGGCCTACCAGCTTAGGGAGAGGGATTACAACACATTGGAAGACATGCAAAAGGGAGCAGTGAGTGTGGAGGAAAATCTGATTGAGAAGAAAGCAAGATTGAGAGCTGAGAAAAGGGTAACATATAGAGATGACAATGTAGCTTCCACATCTAACCCCAATAATGACCACGTATCCAAGAACATAGAGAAGTTACAACAAATGGTGGAAAAAATGGTTGTCACAGTTAGTAACCTAAGAAGAAATCAAAACCATAACTAGAACCAAAACTTTAGAAGAAACAATTTCACTCCCAACAGACAAAGAGAATCAGATCAGCGAGTTATTCCCCCATTCCAAGAGAAATTTTTTGATGAAGATGAGGGAATCATAGAAGAGTCTGAGGGAAACACCATAAACATGCTTGAAACAAAAGATTCAATCCATAATTGTTACACATAAGAAGATCAGCCCTCACCCTCCTATTGGGATGAGGAAAGATCAGAATCTGAGGATTACAGACTTGGATTTGAAGATGCCATCATGCAGGTCAGACAGTATGAACTTAGGAGCAAGAAAAGCATAAATAATTCCAAACCCAAAGCTTCTGAGATTACCATCAAGAAAAGGCCTGAGAAATATTCTAAAGCAACTGCTGAAAGTAACAAATCAGCAGCTGAGAGTTCTGGGAAGAACAAAGAAAAAGACAGCCAAAAAATTGATAAACAAGGTCAACCAACTAGTAGTACTAGCACTACAGCTAGTACTCTTGAAAAAAAAATTTCTAACACTGTACATAGTGAGAAACAACACACTGGTTCAGCCACTAAGGTAGTGGTTAACAAAACAAAGTTGAACATTCCAAAGAGTCAGTCCACTTTCAATTTGGAGAGTGAAATTGCAAGAATTAAAATCTCTGTCCCACTCTCTGAGCTAGCCACTCGGGATGTATATAAAGGCCAAATTTTGAAAGCATTAAATTTAGGAGAGAACGGTGACACTGTAAATCTAAGTGATGATCAACCTGCCCTTCTTTTTGGTCCAAAGATAGAAGGAAAGTTTCAGGAAGGGGTAGTGCCCCCTTTTTATATCAGTCTTAATATCCATGATAAGATTCTCCACAATGTAATGCATGATTCTGGGGCATCACACAACCTGATGCCTAAAGTAGTGATGGAAAGATTAGGCCTGGAGATAACCCACCCCTATAAAGACCTATATTCATTTGACTCTAGCAGAGTAAAGTGTCTTGGCCTAATCAAAGACCTGTGTGTAAGCCTTACCCAGATTCCAGCAAAATGTATGGTCATGGATGTTGTGGTGGCAGATGTGCCACCCAAGTATGGCATGTTATTATCAAGATCATGGGGAGCCAAGCTACAAGGAACAATGCATATGGATGGGGCTTATGCCACAATCCCAATCTTTGGCCAACTTAGAATACTGTATAGAGAGGCACAAATGAAATTCCTGGTTAGTAGCCCCAAACAGCCTAAAAATTCACCTTTATACTCTGTACATATAGACCTTGAATCCTTTATCCTTTGTAATGATGAATCCTCAGAAGGGTCAGAGTCCAAAAGCAGAGATACAAACAAGGAAATAGAGCCCATGGAATTTAACATAATGGCTACTCTAGACTCGGAGGAGAAGGACGTAGAAAAATTTGAACAGTGCACTGAAACAAAAACTCAAAGTGAACCAGAAACAGAATGTCGTCAGCCGATTAGTGACCCTTCACAAGTTCATAAACCAGACCAAGAACGAAACGATGATAAACTCGAGAATGAAACCTTATGGGAAATGAATTTCGACAGGTCATGCACCAAGAGAACTGCTGGAGCAGGAGTGTGGATACATAACACAGAGAGTGACTACGCAGAGAGCCATGCCTGCAACCTGTGCTTCAAATGTACAAAAAATATTGCAGAGTATGAGGCTCTTATCCTAGGCTTAAACATGTTGAGAAAATTAGGAGCCTGTAGGATAACTGTGCATGGGGACTCTGAGCTGATCATTAAACAGGCGAATGGTGAATACACAGCAAAACATCCTAGGCTGAGAGCATACAGTAATGACACTATGGATTTATTGAAAACCTTTGTAGAATATGAACTAGTGTTTGTCCCTAGGAGCCAGAACGCAATTGCAAATGGATTAGCTTCCCTATCTAGTTCATATCACAAGCCTCCCAGTGACCAAAAAATCATCATTCAGACCAAATTCAGACCTGCAGTGCCGGACAATGAAAAATATTGGCAGGTTTTTGAAGGAGATAAACAGTTTGAAGATTTCCTGGTAGGCAAGAATGAGTTTGAATTTTCTAATTCAAACTCCAAATCTGACAGTAACTGCCTAAGTGAAGAGTCCTCAGATGAGGAAGAACCACCCTATAACATAGAAATAAACACTTTAGACGAACCGATTGGAAATCCAAATGAAAAATGTGAAAACACAAATAGTGAAGAAGTAGAGGTGCTGCAGACCAAATATAAGAACATACCCCGAGGTCTAGCACCTTTAGAGGACCTTTTTGACTTTGATGATGTAGCAAAAAAGCCCACTATAGAACATGCAGATTCTGATGTAGAGGAATGCAACATAGGCACTGAAGATAAACCCAAGATGATCAAATTGGCTAAGTCCCTGCCTGCAAACATGAAAAAGAAATACATTGACCTATTCAAGGAATTCATTGATGTGTTTTCCTGGAGTTATGAGGACTTAAGGGCCTATGACACAAACATCATACTGCACAAAATACCTTTGAAAGAGAATCAGAAACCCTTTAGACAAAAAATACGCAGGATAAACCCAAAGCAATTGCCTGCAGTTGAAAAAGAGATTAAGAAAATGTATGAGGTAGGTATAATTATGTCTGTGAGGTTCTCTGATTGGGTATCAAACCTAGTGGCTGTGAGAAAGAAAACAGGTGAGATCAGATTATGCATAGATTTCAGGAATTTTAATAGAGCCTCACTCAAAGACAATTACCCTTTGCCTAAAATGGAACATATTCTTGAAAAGGTAGTAGGCTCTAAAAGTATCTCCCTGCTAGATGGTTTTTCAGGTTACAACCAAGTCTTATTAATCCCAGAAGACCAACTCAAAACATCCTTTACCACTCCATGGGGCACTTTTATGTATGTAAATATGCCTTTTGGACTGATGAACGCTGGTGCAACCTTCCAAAGAGCAATGGACATAGTTTTCTCAAATGAAATAGGACACTTCATTGTCATCTACCTGGATGACATAACAGTCTACTCTTAGACTGAGGAAGAACACCTAGAACACCTAAGAAGAGTGTTTGAAAAATGTAGAAGGTTTGGTCTGTCATTAAATCCCAAAAACACTGTATTTGGACTGCAAGAAGGTAAGCTTCTTTACCACATCATATCTGAGAAAGGGATTAGGATAGATCCACAAAGAGTTGAGGGAATACTACAAATCACACACCCGAGAAACATCAAGGAGTTACAATTCTTTATTGGGAAAATCAACTTCCTCAAAAGGTTTATTCCCAACTTAACTGAACACCTTAGAAATATGACTAACATGCTGAAGAAATTTGTGGGAGTTAAGTGGACTGTTGAAGCTAAGAAATCTTTTGAATCAGTTAAACTTGCACTCACCCAGGATCCTGTCCTAATTAGCCCAGATTTCTCAAAATATTTCCTGATTTTTTCATTTTCCTCCAAGCATACGATAACTGCAGTTCTACTGCAAAAAAATCCAGAGGGAATGGAACAACCCATTTCTTTTTTCAGCAAAGCACTCAGAGACGCACCCTTGAAATACAACATTATGGAAAAACAGGCCTATGCTTTGGTTAAGGCCTTGAAAGACTTTAGGGTGTACATACTGCATTCCCACACCATAGCCTATGTACCCAACATAGTGGTTAAATACATCTTGTCCCAAGACCCAGATGGGAACAGGGACAAATGGATTGTTGTGATCTTAGAGTACGACCTTGAGATAAAACCCACCAAATTGATCAAAGTTTAGGGCCTAGCTCAACTAATGGCTGAATCAAATCTACAAGCCCTAGACATTAACATGATATATGCCTTGGATGAGCAGCAAGGATTACCTAATCCCACTGTTGAGGAGAAGTTTCAGAGCTCTCCTTGGTATTCTTACATTTTGTATGTGCTTACACACCTCAATGCCCCTCCTGAACTATCAAAGACCAACGCCAGATTCTTAAAACTGAAGGCCAGAAGTTATTGTGTTCTGAATGAATGTTTATACTGGAAGAATGCAAATGGCCTATTGCTTAAATGTTTGCCTGAATCTGATGCAGAAAATATTAAACAAGAATTCCATGCAGGAGAGTGTGGAGGTCACCTGAACTGGAAAGCCACTGCAAACAAAATACTCAGAGTTGGCTACTATTGGCCTACACTCTTTAATGATATCCATAAGATGATAATTTCCTGCCAAAAATGCCATATTTTTGAAGGCAAAAGAAAACTCCTCCCCTTACCTCTACAACCCATCACTGTTGAAGGTCCCTTTATGCAATGGCGCCTAGATTTCATAGGGGAAATTCACCCTGCTTCTTAACAACCACAGACTACTTCACTAAGTGGATAGAGGCCATACCTACTAGGAATGCCACAGATTCAGTCATCATTAGGTTCCTAGAAGGTCATATCCTCTCTCGGTTTGGCTGCCCAAGGAAAATAATCACTGATAATTCTGTCGCTTTTGGATCCAAGAAAATGGTTGATTTTTGTCACAGGTATCAAATAGCACTCGATCATTCAACTGCCTACTACCCATAAGGTAATGGCTTAGTTGAATCATTAAACAAGAGCCTAGTGGCCATCATCAAAAAGTTGTTAGAAGAGAACAAAAAGTCATGGCGTAACAAGTTAGTGCATGCTTTGTGGGCTGACAGGCTTACAACAAAGAAATCCATTGGCATGTCACCATATCAGCTTTTCTATGGAACAGAAGCAGTGTTTCCCACCAGCCTTGGAATACCAGTGATTAAACTTGTTCAAGAGATACAAACAGAAGAAGATAGCATGGTGAGGAGAATAAACCAGACAATTCATCTCCAACAAACAAGGGAGGAGGTCTATAACAGAGCTATCAAGGTTCAGGAAAATATAAAGAAGTTATTTGACAAAATAACTAAGGCCTCTGATTTCAAAGTTGGAGATAAAGTTCTGAAGTGGGACTCAAGGAGAGAGGACAAAGGAAAGCACGACAAGTTTGACAGTTTGTGGCAAGGACCCTACATCATCCATGCCACTGTGGGTCCAAACGCATTTTTTCTACAAGAACCAGATGGTACATAGCTGTTTGGGGGTCCTGTCAATGGCAGGATGCTCAAACACTACTTCTTCTGATTTCCAATTTCCAGTTTCCATTTCATTGTACATACCATTGCAGTGTTTTTTTTCAAGAAAAAAGAGAAAATGTTCCAAAAAAAAAAAAAAAAAAACAGAGAAAAGGAGAGGTTCAGACATGCTCAAAACATGGACCTCTGAAGTGCAAAGATTATCTCTAATATGATCAAAACCTGAGCCAAAGAAAGTAGAGATAGCTAGTTCAAACATACCCAAAACCTGGACCAGAAAAGAAGAAAGAAGAATCAGCTCTAACAAGCCCAAAATCAGAGTTGAGATGAAGGCTATAAAGTGACTCTAACAATCTCAAAACTTGTGTCACTAAGAAAGAAGGATACTTCAAACTTCAAATTTCAAGCCTTCAAAGTTTTGTTTTCAGTTTTCTGCAAGTCTCTGTCCATGTGCAACTGTCTTTATGCCTTGGATCCACAGCAAACTAGACTGTCTAATCCTAGTTTGATTGTTTTTAAATTTCTGCTGTAGAATGTAGAGAAGAAATATGTTGGACAGTTTAATCCCAGCAAATGTTAGAATAGGTAGAGAAACATGTGAGACCAACAGTTTAATCTGGTCTCATGGATTAATAAGGGTAGAAATATAATAGGTTTATTTTCTTGTTTGTAAAAAAAAAAAAAATGATGTAAAGGGTCTGCTAGTTCAAATGCATCCTAGAAGAAAAAATGCTAGGATTGTAGGATGGGTAGGTAGATTGTTTGGGTAGTTTTTCTGCTGATATGATGTCTTCACAATTGTGGCAGCTGAAAATCAAGAAGAAATGTGGCTCAAGCACCAGGCATCTGGCCTACACCAAAGATTTATTTTCTGAATTCTTGAATCCTTCAAGAAGAAGCCATCCCCATGTGGAGCCACTGTTAGCCCCCCTGTAAATTTTTGACAAGCAAACAGGGGGCTAAAATGTTTTTGAGCCTTCAAGGAATGCATTTCCTCTTAAAACACATCATCCTTGAAGTCTCCTTGTGCCTTTTTCCTTTGATAAATCCCCTCTGCTGATTCCCATTATAAAGCCTCTCTGATTGCAAAAAACTATTCTCCAAAAAGCCCACATCTGCCCCTTGTATCCCTACAGAGTGCCCATTTTAACCTTTGTTTTCCCCTTGTCAAATTCCCCTATGATCCCCTAAATCCTCCCAAAATCCCCTTTACATCCTGCACCAACCCCTTGTTTGGTTTAAAACCCCTTGTTTCCTCTATCGTTTCCTTTTCCTACCCTCAAATTGCATTAAAAATAGCCCAAAAACCATATTCTCCATATATGTGGGCCTAGCCCCTTTCGGCCAAACCCCTGCACCTTTCCCCTCCATGTGACCCAGCGTCGAGACCAGGCGCCAAGGTGAAAGGCACTCATCTCAGTTGAATATCAGGCACATTTTAAACTGTCGATCTCTACAGATCGGATGGTCATCGCAAGCTCCATAGCGCCCGTGGCCCAACCCGTTCACCGCCTCGATCGCATTGCAACCATCTGTTCAACCCGCAAATCCGATGGTCCATATTCCCTCCACCTCGGTGGCCCCCACGCCCGCACACTATTTAGAAACCAGCGATATCTATCGCACCGCGTTTGGAGGTTGGGTGGTAATTTTCATTTCGGAGCGATTCCACTCATCAAACGATGCGTGCCAGTGGCACTGTTTGAAAACCGCCCACCCATCACGCGTTATCGTTCGGCACAAAACCCGGCACGATATGAACATGCACCGTCCGATCTGTGATCGTCCATCCAACGGTCTTCGCTCCATGAAGTTGCGTGGGGGATAACCTAAGGCATCCGTACCCCTGGCCCACCATCCGTCGCCCTCCGATGCATTTTCAGCCATCAATCTCCTCCCGAGATCGGACGGTCCAGATTCAATTGCCCTCCGCCATGTCCCCAGCCGTCGATCTCCTCCTGAGATCGGACGGTCCAGATTCGATTACCTGTTCCGCCGTTGACCGGTCCCGCCACGTCACCCTTTCCACGTGTTTCATCGTATTTCGCGCCTGTCCCTGTATATATATACATTCCAAGGTCAATTTTAATGTTTTACGTTAAAATTTCATTCTCGCCATCCCCGACTACATTCCGCCAACTTTCGCCACGACCATTTTCCTCCGCAATCTTGCACTATTCCGCCATTTTACCAGTCTGCACAACCGTCCTCATCGTCCCCACTGCATTCACCCTCCCCGTGCATGATTTCCTAACGTGTTTGCGTGTTTTGTAGGGTTACAGACAAGCGGATAACTACCATGATCCGTACGCACTATTCTAATAGCACAGTGCACAGAGGAAGCTAAATTCAGAGCCTAGTATTACAGGAAAATGTCCAAAAAGGTGTCTGCAACATAAATTTCATTAAAGGACAGAGTTCGAACTCTGCAAAACCTCTCCGGGGCCATTAAAGCTAAGTTTTTCACTGACAGAGATAGTTTGAAGTGGAAAAGAGTATCAGTGAGGGAATTAAAGGTATAAAGCACATTGTTGAAGATATTAAGCCTTAATCCAGTGTTTAAAAGGCAAGGTACTAGAATTGAAGACCCCGAGGATCAACCAGAAAGTCCAATACACAAAGATAATGGTGGCAGGGTTTTCAAATCAGCCGAATGTTTTTCCTGAGCAAGGACACGGTACGCATTGTTGTTTCAGTCTACATTGTGTCCAAGTGAAGCTTCCTCCCTGACAACAGTCCTAATGCTATCAGAGCATTTGATTCATAGTATGGCAGACCCTAGCATCATTTATTTACTTTTTTTCTATTCACCAGAAGTACTACAGAGTGCTACAGCCAAAGTACATCAGAGACATACTGGAGTAAATGGAAGCTTGGAGAAGACCACTCTTTCACCCAAAGAGTGCCATGGATAAATGAAAATAATTTAAATAGAATGGGCCTCAGCCCTCTTCCTTTCCTGAGTTTTAATGCTGCATTTATTTTTCACCTACTTTCTCTGCTCCCCTTGAGCTATAAATTCATGAAGGAACTCATTGTAATGGTTGTTTATCAGTTATCAGAGAATTACAAGGTGTTTCTTTTGAGACAAAGTCCCTATGTAAAGTTGTAAGATAGGCTGAGGAAGATGTTTTCAGACTGAGTATCCAGCTATTGGCAATGTGGTACTTGACTGGTGTTACTGTTTAATATGACAAGCACATTTCTTTGGATCCTGATCTAAAGTAGCGGTGATGTTTTTCTATCTCCGTATTTGTGTTTAAATTTCATTCCATTTCATTTCATTTCTACTGGCTTGCATCAGAAATCTGGCATAGGATTTACCCTTGTTATGTACCCTATGTTTCTGCTCTCCTTGCCTTTGATGTTTTCTACTAAATGTGTTATCTAAGAGTTGATTTCAGTTAATTTAACCAGTGTAGTGGATGTTATTTCCTGCTAGCTGATGTATGAATTAAATGAATCTGTTCTTAGATGTTCTTGTTAGGATTTAGCTGGAAGATTTGGGAACACTGGGGATTAGAGTTAGCCCTGTCCACTAGGATCCTTGTGCGACCAACTGGCCTTTTTAAGATCCCTCAAGCTGGAGGCCGAAGCATTGAGAGTTAAAAGTCTCTCTCTGATCTCAGGTCTTTAACTTTGTGTTCTAAATCTTTATTTCTTCCTCCTCTCTTACCATTCCATACCACACTATCATCTTTAAGATCCAATGTTTTAGATGACTAGCCCAATTGAAAGCTTGCACATTGAATAGCAATTAAACCCTTTCCTGACTTCATTTCCCAATGGTTTTGAATGCTCCCTGGAATACTTCACCTCTGCCTAAATCCTCTTTGCTCATCCTTGTCTTACACTGAACCCTTCTTTCCTGATTACCAGCAACCAAACCAACAATCAAACAAACAAACCCTGTGCCTATAACTAGCCTAATATCTTAACCTTTGAGCTTCAAAGACATAAAACCTTTGCTTACATAGAGAGATCCCTCTTTGGACCCAGGAGGGCTAGATCCTGAGGTCTAAAAGTGGTTTTATGTTGTCTCATATTTTGGTCTTGCTAATCTGGCCAAAACATGGGAACCCCAACAATTTCCATAAGAAAAATGCAACCAAGTCTTGGACTTCCACATTCCACCACACCATAGACATGGTTGGGCCAAATCTCTCTTCATCTAGTCAGCCCTGTTCCATATTCCAAGCATGAATGTGGGATCTCACAAAAAAATCCATCAAAACCAAAGTAGGGATTCCATAGGCTAAACCACCTTAACCCTTAACCAATGATTCCCAAGTTGTCCATGGCTCTAGAGTGTTTTTTCCAACCAAGGTTCCAATACTAGTAACTCAACCCATAGCTACTGCCAAGATCTAGAGTGTTTGTCCAAACAAGGCTCTAGGACTAATAACTCAACCCATTAAGGGATCTAGAACTTTTTTCCAACCAAGGCTCCAAGACTAATAACTCAAGCCAATATGTCACAGAGCTACAAAGCGTTTGTCCAACTAAGGCTCCAGGAAATAGTAACTCAACCCAAGATAAATGAACTTTAGAACCAACTAGCAAAAACAAACAATGAAATGAACCCAAAAAACCATGGCTATCCAAGAAATGGCAAGGCTAGGTGTTAGGTCTCTGTAACAAGAAAGATTGGCAAAGTCCGATCATAGAGTTAACATCATTTCAACCAACTTTGGGATTCTAGGATCTAGCCCTCCTGAATCCGGAGAGGGATCTCTCCAATATGTACAAAGATGGATATTGTCTTTGAAGTTTAAAGTGATGATATTAGGCTAGTTATGAGGTCCAAGGGTTTTGTTTGGTCTTTTCGGATGATTGAACATAATTTTTGTCTGAGGCAGAAAGATCTATATGTAAATAGGTTCAACGGTGAGAAGTTGCAAGCAAAAGAGTAAGCTTTGATCAAGAAGAGGGATGATGGCAAGTTGTCAATCCATTGGGCTATGGAGTCATAAGAGGATTTAATTGAAACATTCAGGTTCAAGAATGATCTATGGGGAAAGTCATCTATGCCTAAGGATCTCTTTAGAGTTTGATTTATGGAATGGAGTGATACAAATAAGAAAGGGAAAAGACAGATGTAGAACAAAGAGCAGCCTAGGATCTGGTAAGTACTTTGAAACTAGCCAGCCTTTGACCAAGCATTTAAGAAAAACATAGAAGCAAACTAGGATCTGGTAAGTACTTTGAAACTATCCAGCCTTTGATACACTTCTAATAGAATACAAATAAAAACGAAGGGAAAATTGAAGGCAACCTTTGGAGTAGAAACTAGTGGGCTGGGCTCACCCTAATCCTCTCCTAGCTCTCCTTTACTTAGTTACATCCAAGACAATCACAAAGATAACACAGAATGGCCTAAGATCTGATAAGTACTTCGTAACTAGTCAGCTTTTAACACATCCTAAGGGAAACAATCGAATAGTTGAGCAAACAAGAAAGGGACTCAGGGCTAACCTTTGATTTCCTCAATTCATTCCTTACACAACATATATTGAAAGTAACATCTAAAAATAAAATTCAGCTGTGACGAAAAGATGAGGGAACGCTAGCATCTCTGTACTTAGACTGAATTAAATCATTTCTAAATAACACAATTAGAAGAAAACATTGGAATAAATATTTCTCAGCCAGAGAAGGTTACTGGTAAACAGTAAGTCCTAACACTGTTCAAACTGTTCTTTACAGTGGAAAATGAAACGAATTGAAAACGGGAATAAAATGACAAGTTCACAGTGAGAATAACATCACCATCAGCATAGACTAGGATCCCATAAATCAGCTTGTATTGATGCTTCAAACTGGTTACAATCTTCAGGTCCAATGTTTTAATCCATCTCTCTTCACAACCTAACCTATTTGCTACAAGCAGAGCTCCAAGAGCCGATGAAACCACTATCTACAGTCAAGAGTTTTCAGCTCAGTTACATAGAATGTTTCAGCAATTACATTAACAACCAACTAATCCAACCCCTCACTCATCTTCTACTGAAGTATTTATAGAAGAATGAGGATTTGAGAGCTAAAAAAAGATCTCTCGAAGCAATTAATACAGATTCAAGACTTCGTGGCCATTTGAGGGGCTCGATGAAGAAATTCACAGGTGGAACACTGTATTAACTGTTTTACATTTATGAATTAAGCTCAGCAGGAGCTTTATTTGACTTTGAGGCTCTGCGTACTGTGGGGAGAAACTCTGCAGATATTCTGTCATTAAATTTGGGGCAGAAATAACTTCTTTGGCTGTTCCGAGGCATAATATCTGATCATGTTCAATAAATTTAGCCTCTGACTGAGCATTTTGAGGCAATAGGTGGCACTGCGGTGGTTGAGGAATCAATTTTCCTCAAAGTATGGCGGTGGAGGCAATATGCCTAATGAAACACTTTAGGTTTTCTTTTAAACTGTGTTTTAGATTGGGGATTAGGCTTTTGATAACTGTCTTAGCCGTAATCCCCATAAAAACTGTCTTCAATCTTCATCTGCTGTGCTCTGTCTTCAAAACTGATACTCTTTAACTGTGTTTGAATTAAAACAGTGTTTTGTCGATGTGCAGACCCGCACTGGGCTTTACGGCATCAATACTCATAGAGTACTGACGAAACATGGAATAGAGCCCCGTGAATGGCTTCTCTGTAATGAAACGAGGGCATGAGAATCGTCATTCCCATCCCTTGGCATTTCTTCGTTATACACTGGAAAACCATTTAGAACACCTGCATCAAACACAAAACAATTTAATAAATCCTGCGAAAAATAGGTTTAAACTGCTTCAGATGGCGGGGGAGGAGCGTAGCCGTCGGATAAAAATATCTAACGGTGGAGATCCGCGCAAAACAGAAAAATGAGAGCGGGGAGAAGAAATAAGGCGGGGTGGTTTTGGACCGTCCGATCTGGACATGTGGACGGTCCTGATCTAATCGAAGGATCTCAATCGGGGGTGGCAGGCAAGTGCATGCGATGTAAATTTCCAATGCGATTGAGCGCTGGCCATTGATCTGCAGATCAGATCGACGGCGGAAGATGAATCAAAGGGTTTTTGAAACGGGGCAAGACTTGTGATCGGAGGGAATAAGGACCGTTGGATCCTCAGGAGGATGGACGGCTCAGATTTAATCGGAGGATCGCGATCGGGGAGGGCAAAGAAGGGGATGCGATTGAAACGCAGCGATGCGATTGAGCGCGGTCCATCCGATCATCATGGAGATGGACGGCTAGGATGTAATCAAAGGGATCGCAAGGGTGTGTGATGGCCGTCGGATTGCGAAACAGATGGACGGTTGCGATGGAATCGGCGGATCGCAATCGGGAGTGAGACGGGAAGGCTTGCGATTGCGATCGGAGGGAACTTGCGATTGAGCGCAGGCTGTCGATCTGAGAACAAGATTGACGGTCGGGATTGAATCGTGGATCGGAAATCGAAGGTCGCAGAGATGGGCATGCGATTGCGCAATAAGTGTTGAAAATGGCAACAAGAAACAGTGAAGGAGGCCTCCTGAAACATCTTTCCTGATCCTAGTTGGAAAGTGATCACCTAAACTAGGTGGGGACCACACATGTGATTTTGTCGGAAAAATCTATTTTTAGACTATGTCTATTTTTAGACATATGGAGCATGGTTCAGGGATTGCATGTATGAGATTCTTGGAGTATGTGTCATGTTGGTAAAAATAGATGGGACTCTATTTTTTAGGTCAAAGAGGTCAAAGGCTATTTTTAGACTGCCTCTCCTAAAAATATGGAAGTCGAATATTATTAGCTCTTAATAATATTTGGACTCTAAACATTATCTTATTCTCTTGGAGCACTTCAGTTTGATGCCTGGATGTGTCACATGCAGCTAACAGAAGGAAATACGCTTTTCCTAGGGTTTAAGTGAAGCTATTGCATGAAGACTTCAGTTAGAACTCATGTGACAGAGTTTGGTGGAGTTGATTGAGGAAGTTAGTGGAGTTGTATTCAGTTTAACTAATCTAAACATAGTTGAGCTTTTTGTATCCAAGTTAACTAATAGATACAATTAGTGAGAGTGTTGTGAATTAATTATTAATTAATTCACTAATTATAAACTCATAAATCAACTAAAGAATACATCAGTTAACTTCAGTGCATGGACAGTTTCAGTGGAGACCAGTGCAGAAATAGGTGAAAGAGCAGGTTAACTATCGGTTGTGACTATACTGTTGCTATTTGCAACAAACAGATAGGTGGAGTAATCAATGAGGATTGCGCAGTTCAATCCAGGTGGTTTATCTATATAAAGAGACCATCCCATAGCATTGAAACATGCAATTCAGGTTGGCTATCAAGTGGCTAAAGGTTGGAGCATGAGTTTTGCTAGATCTAGCTTGTTAGTGTGTAGCAAGGGAGGTAGTGCATGAGAGCTTGCAAAGAGCTTTGTACTATGATTGTTACATGATCTCCATGACATGTATAATATACAGATAGTTGGGGGTTTTCGGCTTTAAGCTTTCCCATGAAATACTGTGTTCATATGTGTGAATTTTTATGGCTTTAATGTGTGCATGCAATTGATTTTATTTCCGCATGTGATGATCAATGGTAGAAGAGATTCTGTATTATGCATGAAGCTAAAATAGTGTGTGATCAGGAGAATCTCGGTGAATAACTCATCCATTATTCAAATTTCTACAATAAGGAAAAGTTGCGATGCGATTGTGCGCGGACCGTTGGATCGAAGGACTAGATCAACGGTCAGGATTTCTTCGACCTATGCAATGGCGGAAAAAACCTTTAAACATATGAAAAACCAAAGTTTTTGCAATAAAAACAAGTTATAATGGATCGGGCGGAAAATATATAAGTAAAGGAAAAAGGCGCTTGATTGTGGGGCCGGTGGTTTTCACGGAATGTAATATGCCCGGGAGTATAAAGACAAGGGCCAATCGCAATCGGGCCATTGAGTCTGGTCTTGCCGATCAACCCATTTGTGTTGTTTCCGATTGTGATTGCACGATCGGCTCTTTTCAATCAACCCATTTATATTTATCACGTGGTTTTAAGTTTTTAACTTAAAACTTTCGGAAAGTGGGTTTTTGGGTTTACAAAGGAAAATATTGATCGGAGAGGGATTTTCAATGGTTTATCGCCCGATTGCGGGCTCTATGGTTATATGAGGAAATAATATGATCGGGGAGTTCCGAAATAGTTAAAAAGTGAGTTTTTAACTATGAAAGGGGAATTTTTTCATAAATGGAAAGAAGAGGACTTATGAAAACAAGGTAGTTTTGATGGAGAAAAAGGGGAGCAGATGAAAGGTTTTGAGAAGAGGAGAAATGACGATCTTTTAGCAGTCTTTCAGTTGGAATCAACAGAAATTCCTGAGTATAAAATGGGACAGCAAATGATGATTTTGGATAGAGGCATGAGGCCTACAAGGAGTCTTCAAGAGCCAACAATTTTTAGTGATAAAATTTGTTCCTTGGAGGCTCAAAAAAGATCTTAGCCACCTTTTGGTATAACAAAATATTATAGGTGGCTAACAGTGGGTCCACTTGGGGATGGTGCCTTCTTGAAGGCATCAAGAATTCAGACTCGATTTCTCTCTGGGATGTTGACTGGTGCCTGACCCACTGCTTGCTCTTGCTTTTCTTTGATAAAAATATCAGTCATGAAAGAAAAAAAAATTTCATCAATACAACTTCTACCTACTCCAATCCTACTGATCTAACATTTTTTCTTCATGAGAGTGCACTTAGATTGGCAAACTCTATTCTCAACATTTTACTCTTTTGAAAGAAGGAAATCTAATCTATTTCTACTCCTTATTTCTCCCTGAACTCAGATTAAACAGAGCTCAGATATTTCTCTACCTAGTCTACTGTCTGTTGGGATTAAACAGTTCAACAAACTTTCATTCTCTAAATTCTACAACAGAAATTTAAAAATAGTCAAGTCAAGATTGAGTTGTTCGACTTGCTATGATCTATGGCATAAAAACAAGCTGCACATAGATTATTATTTGCAGAAATTTGAACATCAAAAAATTGAAGGCTTAAGATCTGAAAGCTTCTTATTATGGCCTTCTCTCTTCTTTTCTTAGCAATGATTTTTTCTTTTTTCTGTGAACTATCTCTTCCTTGATATCTGATTCAGATTTTGAGCAAATTAGAACCAGTTTTTCCTCTTTTATGACTCAGAAAATAAAACAGTTTTGAGTCATCTCTCTTTGGAAACTTTGGTTCAGACTTTGAGTTTGTTTGAACCTTAATTTCTATCCTAATCTATCTACTAATAAGCCAAGATTAAACGGTTTGGAAAATCATATTCACTACCCTATCAGCAGAAAATTGAAAGCTAATTAGTCAAGATTAAACAGTTTGACTAACTAGAAGTGTGTTTTGCAGGAGTGGCATTTAAGCTTGCACACTTTCAGATTTATTTCTCTTTTTTGGCATGGGGCTATGCCTTTCTTGTTTTTCATTTCTGCCCTCTTTTCTTTCTTTCTTTGTTTTTGTATTTTTTGATTTTTCATAACTTTAAATGCAATGATGGATGAATTATTTACAATGGAAAAGGTGAAAAGGCTTCAAAACATGAAATAATTTTAAGAAAGATAATGCTTAAGCATCCTGCCATTGACAGGACCCCCAAACAATTTTGCTCCATTCAGTTCTTGTAAGAAAAATGCATTGTTTCCAGCAACTGAATGAATGGAGTAAGGGCCAAGCCACAGATTGTCAAATTTACCATGATTTCCCTTGTCTTCCCTCTTTGAGTCCCACTTTAAGATTTTGTCCCCAATTTTGAAATTGCTGGCCTTTGCTCTTCTGTCAAATATCTTCTTGATATTGTCTTGTTTCTGTAATGCTTTGTTGTACACTTCCTCTCTGGTTTGCTGAAGATGAATGGTCTGATTTATCCTTCTGATTATGTCATTCTCTTCAGTCTGCAACTCTTGAATTAACTTCATAACTGGTACACCAAGGCTGTTAGGAAAAATTGCATCCGTACCATATACAAGTTGGAAAGGTGACATACCAATGGATTTCTTCAATGTTAATCGGTCAGCCCATAGTGCATGGACCAGATTTATGTGCCAAGACTTCTTGTTGTCCTCCAATAGTTTCTTTATTATGTTCACTAAGCTTTTGTTGGAAGATTCTGCAAGTCCATTACCTTGAGGGTAATAGGCTGTGGAGTGTCCCAATGTTATCTGATACTTATGACAGAATTCAACCATTTTCTTTGATCCAAATGCTGCTGCATTATCTCTGATGATCTTGGTAGGACAGCCAAATCTGGAAAGGATATTGGTTTCTATGAACTTTATAATAACTGAATCATTGGCTTGCCTACAAGGAATGGCTTCTATCCACTTAGTGAAGTAGTCTGTGGCAGTAAGAATCCACCTATGCTCGGCAGAGGATGGTGGTTGAATCTCTCCTATGAAGTCAAGACCCCACTGTTAAAAAGGAGCTTCAACAATGATTGGATGCAGAGGAAGGGGTAATAATTTTCTCTTGCCCTCAAACAATTGGCATTTATGGCAAGTAGTTGTCATTTTGTGAACATCATGAAACAGAGTAGGCCAATAGAAACCAGCCCTCAAAATTTTGTTGGTTGTTGACTTCCAGTACAAATGGCCTCCACACTCTCCTTCATGGAATTCCTGCTTAATCTTTTCTTCATCAAACTTAGGCAAACATTTAAGCAATATACCACTTGCATTTTTCCAATAAAGACATTTATCAATAATGCAATAGTTTACAACTTTTAACTTTAGGAATCTTGCCTTTGTTTTGGATAAACCAGGAGGTGTATTCAGATTAAATAAAACATAAACAATATCAGCATACCAAGGAGAATTCGCAAAATGATCTTCAACAATGGGAGTTGAGAATTCTTCTTGGTTATCCAAAGCATCAATCATATTAATATCAAGAAGTTCACAATTTGATTCAGCCATTAATTTAGCTAGACCTTGACCTTTGATGAGCTTAGTGGGTTTTATTTCTAAATCATATTCAAGAATAACAGCAATCCACTTACCTCTCTTACCATCTGGATCCTGGGTTAGGATGTCTTTTACAATTGAATTTGGGACAAAGGCAATGATATGTGAGTGAAGGATGTATACTCTGAAGTCTTTCAAAGCCTTTACTAAAGCAAAATCTTGTTTTTCCATAATGTTATACTTCAAAGGGGCATCCCTCAATGCCTTGCTAAAGAATGCAATGGGCTGCTCTTGTCCTTGTAGATTTTTCTGTAAGAGGACAGCAGCTATGGTATGTTCTGATGCAAATGAGAAGATATAAAAATCCTTTGAAAAATCAGGACTTATGAGAACCGGTGTCTTGGTTAGCGCTTGTTTCACCAGTTCAAAGGATGTCTTTGCTTCTAAGGTCCACTTTATCCCTTGCTCCTTTTTCAAAATGTTTGTGATATTCCTAAGGAGCTCAGCTAAGTTGGGGATGAACCTTCTCAAAAAGTTTATCTTTCCAATGAAAGGCTGCAACTCTTTGATGTTTCGAGGATGAGAGATTTTCAATATGGCCTCAATCCTCATGGGATCAATCGTTATGCCCTCTTCTGAAATGATGTGCCCAAGAAGTTTACCTTCTTGGAGACCAAATAAAGTCTTCTTAGGGTTCAAAGATATCCCAAACTTTCTGCACTTCTTGAAAACTTTCCTCAAGTGTTCTAAGTGTTCTTCATCCGTTTTTGAAAACACAGTAACATCATCAAGATAGATAATGATGAAGAAACCCAATTCTTCCGAGAATGCTATGTCCATGGCTCTCTGAAAGGTTGCTCCAGCATTCATTAGACCAAAAGGCATTTTCACATACATGAAAGTGCTCCATGGTGTAGTAAACGCTGCCTTTAATTGATCATAGTGTGGACTAAGACTTGGTTATACCCCGAAAGCCATCTAGCAAAGAAATTCCTCTTTTAGACCCCACCACCCTTTGCAAAATGTGATCCATCTTGGGTAAAGGGTAGTTGTCTTTTAAGGAGCCTTTGTTTAAATTTTTGAAGTCTATACAAAGCCTGATTTCTCCAGTCTTCTTCCTAACAGACACCAGATTAGATACCCACTTAGAATATCTAATAGGGACAATAATGCCAGCATCGTGCATCTTCATAATTTCCTTCTTAACCAATGGCAACTGGACAGGGTTTATTCTGCGCAGTTTCTGTTTGAATGGTTTTTGGTTTTCTTTAAGAGAGATTATGTGCTGTATTATTTCAGTGTCGTAGGATTTAAGATCTTCATAACTCCATGCAAAAACATTAGAAAATTCTTTGAACAACTCTATGTATTTGAGTTTAATATGGGCTGGCAAAGTTTTGGACAGCTTAATCATTTTCGGTTTTTCCTCACTGCCTATATTGCATTCCTCCACTTCAGTTTCTACAGGTTCCAATTTAGGTTTGTTGGCCATATCATTAAAATCAAACAACTCTTCTAGAGGGGCCAAACCCTCGGGCAAACTATCATCCTTAGAATGCAGAGTTTCCAACTCCTCTGTTTCAGATTTTGCACTTAATTCTGTTTGGTTTCTAAGTTTGATAGTCTGAAGGTTAATGTTTATAAGCTCTGGAGACGGTTCTTCTTCACCAAGAAAATTTTCTTCACTACAATCTGTATCATAATCTGAATCTGAACTATGGAGTTCAAATTCATTTCTGAATTGCATGAAGTCTTCTATTTGTTTATCTCCGTCAAACACCTGCCAATATTTCTTATTATCCGGGATAGCTGGTCTGAATTTTATCTGGGAGGTGTCATCATACATTATTGGGCAGGTTCTAGCAGCAAAGGCTAAATTGTGGGCTGCAATGTTTCTTTTTCTTGGGACAAAAGTCAGGTTGGATTCCTCAAATGGTTTTAAAAGATCCATGACATCATTCCTGTAGGCCCTAAGTCTGGGATGATTTGCATTATACTCCCCATTGACTCGCCTAATGATTAACTCAGAATCCCCGTACACATTAATTCTTCTGGCTCCTAATTTCTTCAAGAGATGCAAGCCTAAGAGAAGGGATTCATATTCTGCTATGTTGTTGGAACACTGAAAGTTTAACTTGCATGAGATGCATTCTGTGTGGTTGTTTTCAGTGTTAATGATCCAAACCCCTGCACCAGCATTATTTCTAGTGCATGACCCATCAAAATACCCATAGAGGGACATTTTCAATTCAATTTTATTGTTTTGGTGTATCTCCTTTATATAATTTGATCCCTCCAGTTTTTCATCGGATTGAGGATCGTCTTCTCGACTTTCAAGTTTTAAGTTTAATGGATTGATGACTTGCAGTTCAAGACCTGTGTTTAGTTTGCTAGGGTTTTTAGACACACTAGACTGTTTCGGCAGTTCAGCGTTGTGGTCCTCTTCCTCCGTTTCAGCCATTGATTCTGTTGAAATGATTTGTTCTGTAAGTGCTTCATCATTAAACATGATAAAAGAATCGAGGCTTGTGCTTACAGCGTACAAAGGAGAGTTTTGAGGCTGGTCTTGACTTGTCACTGTGTACTGCATGTGGATTTCCCTGTAAAGTCTTCTAGTCTGATTAAAAACAGGGATAGTCACATAGGTCATGTCCATCTGCATGGTTCCCTGTAACTTAGCCCCCCAAGATCTTGACAAAAGCATTCCATACTTTGGGGGTACATCAGCCACAACAACATCCATGACTAAACATTTGGCTGGAATCTGGGTTAAGTTAACACAGAGATCTTTTATCAATCCTAGACATTTAACTCTACTTGAGTCAAAGGAGTACAAGTCTTTGTAAGGTCTGGTAATTTCAAGACCCAGGCTTTCCATTACAGCTTTTGGCATTAAATTATGGGAAGCGCCCGAGTCATGCATAGCATTGTGCAGAATTTTGTCATGAATGTTTAAGCTTACGTAAAAGGGAGGGACAGGACCCTCTTGGAACTTTCCTTCAATCTTTGGACCAAAAATAAGCTCTGGTTGGTCATCATTAAGATTGAGTGAATCTTCATTATCTTCTAAGTTCAAAGCTTTCAAAATTTTGGACCTATATACATGTTGGGCAGCTAACTCAGTCAAAGGAACATAAATTTTGATCTTTGAGATTTCCTGTTCTAGGCTAAAAAGGTTTTGACTCTTTAAAACATTGATTTCAACCTTGTTTACTGCCACTTTATCAGCAATAACAGCTTGCTGATTTGTTTTATCTACAGTTGGAACAATTGTTTTACCAGGAGTACTAGCCGGGGTGTTAGTACTGCTAATGTTTGCACTCCGTTTTTCAATATTTTGAGTGTCTTTCTCTTTACCACTACCAGAATTAACAGCTACTGTTTTGTCTTTTTGTTTGATGGTTTTAGACTGGGTTGCAGTGCTGTTTTGAGAAGGTTTGTTAGAGGTTTTATTGTTAGGGGTTTTTTGATTAGATTTTCTTCTGAGTTCATATTCCTTTAAAGGTTCTATGACCGCGTTTTCCATGTTCTGATAATAATTTTCATTATCATTTCTTTTGTCGTCGTAAGGTGTATAAAGACCTTGTTTATTATCATAATGAACCTCAAAGTCATCATCATCTACCCCAAATAAGTTTATATCATCCTCCTCTGTTATTTGTTCTGCTTGCTCAACCTCACTTAAAAAGTTTTGATGAAAGGGAGGGGTGATATGTTGATCATCTTCCCGGGGTTTGTTTGGAGGCTGATTTCTTCTAATATTCTGATTCTGGCTTTGGTTTCTGTTTTGAGGAGTGTTTTGATTTAAACTTGCTTGTGCTCTCTCTAGAATGCTCATTTTCTTCATCATTTCTTCCATCATTCTTTCCATCTTTGAGCTTGAAGTAGAAGGGGTGGATTCCTCTCTAAAAGATACTCTCTTTTCAGCTTTCATCCTCGCTCTCTTCTCCATAAGGTTAACTTCCACAGAAAGAGCACCTCTTTGCATATCTTCAAGGGTTGCAAAAACTCTTTCTCTGAGTGAATATGTCATGTCTGGATCAAACCCTTCAGGAAATTTGTTTAAAGCTGAGCCCTGAGGAGGTTTTAGTTCAGGGGAAAGTGAATTATACACGCTGTTAAATCTGGTACAATAAGCCTGTACACTTTCCCCAGGGTTCCTATGGAGATTTTTATAATCAGCAAGGACTTGGAGAGGATTCTTTCTCACTTCCCACTTGTTTAAGAATGTTTGATGGAAGGCTTGGAGATCGTTAATACTATGGGGGGTTAAACCTTTAAACCATTTTCTTGCTTCTCCCCCCAAAATTTGAGCAAATAGTCTAAGCTTGACAGAATCATCATCAATTTCATTTCTGTCAAAGTAGTCATTCATCTTGTCCACATGTTGAGATGTTGTTATAGTATTTCTAGCATCATACAATGGAATTTTGGACTGATAGTCCTGTGGAAGATTGACTAATGGTACAGGAAGGACTAAGGGAGCATACCATGTTGCCATGATAGGTGGTGGATTTACAAGAGGAGGTGTGGGTTGAAGTGGAGTGGTTTGAACAGTGGATGAAAGATGAACAGAAGTGGATGGAACAACAGCAGATTGCTGAGCTGATCTTGGATGAGAGACACCTAGATTATGTAGAAAATGTAAATCAGGAGGTGTTGATTCTCTATCCCCAAGAGGTTCACCTTTTTCCGGGGATGAATGTGAAGAATCAGAATCTAACTGATCTAAATCACCAAATGACCTAGTCCTAAAGGGGTTTAAGAAGTCCGTTTGTGATTTCTGAAGAGCTGAAAGGTTTTCAGGGACTGAATTAGCTCTTAGGGGTGATCTGAAAACAGTTGAAGATTGTATCTTAGGAGACTTCCTAAGGATTCTTTCCGGGTTTTCAACTATCTCAGGTGGATCTGGGTCAGGATGGGCTCTAGTGTGAATCTTTTTAGGAGCCACTATGCTAAGTTTTTAGACCCAAGTAAACAAGAAAAGTTCAACCAGATATGACAATCTTTGAAAGGTCAACTAATCTGTTTTCTTATTTTTAATCCCACAACCTTTTAACCAGGTTTAAAAGGGTATTGTAATGATGAGGGTTCTTCCCAGTGGAGTCTTAAGGTCTGTTCAGGATTGTGGAGTCGCCAGGTGGAAAGTCCAGAGTGTTTTCAAAGGAGTACACTGTCCACCACAGTGTTTGTGAAACATTCCTTTTCAAGGATATCTCAAAACACAACAAACTCTAACCAGAGATTGACTGGGAAGGCATTCACCAGATATGTCACCCCTAAAAAAGGATGAGACCCGGAGGCTACCTGGCCCTTTCCAGACTCTGTCTTAAGAGTATAGAGTAGAACCCATCAAAACGTAAAGAAGATATCAAAAACTGGTGTTTTACTACCAATCTGAAATGTTTTTTGGTATTTTTTGAATTGTTTTATTTATGGTTTAGAATAATGTCCTAACTTTGCCTCAAAACTTAGCTACAGTTATGAAACAAAGACAGTCTATCCTTATGGCTAAGCTAGCCGATTTTCCAAGGTTAGATAAAAACTTAAAAGAATCCTAGGGTTGACCTAGCTTTTCATTGATTCAAACAAGCTCCATCATGATTACCATTTCTTGGTAGTGCTTGAAAAGGCTGCTTTTTACTCTCAAAATTTTCTCGAATAAAGGGTTTTCTGAGGCCTCTAAAAGTTATTAAAAACACTCAGATTCCCCAGCGGAGTCGCCAGAAATGTTAGGTCTTTGTAACAAGCAAGATTGGCAAAGTCCGATCACAGAGTTAACATCATTTCAACCAACTTTGGGATTCTAGGATCTAGCCCTCCTGAATCCGGAGAGGGATC
The DNA here is from genome assembly GCA_034641835.2 of Pinus albicaulis. NCBI lineage: Eukaryota > Viridiplantae > Streptophyta > Pinopsida > Pinales > Pinaceae > Pinus > Pinus albicaulis. The sequence goes on from CM076572.1 coordinate 593,275,700, forward strand.
TCTCCAATATGTACAAAGATGGATATTTTCTTTGAAGTTTAAAGTGATGATATTAGGCTAGTTATGAGGTCCAAGGGTTTTGTTTGGTCTTCTCGGATGATTGAACATAATTGTTGTCTGAGGCAGAAAGATATATATGTAAATAGGTTCAACGGTGAGAAGTTGCAAGCAAAAGAGTAAGCTTTGATCAAGAAGGGGGATGATGGCAAGTTGTCAATCCATTGGGCTATGGAGTCATAAGAGGATTTAATTGAAACATTCAGGTTCAAGAATTATCTATGGGGCAAGTCATCTATGCCTAAGGATCTCTTTAGAGTTTGATTTATGGAATGGAGTGATACAAATAAGAAAGGGAAAAGACAGATGCAGAACAAAGAGTAGCCCAGGATCTGGTAAGTACTTTGAAACTAGCCAGCCTTTGACCAAGCATTTAAGAAAAACATAGAAGCAAACTAGGATCTGGTAAGTACTTTGAAACTATCCAGCCTTTGATACACTTCTAATAGAATACAAATAAAAACGAAGGGAAACTTGAAGGCAACCTTTGGAGTAGAAACTAGTGGGTTGGGCTCACCCTAATCCTCTCCTAGCTCTCCTTTACTTAGTTACATCCAAGACAATCACAAAGATAACACAGAATGGCCTAAGATCTGATAAGTACTTCGAAACTAGTCAGCTTTTAACACATCCTAAGGGAAACAATTGAATAGTTGAGCAAACAAGAAAGGGACTCAGGTATAACCTTTGATTTCCTCAATTCATTCCTTACACAACATATATTGAAAGTAACATCTAAAAATAACATTCAGCTGTGACGAAAAGATGAGGGAACGCCAGCATCTCTGTACTTAGACTGAATTAAATCATTTCTAAATAACACAATTAGAAGAAAACATTGGAATAAATATTTCTCAGCCAGAGAAGGTTACTGGTAAACAGTAAGTCCTAACACTGTTCAAACTATTCTTTACAGTGGAAAATGAAACGAATTGAAAACGGGAATAAAATGACAAGTTCACAGTGAGAATAACATCACCATCAGCATAGACTAGGATCCCATAAATCAGCTTGTATTTATGCTTCAAACCGGTTACAATCTTCAGGTCCAATGTTTTAATCCATCTCTCTTCACAACCTAACCTATCTGCTACAAGCAGAGCTCCAAGAGCTGATGAAACCACTATCTACAGTCAAGATTTTTCAGCTCAGTTACATAGAATGTTTCATCAATTACATTAACAACCAACTAATCCAACCCTTCACTCATCTTCTACTGAAGTATTTATAGAAGGATGAGGAGGTGAGACCTAACAAAAGATCTCTCGAAGCAATTAATACAGATTTAAGACTTTGTGGCCTTTTGAGGGGCTCGATGAAGAAATTCACAGGTGGAACACTGTATTAACTGTTTTACATTTATGAATTAAGCTCAGCAGGAGCTTTATTTGACTTTGAGGCTCTGCGTACTGTGGGGAGCAACTCTGCAGATATTCTGTCATTAAATTTGGGGCAGAAATAACTTCTTTGGTTGTTCCGAGGCATAATATCTGATCCTGTTCAATAAATTTAGCCTCTGACTGAGCATTTTGAGGCAATAGGTGGCACTGCGGTGGTTGAGGAATCAATTTGCCTCAAAGTATGGCGATGGAGGCAATATGCCTGATGAAACACTTTAGGTTTTCTTTTAAACTATGTTTTAGATTGGGGATTAGGCTTTTGATAACTGTCTTAGCCGTAATCCCCATAAAAATTGTCTTCAATCTTCATCTGTTGTGCTCTGTCTTTAAAACTAATACTCTTTAACTGTGTTTGAATTAAAACAGTGTCTTGTCGATGTGCAGACCCGCACTGGGCTTTACGGCATCAATACTCATAGAGTACTGACGAAACATGGAATAGAGCCCCATGAATGGCTTCTCTGTAATGAAACGAGGGCATGAGAATCGTCATTCCCAGCCCTTGGAATTTCTTCGTTATACAATGGAAAACCATTTAGAACACCTGCATCAAACACAAAACAATTTAAGAAATCCTGCGAAAAATAGGTTTAAACTGCTTCAGATGGCGGGGGAGGAGCGTAGCCGTTGGATAAAAATATCTAACGGTGGAGATCGGCGCAAAACAGAAAAATGAGAGCGGGGAGAAGAAATAAGGCGGGGTGGTTTTGGACCGTCCGATCTGGACACGTGGACGGTCCTGATCTAATCGGAGGATCTCAATTAGGGGTGGCAGGCAAGTGCATGCGATGTAAATTTCCAATGCAATTGAGCACTGGCCGTTGATCTGCAGATCAGATCGACAGCGGAAGGTGAATCGGAGGGTTTTTGAAATGGGGCAAGACTTGTGATCGGAGGGAATAAGGACCATTGGATCCTCGGGAGGATGGACGGCTCAGATTTAATCAGAGGATCGCGATCGGGGAGGGCAAAGAAGGGGATGCGATTGAAACGCAGCGATGCGATTGAGCGCGGTCCGTCCGATCATTAGGGAGATGGACGGCTAGGATGTAATCAGAGGGATCGCAAGGGTGTGCGATGGCCCTCGGATTGCGAAACAGATGGACGGCTGCGATGGAATCGGCGGATCGCAATCGGGAGTGAGACGGGAAGGCTTGCGATTGCGATTAGAGGGAACTTTTGATTGAGCACAGGCCGTCGATCTGAGAACAAGATCGACGGTCGGGATTGAATCGGGGATCGGCAATCGGAGGTCGCAGAGATGGGCATGCGATTGCGCAATAAGGAAAATTTGCGATGCGATTGTGCGCGGACCGTTGGATCGAAGGACTAGATCAACGGTCAGGATTTCTTCGACCTACGCACCGGCGGAAAAAACCTTTAAACATATTAAAAACCAAAATTTTTGCAATAAAAACAAGTTATAATGGATTGGGCGGAAAATATATAAGTAAAGGAAAAAAGGCGCCCGATTGCGGGGCCGGTGGTTTTCACGGAATGTAATATGCCCGGGAGTATAAAGACAAGGGCCAATCGCAATCGGGCCATTGAGCCTGGTCTTTCCGATCAACATGGAATAGAGCCCCGTGAATGGCTTCTCTGTAATGAAACGAGGGCATGAGAATCGTCATTCCCAGCCCTTGGCATTTCTTCGTTATACAATGGAAAACCATTTAGAACACCTGCATCAAACACAAAACAATTTAAGAAATCCTGCGAAAAATAGGTTTAAACTGCTTCAGATGGCGGGGGAGGAGCGTAGCCGTCGGGTAAAAATATCTAACGGTGGAGATCGGCGCAAAACAGAAAAATGAGAGCGGGGAGAAGAAATAAGGCGGGGTGGTTTTGGACCGTCCGATCTGGACACGTGGACGGTCCTGATCTAATCGGAGGATCTCAATCGGGGGTGGCAGGCAAGTGCATGTGATGTAAATTTCCGATGCGATTGAGCGCTGGCCGTTGATCTGCAGATCAGATCAACGGCGGAAGGTGAATCGGAGGGTTTTTGAAACGAGGGAGGACTTGTGATCGGAGGGAATAAGGACCGTTGGATCCTCGGGAGGATGGACGACTCAGATTTAATCGGAGGATCGCGATCGGGGAGGGCAGAGAAGGGGATGCGATTGAAACGCAGCGATGCGATTGAGCGCTGTCCATCCAATCATCAGGGAGATGGACGGTTAAGATTAAATCGGAGGACTGTGGAAAGGGCTTGCGATTATCGTTCGGGCGACTAGTGCGATCAAGCGATGTAATCGGAGGGATCGCAAGGGTGTGCGATGGTCGTCAGATTGCGAAAAAGATGGACGACTGTGATGGAATCGGCGGATCGCAATCGGGAGTCGCAGAGATGGGCATGCGATTGCGCAATAAGGAAAAGTTGCGATGCGATTGTGCGCGGACCGTTGGATCGAAGAACTAGATCAACGGTCAGGATTTCTTCGACTTACGCACCGGCGGAAAAACCTTTAAACATATGAAAAACCAAAGTTTTTGCAATAAACACAAGTTATAATAGATCGAGTGGAAAATATACAAGTAAAGGAAAAAAGGCGCCCGATTGCGGGGCCGGTGGTTTTCATGGAATGTAATATGCCCGGGAGTATAAAGACAAGGGCCAATCGCAATCGGGCCATTGAGCCTGGTCTTTCCGATCAACCCATTTGTGTTGTTTCCGATTGCGATTGCGCGATCGGTTCTTTTCAATCAACCCATTTATATTTATCACGTGGTTTTAAGTTTTTAACTTAAAACTTTCGGAAAGTGGGTTTTTGGGTTTACAAAGGAAAATATTGATCGGAGAGGGATTTTTCAATGGTTTATCGCCCGATTGTGGGCTCTATGGTTATATGAGGAAATAATATGATCGGGGGGTTCCGAAATAGTTAAAAAGTGAGTTTTTAACTATGAAAGGGGAATTTTTTAATAAATGGAAAGAAGAGGACTTATGAAAACAAGGTAGTTTTGATGGAGAAAAAGGGGAGCAGATGAAAGGTTTTGTGAAGAGGATAAATGACGATCTTTCAGCAGTCTTTCAGTTGGAATCAGCAGAAATTCCTGAGTATAAAATGGGACAGCAAATGAGGATTTTGGACAGAGGCATGAGGCCTACAAGGAGTCTTCAAGAGACAACAATTTTTAGTGATAAAATTTGTTCCTTGGAGGCTCAAAAAAGATCTTAGCCACCTTTTGGTATAACTAAATATTATAGGTGGCTAACACTAGGAAAATTCACCATGTCAATGAAAGATCATAACCGATAAACCACATGCATATTCCATGCATGCCAAAACTAGTGAGGAAAACATACATGCAACTTGGTACCTACAAAAAAAACCTATTATAGTTGTTGATCCTGATGTCTTCTTGTGCTTTCCTACTCTTCCTTTTCCTTATTGCTCCAAATCTCCAAGTATGTCGCACTCTCAAAGGGTGCTCCAAGGAAACTCTGTGTCCAAGAGTATGATAGTGAGAGAGAATATAATGAGAGCTCCAAAACTGAACTGACAAAATGTTTAACTATCAAAATCCATGAACGGGCCCTCATAACCCTTATTATTAATGAGGCCTCTAATTTCTTAAATTGTCCATTATTTTCCTTCATTTTCCTCCTCACATGAAACCTGCGACATTTCACCTCCCTTTTCTCCTATTTTCCTTTATTTTCATAAATAAATGGAAATAAATGCCTATTTTCCTTTCCAAAGCCTTAGCCATTTCCTTTTCCAATTTCCCTAGCCATAATAATCTGTATGAACACCCACACTAGGATGTTTTTCTCAACATTCAGCTTGGAATACATGTCCCATGATCTTGGTTATTATTTTTCTTTTATTAACTTTTATTACATGGAATTTTCACCAGGGTTGTTACAGAACTCTCCACCTTGGGGGAACACCGTCCTCAGTGTTCAATGACACTTACAACAAACAATACTATTGTAATAAAAAAATATTGCTCATGGAGATTTGTTAGTGTGGATTCTAATTGCAAGCATACGAAAAAATCTCACTTTAGCTATGCATAACAAACAACCTTAACATCAAAGATGGATGTCAATTTTCTTAGATCTGCAGTTCGTGATCAGACTAAATGCTATAGAAATCCAGATCTATACAGTTAAATACATTAAATAATAAATAATAAGCAATATTTCCTCAATGCACCTAATGAACAAGACAAGAATTTTTAAAGAATTTTTTGTATTATGACACATGGGAAGGGAACATAGAAAGATGTTACCAGTCCCCCTCAATGGGATGGGTTCTTGTATGTCCTCGGCGCTTCAGGTCTAAGATCTCTCTCTCTTGATGGTGCATAAAACCCAGACAAAATGGAACTCAAAGGGAGATCATAAGAAAAAAGTAGAAAAATATGACAACGATGGGAGTATCAAAGTCAGACCAAAAATATAGATCAAAAGTGATCTCTAGGCAACAAAAGGTGAGGAAATAAGGAATCCTCAACTAAATCATGAGGGATAATAGTAATGTTACTGATAGAATAACATCAGGGATGATGATGGAATGGGGGGGTACTGAGTAGTGGGTTGGTGACAGGGCATGGATGACTTGGTAGCTACCGACTCAACTCTGGAGGGGATAGGGGATAGTATGACAGGAGGCCAAAATGTGCAACATGAGAGAGGGAAAAAGAAATGAAGGATGGAGGACTGTGGTGGGAGACAAAGGAACTCGGGACAGACTCCATGGATGTGATGATGACTCAACTCAGATGCTCTAACAAGTGCGACTCGATGATGCTGCCACACATAATAGGCCTGGTGGGGGCCCTAAAAACATGAGTACAAGATGGTTACTAATGACAAAAATTGACACGAGAATGGACAAGTATGAAGGAAAGGTGGTGCCCCAAGTACAAGTGTTGCAAGTGAAGAAATTAAATTTTGATAAGTGGTGAAGTGACCCTTCTTGGAAAATATGTGTCCAGCTAAAGTATCAAATCACAAAAAGTGAAAGGATACCCATTTGAGAGCTCGGTGAGAGCTTTCCAACGATGTTGATGGTTTTTCAAACCGAGCTATGGTTTGGCCGCAGCTAGAAAAATAAAAATATGGGGTTTCTCTATTAATAAGGCATTTTCCCTCCAATTTGATTCATTTGCAAGTGTTGCTGTGGTAAATGTACAAAGGAGAAAAGGCACTAAATCTTGTGGAAATCGTAGCATACAAACCGACTTTTGGAACCGAGATTCATCAGTTGTAGGTAAGAGGCCTAACCATACTCTTTCAATTAAGTGGATTAAATTTTTAGTTTAGGCACCCAGAGCTTAGGAACAGACCCCTGCTCCTCTTCATGAATAGGTCACACTTTTTGGGGCATTTTTTGAGACCTGGGTAGCAGGCTTTGGGTAGAAAATTGTGAGCTATCCCAGGAATGGATTGAGAAGTGAGACCTATCAGAGGGAGGGGTTTTAGTGTTTTTTTTCACTGAGAGCTGGGATTTTATGGTTACGATGCAATTTTTCCTTTCTATACACTGACAAACATGATGGTTTTGTGCAGATATGGTAGAGTTGAGGATAAACTGGAGAGAGAGACCTGAAAAATTTACAGACTGAGATCCAAGAGGATCAGTTTGTCTGCGCTACATTGACCAGGTTTGGGGTCCTGAAGTTTGTGGAAAACCCTTTGATGAGAGCATGAGAGCCCTTGTTGGCTCGGATCGTCAGGTACTGGGATCCATATCATGAGATATTTACATTGAAGGGACGCCAGATCGAGCTGACTGTCCAGGATACATATTTCCTGACCAGTCTCCCACCATTGGGGATGGTGGGGGACACAGAGGTAGTGTTACCAAAAGAGAAAAACATTATGGAGTTTGTAGAGTGCCACTGTCGACCGGATTTCCATGTGAAAGGGACACGGATACCGATCAGAGATCTAGAGTGGCTAGAGACTCGTGTTGTGGCTGCAACAATGTTGCATAACCTGGGAAACTTGGCACTCCATCACATCACTGGGGGTCATATGATGCTTTTTGAGAGTGTATTGAGTGGGACATATAATGGGTGGGCCCAGATGATGTTGTCGTCGTTGAAATGACAGTTGTTGTTGTGCAAGAAGTAGGTGAACCATGACTGTGCATATGGCACAGTGCTTTGCTTGCTCTTCTTTGAGAATATCCTAACACTTCAGCCCTGTATACAGATCCAGGATGGGGGCCCGCGAGAGCCTAGGATGCGTCGTTGAGGGCGGCTACTGTGTAGAGGGGGAGGTGGGGCAGTCGGACGGTTGTTCTGACCCGTGTTTTTTTCGAATTGCGATTAGATTCCACTATACATATTCGACTATACCTATAGTGTGATGAACTATCATGGGGACTAGGACTTGCCACTTCTGCCAGGTGGGGCATGGGGGGAATATGGTAAGTGACAAGTTGCTTATATTTTATGTGCATTTTAAATTTTTAGAATATTTTATATGGTACTGATTCTTTCAATTTTGGTATGTAGATATAGCACCGGTGAAACCGGCTGGATATATGGGATGGCCTATAGTATCAGGGGATGCAGCACTTAGTGGATCAAAGGGACCACAAAATGAGGATGTAGTGGCCCTCCTGGATGACATCCATTGTAGATGTGAGAGGTTGTTGACTAGTGTTTCAAAGCACAGCTGACAAGACCTTGATGACTAGTACATAGAGCCATGTATTAGTCTACCCTCGAAGTGGCGAGGAGTCATGCAGTGCATGGCGATGGCCAGATAGGAGATGCACGATCCACGGGCTGCCAGAGCTGAACCATTGGCCCGAGATCCTCCAGATAGTGATTAGATGTAGGGGCATGAGGTGCCCCTAGTTTTGATTTTTTGTAACATGTTATGGGCATGTCATATGTATCAGAGTTGATGGACTCTAAAACATTGTTAACGACACATATTTTGGATATGTATCGTTTTATGGTTTATTGTTATTGTCGTGTGTTAAATTCATGTGATAAATTCCAATCTAGAATATTGTTTGCAATGCTATCTACATATTGATTTTGGGCCCTAGGTACATGAATGAATGTAATGATTTCAAATTCACGTATTAAGAGATTCACTCGTAAATATCTTCTAAAATGGATAGGATTATGCACATGATAGACACCATTCAATTGCATGACAAGCAACAAAGAATCTAAACGAACATGAAGGTGGAGGATGCGACGATCAAGGGCATCGACTAACTAACCTCTCACTACATCATATTCGGCCTGATTATTGGTGGTAGTAGCAATGAATACATTGTTAGAGAGGACAAGAGAATGCAAAGGGGTGAAAATGGCCTAGGCTGCCGAGGCTAGATTCTCGGAGTAGCGACTTGCACCATTGGAATAGCCAATATATGGTGTGGATGGGGGATCCATATGGATGGTGCCACAAGACAACAAATGAAAGGATAATGAACAATGTTGGCAACTTATATGCAAGGCAAAAATGAAATAAGAATGGCTAGAGGGATTGTTATGGGTAGGTTTTCTACCCCCCGCACACTGAAAAAAGTATGGTGTGGGGGAACTACCTTGGGGGAAGTTTGTTCTCATATTTCGAAAGTCACCATAGACACGGATGGTTCCATTCTTATTATGGGTTGGATAGATAAAGTCAGGGGTGGAAAATTCTTCCATGATGCCATCATCACAGTAGAAGATAGGGTGACTAGAGGAAGGATAACCACATGACGCTATAAAGCTACCTAAATCATCATCATGAGAAGAGAGTTTCACATGTGCATCATCACGGAGGGTGATCTAAAAACAAGTAGATGAAGGATCCACCGATGTGGAACCCAAGGTAATTGCTAGAGGGAGGTCAGGCGAAATAGAAGGGGGAGCCCCGGAGGGGTCTTCCACCATGGATATTATAGATTATGACAGGTAGCAGATAGTGGCTAAAGGCTCCATCATCTCAACATTAGGAGGGGGAACACCAATGGGAGTGGATGTTTCCTCTAGCACTACTGGAGCATAATGCGTCACTAAAGGAGAGGCGGATTCGTTGTGATCAGCCTCATACTAGCGAACTACCTCCAAAGAGGTGTGATAGTATTCAAGGTGGGGAAAGAGGTGGGTATAGTGGCCATGGAGACCACACAACACATAGGGGTGGTTTGTGTGCATATTCTTGGGTTTATTGGCTACATTCGATAAAGTAACAAGGGCTTCTGGGACCTTAGACTCAGGAAACACTACATTGACCATGAGCTTGATATCAGGCAATTCAGGATAATTATGAGTGGCATGACCGACAACATCACACAAAGCGCATGTGGGTGTATGCTTTGGAGGTTGAGGAGGAGCAGGGGGTGTCTGGGTGGATTTTTCCTTAGGTTCCTTCTTGTGGGCTTTGCCCCCCTTACTCAAGGCTCTCGCAACAGGAGTAGGTTCTAGTTGAGGTGGTTGAGGCATAGAAGCAAAGGGAGGTGTAATGGTGACTGATTGGACTGAGGTCAAAGAAGTGTAAGGTTTGGGCTGACCAAGCAGGGTATGGACGAGGGGATCAATGTACCAGATTGGGATCCCCAGGGTCATGTTAGAAAGGGACAAGGTAGCCATAACAGGTACCGAAAATACTCTAGGAGGGGGTGCAAGAAACGATATCTGACCGTAGGGGTCATTAGGGTAACTTTGAGGTATAAAATGGGCCTCCTAAGGAAATTATAAAATAATAGTGGAAATAATAAAATAATATTAGATTACATCATCAAATTTTTTAAGGAAAAAAGAAAAACTATTTTTTCAACTCGTATTTTCAACTTATTTCCCTATGGGTTTACTCAAATTTCAAGTGGGAACACTCGTTGGATGTAGAATTTGGTTCCTCATCCAATGAGTACTCATGTTTCATACTTTCGATAGACCCTACTACATGAAAAATGTTATTGCAATCACGTTTTTTCATGTATTTCTCATTTTTCATGTAGCAACATCCATCGAAAGTATGCAACATGGGTACTCATTAGATGAGGAATTAAATTTTGCATCCAACGATTACTACCACTCTAAATTTGAGTAAAACCTTAGGGACATAAGTTGAAAATACAAGTTGAAAAAAGTAGTTTTATTATTTTATCATTTTTTAATATTTTTTTAATTTTTTACCCCAAAAATGGTGAATCATCCCCCATGGTTTACATCATCATCTTGAATCCTATTGGTTCATATAAATTTTATTTTGGTTCTACAGTTTTCTTAGGAGGCCCATTTTAGACCTCAAAAGTTCTCGAATGAATGGCTAGGCAGGACAGCTCTAAGGTGGTCAAGGCTAGGGGGAACCATTTCAAGAGGATAGATAGGATCACGGACACCAAATATAGATGAGGGGCCTTGAGGAGGAGTTCATGATGGCTGAGTCGAAGTACTAGGAGTAGGTTGTAGAGGGCGGGGTTGCTGACTAGTCGAACCAGACCGTTTGAGGTCGGACCGAGACAATTGCATCATGTAAACATTCGACAAGCTAGGGTCAGAGATAGGAGGGGGGAGACCAGGGAATGAACCAAGAAAAGAGGAATATTTATAGACCCTGGGTGAGACACTAGTCGGAGGTTCAACTGCTTGTTTATTTTCCACCGAATAAATAATGGACTCTGGAGAGGTTTGGGACTTCGGTTCGTAATATGTCAACTGATCGATGGTGACGATATTTTCGTTATGAGGAAAGCACATCTTACGATGAACCGTAGATGGGATAGAAAACATCACATAAGTGTAGCTACGACCCAATAGAATGTTTTAGTATAAGGGGGCATCAATTACTTCAATGTCAACACAAACATTCTTTCTCACAAGAGTAATATGACAATTACGAAACATGCCAGGGGGATGGGAAGAGTGGCCATCCCACGCATGAAGGATGATAGTGGAAGGGGATAACTCAGGGGATCTGAGATGCTTCCAAACAAAAGTGGAAATCATGCCAGTGGATGCCCCCTCTTCAATGATACAACGGGAGATGTTGGCATTTTGGATCTTGACAGGTATTTGGAAGGTGACAGATGCAGGAAGGGGGGGATGCTCTGACTTCTCAACATTGAAGACAATAAAACGATCATCTGAAGGATCCACAACACCCATAGTAGTTATTAGAGCTTTTCATTGTGAAGGGCACGATTAGAGGACTTCCAGTGTTGACATGGTGACAGGGGATTGCGCCAAGTCATCTACTATACTGTAGGAGTGGGCAGCTTTACCAGAAGCAGTGTTTCAACATAATGGTCCCTTGGGGATTTTGATATGGACCTCTGCCTTAGGCTGAGGGATGAGTAAAGGACCATTGGTTGTCGAAAGAGGCTCTATGGGACCTGAATACGGGGGCTCGGTGATAGACGTAGCGGGATACTTGTACTAACGGGACTGAGTCTGAAGGTTGAGGTCAGCAGTATTAGGTTGGTTAGAGTTCACCATGAGGATCTGGTAATTAGAGGTACCAAATGGAGGAGGTTGAGTGGCTGCCTTACTTTCAGGGGGTTGGGCAACCAGATATCCTTGCTGGGGGAAAGGATTGGTAAATACAACCAGTTGAGTAGGGGCAGCATTAGGAGGAACTAAAGGGGAGGCTTGCTGGCCTTGGGATATTGCTTGAGCTTCCCACATCTTATGCATCTGAGGCAAAAGGTGACAATCATGGGTATAGTGACCATAGACACTGCAACAAGAACAAGGTTTATTCATGTGAATAGGCCTGCCCTGCTTGGGCTGAGTGCCATGTTGTTGGGTTGTAGTGTTAGATGTATTCCCTTAGGGATTGTTTCCTGGATTACCTGGGGCAGATTGGTTTTGGTTTCCTTTCCTATTATTTTTGGAAGTAGGGGGATTAGTCGCACTCTGTTAAGAATACACCTGAGCCTAGGGGGTGGTTGCTGCTACGAAGTTTGAGAAGGAAAGGGAGGTTGAGGTGCTTGTGTTGGAGGAGCTGGAGCAACAGGCTGCAGATATGAAAAATAAGGAGGTTGGGAAAAATTGGGGTAAATAGGTTGGGCAAAAGGAGGAGGCATGTCGTATCTTAGGTACATGTTGTCGGGAGGGGGAAAAGTGCTGGAGGAGCTGGCCCCTCCCTGAGGGAAACCGTAACCCATGGGACAATGAGTGTATGGATGGGGAAGGGATCCAAAAATACTGTCGGTGGCATGGGATGCCCCTGGTGCATTAGCACCACCGGGTCTAGGGAGATCAAATAAGACAACAAAAAAATAACCAGATTGTGCATAGATCAAGTATTATTTTAACGCAATCTAGAGGGCAGCTTCCTCAGTTTAAGGGAAGTGATATGTGAAATCTTTCCTAATAACAGGAAAAATGGATCTGAGAAACAAGTCCATGTAGACATGGTCTTTGAAAACAGGGACTCAACATAGGCTCTTCCTTCTATGCCATTCTTGAATATGGTCAGATAGGCAGGTAACAAAAGTTTGATTGAAAGAGGTCAAGAGTTCAGTATCGGTGTCATAGAAAAGGGGAAGCTGGAAGTAAGATAGAATAGCCTTGGCAAGGGTCACAAAATTAGTATGAGAGGAGGAGGCCTTGTCAACATACCACTTGGAATATTCTCCAATAAGTGTACACTGGAATAACCGAAGACGGATAGAGTCATCGGTGATGGAGTTAGACGAACAACACATGTGGAAAGAAAGAACATGGTTGGTAGGATCCTCTCCAACATTTCCTTCAAAATTGGGGATGTCTGAAGGAAACTTGTTTGCAATAGCATGCCAAATAGGATCATGGTGTATGGGGTCATTAATCAACTTGCTGAAATTGGGAAGGCTTAGGCCTACCATATAAGGGAGCAAGAGAGCAGCCGAAATAGTTCCTGTTGTGGCACCATGATCCAAGTGGATTAAACACGTACAAGTACAAGTGGCTCAACATAGAGGGCTCAAAAATCAAAGTATTTGTATTTCTCTCAAACCAAGTTCAATTTGAAGAGCTTGTCGCCCTGATCGCAATGGTGTGAACGGTTCGTCAAACCGAGCCCGTATGCCAAAGTTAGAGTTGGTCAAAGTTTCAGGTTGACTTGCTAATTGGGCAGCCTTAAGGAAGGCACAATTTTGCACTTTTCTGGCCATTGGATTCTGGCTAGCTCCAGCATATTTCTGGGAAAATTTGTGGCCTATTTAAAATGACTCCTACAGTCAAAATCGAATTTGTCAAAAGTCACCAATTACTTTTTAAAATGGAAAATTTATTAAAAAAAGGAGGGGTGGTGGGCCACCACCCCCACCACACCACCCACATGGCACAACCTCACATAATATATGTTACAACCGAGAGGAGTGGGATTTGAACCCACAGCTGCCAATTGTTGGCTTTGCCCATGCGGTCACCCCACATAACCATACCAACCGCATAAAAAGGCACGGGGTTTGTTGGGCGGGCCGCCCAATGTGGACCCGACTGCCGCATTTAAAATTTTATGCTTGGTTTTTAAAACAAAAATGCGCTAATAAAAATTCATATGCGGATTCCGTGGGGGAGGCGATATTTGACCACCCGACCTCCCTTAACAAATCGCCTTTCTTAACCAAAGGTCCAACAACCTCTTTTTGGAAATTCTGCCTAGCAAAATATATATAAACCCATCTTTCAGAAGTGCACCCAGGCCATGGAGGAGTAGAGAGTGTGCATGCAGAACGAGGTTTTTTATATTTTTATTGCAGTTCATGTGGAACCATGAGCTAGAAAAGAGGCAGGTGGAACCTTGATTGAGGCCAACTTTCAGGAGGGTGAAATTCTGACTTTGTCCAAATGGGACAAATTTTATGTCATTTCTACACTACTCGACGCCACGAGTCTGATGGCGTGCTCAGCTTCTTCATCTGAGTTTTCAAATTTTCAGCCACTTTTGGAAGTGGGTTATGCAAGTGTCAGATTTCCACAAGTGAGCAGTCATTTTCACATTTTTCGATGCCACAAGATTGATGGTGTTTTCAGATTCAGTCGTAGAGCAGCTCAGCCTTCAGCAAATGGCAGCATGAGGTATATGATGTGGATTCCATGTACTTATTCATTTATTTCTCTTTGATATGCATAATGTCTTGTTGATCCCGGTTGATACATGAGTCGTGGGATCTTGCCTTGTGTTGTTATTGATGTATTTTTAGCTATGGATTTGTGTCATGTATGAGATCCCTTTATGCCACATTGGCGAGATGCTCATTTTCATATGTGTATTGTTGAGATCCCTTGTTTTCCAAGATTGGCGGGATACTCTTATTTATTACACGTCAGCTATGGTCATACTGATAGGAGTCTTTCTTTATGTATGAGAGTTCCACAGTGGAAAATCTCTTAAAGAAGTCAAGTCACTCCTGCGTGAGGGAAATTTTTCCTTGTATGTCATAGGGAAACACATCCATGTACATCTTCTTCTTACAACCATAATGCAGCGGCCTACCCCATCTTGACACCGAGGCCCAGGGATGTAGTCCCTCCTGGACGAACTCCGTCATCAAACAACGTGTTCTTATGATTGCTGATCTTGTCATATTATGCTCCTCTTATTTACAACATAAACCTACTCATTTATGATCTTTAACTTATTAATTAAATGCAATTCTAATTATCAACCGAAGTAAAAGGTCTTGGTTAAGGGTATCAAGATTTTACCCTGGATCAAGTGGTATCAGAGGAGGTATTCTTGCTGATTGGATTGCAGGCATGAACATTGAACGTTTGCTAAGTTGAGCCATGGAGAATTTTAAGGACATGTACGAAACCATGCTCATGGTTTCTAAGAAAGCGAACATGTTGTACGAGGCTTATGAAAAACAAGTAGCAGAGAACGAAGAATTGAAGACCTTCCTACACAAAGATAAGGAGGAAAAACATCAGTTGCAGCTTTAGTTGCAAGCCACAACAGAAGCGTGGGAATATTGGAAGTGTAACAATGAAATTCTTCAAGAATATCATGATACATTGAAGGCCCTCCTACAGGATGAGAAGAAGGAGAAGCAAAAGTTGCAGCTTCAATTGCAAGCCACGATAGAGGCGTGGGAAGGATTGAAGCACAACAATGAAATTTTGCAAGCAGATCATGATGCCTTGAAAGCATTCCTACAAAAAGAGAAGGAGGAGACGCAGAAGTTGTAGCTTCAGCTACAAGCCATTTCAGAGCCATTGATGGAAGTGAAGCGCAATGAAGGCTTACAACAACTTTCTTCATCTGTTTTGCAATCGACAGCTAAGGTAAACAATGTTGATTTATCTTCAGTTTCTTCACATGATGTTATTTCAGTTGCAAGTGTGGAGATACCAATCACAGGTACCGGCATGAGACTCCTCACCAAAATGGGGTATAGAGGAGGAGGACTTGGCATTCATGGCCAAGGCATAACCGAACCACTGTAGGTTATGCAACGGCCTCGTTATGCAGGTTTGGGATACACTGACGAAGGATGTTCAAAGGACATCAAAAGAAAACAGATAATGATGAACTCTCGAAGGAAGAGGAATGATGGGGACACTTTTCCATAATTCCATGGCAGTAAAAATTGCAGTGAAGGAACAGAGGTGAGCTCCCATCATCATGATCGCACCAGATATCACCCCAGAAGGTATACTAAGTCTCATTATTCCAGAGTGCAATTTGATTATAAAAATGTTGATAACCACAGTCGTAAAATATGGCATCATAAAACTTGTTATTTTTGTGGTTTAAATAACCATGTGATTTCTGAGTGTTGGAAGAGGATGGCAGCACAAAGGAGGAAGAGGCATGAAAAGCCTTCTCCCCAATAGGAAAAGAAATCGATTAAGCAGGATTGGAGGAAAAAGAACTTTTCCACCCATTGCGACCGAAGTGGCCACCAAAGAGCCACATGCTGGAAACTTCATCTAGATCAGCGCCTTAAAGACAAAGCGCCCGTGCATACACAAGTCGAAAGAGCTTATCGACAAGCAAGTTCGCCACAGGGAACCGATCCACTCGCTTTAATAAGTGAGAAGTGGTTCTTCTAGATTGTTTTTTTTCTAGAGATGTTAAGCTTTTCATGGCCATGTTTGTAAATCGTTTGTCACATTTTTATTATGAAATTGATGATATGTTTCCATCACTCATTTAAGTGACCATGATATTTTTTGGCCTTGTTTTATAAGTTGTGTTTTGGAACTTTTTCATGTAAAAGTGATCATGTGTTGCCATCACTTCGAGATGTGATGATTATGTTCTATTCATGTTCTATGAGTCGTATGATGCATTTATTTCATGTAAAAGTGATGAGGAGTTTTGCCGTCACTTTGAAATGTGACGATGAGGTCTGGTCTTGTAATTTTGTTGAGGTATGATTTCCATTTGTTGTAAGCTTGACCACCGAGTACATGTTATAAACTCGTGGCAAGTATGAAAATATTTGGGTAATTGTTGGTCACATTGAGAATGTAATGTTCGTTGCAGCTTTAGGCAGGTGTTGGAATTCTGATTCCAAAGGACGGAGGTGAAGGAGTCTTCAAGGGATGTGCCTTTACAGACATTTGCATTTTCGCAGTTGCAGGTGTTGGCTTTGCATCTTGATTCCGAAGTACGAGAGGTGAAGGAGTCTTCAAGGGATGTGCCTTTTCAGACATTTCATTGCAACAGTTGTAGATAATGGCTTTTCTTCTTGATTCTGAAGTATGAGAGGTGAAGGAGTCTTGAAGGGATGTGCCTTTTCAGACATCGCATTGCAGCAGTTGTAGATGATGGCTTTGCATCTTGATTCTGAAGTACGAGAGGTGAAGGAGTCTTGAAGGGATGTGCCTTTTCAGACATCGCATTGTAGTAGTTGTATATGATAGCTTTGCATCTTGATTTTGAAGTACGTGAGGTGGAGGTGTCTTCAAGGGATGTGCCTTTTTAGACATTTGCATTTCCGCAGTTGCAGGTGTTGTCTTTGCATCTTTATTCCGAAGTACGAGAGGTGAAGGAGTCTTTAAGGGATGTGCCTTTTTATACATCGCATTGAAACATTTGTAGATGACGGATTTGCATCTTGATTCTGAAGTACGCTAGGTGAAGGATTCATGTGGGGATGTGCCTTTTAATGACAGTTGTAGACAATTGATGATAGGTAACGCTTGATGCTTTTGGAGGACCAAAAGCTCCTCAGTGGGGAGGAATGATCCATGTGGATCAAACAGGTACAAGTACAAGTGGCTTAGCACAGAGGGCTCAAAAATTAAAGTGTTTGGATAGATCTCAAACTAGGTTCGAGTTGAAGAGCTCGTCGCCCTGATCACAACAGTGTGAATGGTTTGTCAAACCGAGCCCGTATGCGAAAGTTAGAGCTGGTCAAAGTTTTAGGTTGACTTGGTGACTGGGAAGCCTTAAGGAAGGCACAAATTCGCTCTTTTACGGCCACCAGATTCCAGCTAGCTCTAGTAGAATTTCGGGAAAATTTGTGAC
This sequence comes from Pinus albicaulis, assembly GCA_034641835.2. NCBI lineage: Eukaryota > Viridiplantae > Streptophyta > Pinopsida > Pinales > Pinaceae > Pinus > Pinus albicaulis. The sequence goes on from CM076572.1 coordinate 593,293,544, forward strand.
CTATTTAAAATGACTCCTACAATCAAAATCAAAATTTTCAAAAGTCACCAATTACTTTTTAAAATGGAAAAATTATTTCAAAAAAATGGGGGTGGTGGGCACCACCCCCGCCACACCACCCACATGGCACAACCTCACATAATATATGTTACAACTGAGATGAGTAGGATTTGAACCCACGGCCGGAGGTTGTCGGCCCCGCCCATGTGGTCACCCCACATAACCATACCAACCGCATAAAAAGGCGTGGAGTTTGTTGGGCGAGATGCCCAATGCAGACCCGACCGTCGCATTCAAAATTTTATGCTTGGTTTTTAAAACAAAAATGCGCTAATAAAAATTCATATGCGGATTCTTTTGGGGAGGCGGATTTGACCACCTGACCTCCCTTAACAAATCACCTTTCTTAACCAACGGTTGAACAACCTCTTTTTGAAAATTTTGCCCAGAAAAATATATATAAACACGTCTTTCATAAGTGCGCCCAGGCCATGGAGGAGTGGAGAGCATGCAAAAATATCAATGTATTTTATATTTTTATCACAGGTCATGTGGAACCGTAAGCCAGAAAATAAGCAAGCAGAACCTTGATTGAGGCCAACTTTCAGGAGGGTGAAATTCTGACATTGTCCAAATGGGACAAATTTTATGTCGTTTCTACACTACTCGACGCCATGAGTCTGATGGCGTGCTCAATTTATTCATATGAGTTTTCAAATTTTCAGCCACTTTTGGAAGCGGGTTATGCAGGTGTCATATTTTCACAAGTGAGAAGTCGTTTTCACATTTTTTGACGCCACAAGATTGATGGTGTTTTCATATTCAACCGCAGAGCAGCTCAGCCTTCAACAAATGGCAGCATGAGGTGTATGATGTGGATTCCATGTACTTCTTTATTTATTTCTCTTTGAGATGCATTATGTCTTTCTAATCCCAGTTGATACATGAGTCGTGGGATCTTGCCTTGTGTTGTTATTGATGTATTTTTAGCTATGGATTTGTGTCATGTATGAGATCCCTTTATGCCACATTGGCGGGATGCTCGTTTTCATATGTGTATTGTTGAGATCCCTTGTTTGCCATCATTGGCAGGATACTCTTATTTATTATAGGTCAGCGATGGTCATACTGATAGGAGTATTTCTTTATGTATGAGAGTTCCGTTGTGGAACATATCTTAAAGAAGTCAAGCCACTCCTGCGTGAGGGCAATTTTTCCTTGTATGTCATAGGGAAGCACATCCATGTACATCTTCTTCTTACAACACATAATGCAGTAGCCTACACCATCTTGACACGAGGCCCGTAGATGTAGTCCCTCCTGGATGAACTCCGTCATCAAACAACGTGTTCTTATGATTGTTGATCTTGTCATATTATTATCCTCTTATTTATAGCATAAACTTACTCAATTATGTTCTTTAACATCTTAATTAAATACAATTCTAATTATCAGCCGAAGTAAAAGTTCTTGGTTAAGGGTATCAAGATTTTACCCTAGATCACACCACTAGTAGCATTTCCAGCATTAGGGCCAGGGTTGCCACCCATTAGGGGAATTTTGAGGTCTAAAATGGGCCTCCTAAGGAAATTATAAAATAATAGTGGAAATAATAAAATAAGATTTGATGACATCATCAAATTTTAGAGGGAATAAAAAAACTACTTTTTCAACTCGTATTTTCAACTTATCTCCGAAATTTTTTACTCAGATTTTGAGTGGGAGTACTCATTGGATGCAAAATTTATTTCCTCATCCAAGAAGTACCCATGTTGCATACTTTTGGTGGACCCTAGTACACTAAGAATGAGAAATACATGAAAAATGTGACTTCAATCACATTTTTTCATGTATTTCTCATTTTTCGCGTAGCAGGGTCGATCAAAAATATGCAACATGGGTAATCCTTGGATGATGAAATAAATTTTTCAACCAGCGAGTACTCCCACTCGAAATTTGAGTACAAACTTTTGGAGATAAGTAAAAATTAGTTTTATTATTTTGTTATTTTTTAATCATTTTACCCTTTTACTTAAAAAATGGTGAATCATCCCCCATGGTTGACATCATCATCTTGAATCCTATTAGTTCTTATAAAGTTTATTTTGGTTGTAAATTTTTCTTAGGAGGCCCATTTTAGACCTCAAAATTCCCCTAATGCAGCATTAGGTCCTGAACCCAACATGATGAAGGTGAAAGGTGGAGGAAAGCCGGGGGATAGAATCAGAAGGGGAACACGATGAACCAAAGGAAAATTCAGAAAGGGGAAATAGTGGAGGACGAACACGAACCCTATGTCGTGGGGTAAGTATTCCTAATGGAAACTAAGGATGAAGGCCTTAGAGTGTCTGGGATAAACGCCTTGGGGGCGCAATGAAGGTAAAGAGACACAGATCACAATGAGGAAGAGAGGTAAACAAGGGCAGGGAGGTACATGATCAATTGATTATAATGTTTAAGTCTTGGCTTGGTGGTGTAAACTAGACGCTCTTCACTTAGGGTGTGTGTGTGTGTGATTAGTGTGTTAATTTTAACTAAGCCCAAACATATGTAGAGAAAAAGGAAAAAATATGCTCTATAATTGTAAATAAAACTGAAAATGAAAGTAATGGAAACTGAATGTGACATTAAAATAAACAGCTAAAGATACATCAATTACACCCAAGGAGGAGGGTTTCCCAACAACTAGTCTATGGGTGGGAGAAATCTAGTCAAAACACACAAAATGGCCAATGGATCTAAAGTCAGGACGGACAGGGTTCTAAAGGTAGGATCTATTAGAAAGAGGGGCAGAAAACAACAAAAAACCAAAGGGAAAAATGCTGCAAAATAGGTGGCGAAAGGCTACAACTTGAAGGGAATCGGAGGGGACCCTAAAGGAGGACCCAAAAAAAATGAAAAGAGGTGTTTTGTATGGATAAACAACTGATATGAAATGGATCTGAGAGTGCAGGTTTAGTTATGAAAAATGGTTGAAAAACACTGAAATCTCAGAGGACCTGCTTTAGCTAAACTTCTCCTAAAAAGGTGGAAACGTACTGAAGCCCTAAGAGGCTTGGTTCATACTTCGACAAGTAAAAATAAGCAAGTACAATTCCAAGACAGGTGAAGTGGGAGGTCAAAAAAACCTGAACAGTGCCCTAGAAAAACCCAGAAAAAATCCTGCAAAAAGTACAGGTCGCAGGTTCTGACTTGTTTTCCGCTGAGGTTGTCGTTTTCAGGCTGTTTTCCACTACGTGAGACCTGAGGTTGCAATGTTTGGCCGAAAAAGTGCGACCTATGTTTCCAGATGTCTTGGGAGCAGGTTTCAGAAGAAAAAAAATGTCATATATGCCGCGGTTGATACATGTTAGCTGTGCAAATGGCCCAGAAACACACGGAAGTTAGAATTTTTATTGTTTTAAGGTTTTAAAGTTTAAAAATAACATCAAGAAATGAAATATAAGAAGTTGAAGAAAAACCCTAGGGTTTGAAGCAGTTGGTCATGCAGGGATCTGAAAAAAGACAGCGGTCGTAATTATAAACCCTTGTGGAGTCGACAGTTGTTAGTGTGAATTCTAATCGCAAGCGTATGAAAAAATATCACTTTAGTTGTGCATAAAAAACAACCCTAACATCAAAGATGGTTTTCAATTTCCTTAGATCTGCAATTAGTGATCAAAATAAATGCTATATAAATCTAGACCTATGCAGCTAAAGACATTAAAAAACAAATAATAAGCAAGGGTTGCTCCATGCATCCAATGAACAAGACAAGAATTTTTAAATAATTTTTTGTATTATGACACCTGGGAAGGGAACATAGAAATATGTTACCAGTCCCCCTCAATGGGATGGGTTCTTGTATGCCCTCAATGCTTTAGATCTAATATCTCTCTCTCTTGATGGCGCAGAAAACCCAGACAAAGTGGATCTCAAAGGCAGCTCACAAGCAAAAAGTAGAAAAACATGACAATGATGGGAGGATCAATGTCAGACCAAAAGTATAGATCAAGAGTGATCTCTAGGCAACAATAGGTAGTGAATCAATGGAAAAACCCTTCTATTTATAGAAAAATATTGAGCTATTCTGGATATTGGTGCATAATTAAAATATTATTAACCAAATCTAGATCCAAATTTTATGGAATCTTTTATTATTTTTGTTGGAGGGAAAAAGAAATTGAATTTGGTCAAATCCATTTATTTAGAAATAATAAATATATAAATTATTTATTTATTATTTTAAGAATATGGTTAAGTAATAATTAAATAAATAATGATTTATTCAATTATTTATAAATGATTTAGTCAAATTTAACAAGGAATATTCTTTAAATAATGTTTTAAATAATTATTCCTAGAAAATAATAAGCTATATAATCATTTATCTAATTAATTTTCATGTTTTGGGTTAAATATGACCAGGAATATTAATTAAACAGTGGTTTAATTAATTATCCCTTGAGAAAAATCAAACAAATAAGGATTTATTCAATTATTCCTCATGGGGTTTCATGTTTAGACCAGAAACAACTTAATAAATTATTGGTTATTAAGTTATTTTTCCTCCTCACATGAAACCTGCGACCTTTCACCTCCCTTTTCTCCTATTTTCCTTTATTTTTATAAATAAATGACAATAAATGCCACTTTTCCTTTCCAAAGCCTTAGCCATTTCCTTTTCCAATTTCCATAGCCATAATAATCCGTATGAACACCCACACTAGGATTTTTTTCCCAGCATTCAGCTTGGAATACATGTCCCATGAACTTGGTTATTATTTTTCTTTTATTAACTTTTATTACATGGAATTTTCACCAGGGTTGTTACAGAACTCTCCCCCTTGGGGGAATACTGTCCTTAGTGTTCAATGACACCTACAACCAACAATACTGTTGTAAGAAAAACATACTGCTCATGGAGATTTATATCTTATCTCAATGCAGTATTTAAAATTATCACCCTATTGAGAAGCAACCAACATGACAACATGAAAAAGATAACATCATAATGACATGAAACCCATACCACTTACTGGAGCTTTATAAGATAGATCATGGTGGTATTTGCATCCATATATGTTGGAATAGGGTCCCCTAGCTACGTTTTGATATGTTCCAATGCTGCATTTTTTATATATTTTTGTAGTAATTGGTCTTATGCAAGGGATTTGGGGCAGTTCAAAGCCCCCAACGTATTGTAATGGGTCAAAGGGTAGACCTAGAGTCTGGAAACCACAGTTTGTGGACCACAGGATAACGCTAGCTATGATGATATAAATAGACGGGTAGTTTGAATCTAAGGATAAGTAAGTAAGTAATATTGATGCTACGTGCGAACTGTTGATATCTATTTTGGGTAGTTTTGGGTAAGGACTCCTGCTAGCTGTGTGCGTAGAGATCCTCTATCCTGCTGTATGCATACCCTGCTGGCTATGTGCGTGGGCTATGACTTGGGTTTGTAACTTGGTTTTGGATGTTAATGAATGCGAAATATATTGAAGAATCTTTATGCTATCTGAAATGGTTGTGTTTATTATTGGATAACCTCTGTGTTATTTGAATAAGCTGCGATTATATCTGTGATATATGAATTAGCTGCGATTGTGATGTTTTGTGGTGATAATTTCTTATGCGCACGTGGATGCGAATGTGATGATCAGACCTGTTTAATAATAGTAGCTTTGTTTATGTTGACATGTTGATTATATTGTTAAGGGCTCGATAATAGGCTTGTTTCTGTGCGAACATGATAGAACTCGACGAGATCTGCTTTAATTACCTAATCTCTGCTGGGGTGTGGAAACCTGGTTCCAACACCCACCCATACTACTTCGGGTGAGACCTTGGCCTGCGAAAGTAGGTCATTGCCGAAAGGGCCAGTAGTATAGGGGTTTGTTGGAAAACCTTAACTTTGAACCTGGGTTAGGACCCCTCAAGCCAACAAATGGTTCCATTGTTGGGACCGAGAGAATTTTGAGAGAGAGATCGGGTAATGCCACGAGGTCATTGAAGACTTAAGAAATTGGAGCTCGAAGACTGGTTCAACTGATAGATTTGGGAATTTTCTGTAAAGGAGGATCGCAGCACGAAGCTAACAGCTGAGAAGTGGAAGAAGAAATATATTTTCACCGAGGTGTATGAAATTATCTTGATGACTTTTGTGCATGAGCTCCAGGAGTGACTAGCAAGGTTAGTAGAATTCCAGACATGTTGGAAAGATAACCAGGTTACGCACTGGACTCTAGAATTGATTCAACAGTTAGAAAAGGCTGACAACACAATCACCCGAACTATAGATCATTGGGTGGATAGTGTGCTAGGAGGATTTGTAATGGAATTCGTGGTCAATCAGTTTGTATCCTACTCTGAGGCGGAGCAGAGGTTCTTCAAAGGATTTTGAGGTAAGTTCTTGTGAACATTGCTGCTACTAATTAAAATATTACTGTGTGAAAATGGCATTTTGTGCAGCCACACTGAATGAATGACCTCTTATCAGAGTGAGAGTACAACAAGAAGTGGTAATTACTACTGAGCCAACCAAGAAGGGGATAGATCTGTCTACAACCCATTAAGAGAGTTGGTTGTGCACGTAGGAACTAGTCCTTTGGCTACACCATCTTCAAGTCAGCATAAGGGTAAGAAATCCCCTACACCTCTGCCACTATCAGAAGAAAATATGGCCACACATATGAAGCTACCCACCTTCAAGGGTGTAGGAGATGAAGATATGGATTGATTTTGGTTCGTAGTGGAATCAGTATGGACTATGCAGAATGTGGCTAGTGGTGCGGTAAAAAGGGTGCAACTATCCCTCACCTTTAAATGAAGGGCCCTGTATTGGTACATGGGGTACGTAGGCCAGAATGTGGATCCATTTATTAAAGAAATAAAAAATGCTTTAAAACACAGTTTCAGAAGCCTAATTCCTAGACTCAGATGGTGGTTGACTTGAAAGACTTTAGACAAGGACACACCGAGTCAATATGGGAGGCTAATCAGCAGCTAAAGAAGGTTATCAGAGATGGGTAATTTTAGTATGATGATAGACAGCACAAGGAATGGTTCATCGCCATGCTATTACCTCCCCTACGCAGACCTATGGGTCAGCAAGCAATTGAGATACAAGAGAGGGCCTTGGAGATTGCAATGAAGCTAGAAGTTGCGCCAAGAGACGATGCCCAGTTTGGGGTACATCATATCCAGGGACAGCTGCAGTAAATGCACCTCGAAGTCCATAATTTATGGAAAGAGTGAGGAAAAGAATCTATCCTAGACGTATGGTGCATAGGATGCAGGGTGTCAGGCCACACCAAGGATAAGTGGCCTCTACTGGTGGACTACATGCAGGCTGAGGGGCCTAACCCATTGCACCCTAAAGAGGCTATGGGACCAAGCGGTCCGATGTTATGTTGTGCTAACTATTGCGTAGCTGGACTACATGATAGCAACCACTGCCCCTGTCTTGGTGCCTATGTTCCATAGTTGAAGCAACAATGGTGTTGATTCTTCTCATCTGTGGGACACGACGAACACAACTGTCGAACATATGACTTAATGATAGACTGAGGAAACTTGTACAAGGTACAGGCTGACCCTTCTTCACCACTATCTTCCTCAGGATGAGGAGGCTCCCCTACTAGAGGCCGGGGGGGTGGGGGGGTGGGGGGGGAAGAGGTGGAAGCGCAGGTCCGGGAAGAGGGAAATTGATCTATTATAACTATGGAAAAGTAGGACACTTCGCAAGGGACTGTCTAAACCTTGCACAACAATATTGCATATATTGTAGATAACTGGATCATGTGATCAAATATTTCCCAGTTCTGGTAGAAAAATTGCAGGAAAAACAGCAGACGCCAACGCAAAACATGCAAATGGTTAAGGCAGAACCACGTGATGAGGGACCCAATATTAATGTCATAATGCATAGTGGCATGGATACTGGAGAAGCTAAGGAAAGAGCTATGGCTAAGCCTCTTATCCGAAAAGCTGCTATCAAGAAGGAAAGCTTGGACCTACAGAAGGAGAAATAAACCTTCATAGAAGCTCGTAAAGACTTTACCAATGATGAAGCATCTACTTCCCAGGCTCCAACAAACCTAAAAGTGGGCGACAAAGTTAAACCATTCCCACAGGCATGTATGAAGTTGCTACACAACCAGAAGGCAGTAGAGAATATTCAAGAACTAATATACAGTTGCACAGAAAGAACTGACCCTCCAACAGAAGTTAAATATGCTCACAAGCTTTACAAGTATAAGAAACACATTGGTCGAGAAATGTGGCTAACTATGGAGATTGGCCATTATGAAATGGATCAGGTCATCCTAGATCTGGGATCCAATGCGAATGTCTTGCCCAAACAGACGTGGCAGAGGATAGGAGAAACTAAGTTGGAATGGTCTATTATACATTTGTGCATGGGTAACCAACATAATATCATATCTTTCGGAAGATTATCGAAGATTATGGTAGATATCGCAGGGGTTAAGGTATACACAGATTTTGAGGTAATTCAAATTGTTGAAGATGCGGACCCTTATCTTTTGCTCCTGGGATTGGATTGGGCTATAGACATGGGAGCCATTATCAACTTGAAGAAAAAGAGCATGGTTTTTTAGAATGAGGGTATGAGAGTAATATTCCCTCTAGATCCAGTGGAAGGAGAGTGGTATACAAAACCCGTGCACGAAGGAGATGACGTGGATCATATATATAGACTAACCGCTCGAGGTAAGGATTGGATTAATCCTATGGCTGATGGTGTGTTTTGCTGGGAGAAAGAGAGTGAATGCCTCTCTGACTCTGACTGGGAAATTGATAATTTCCAGAACCGGCTACATGATGTATTTGTGTTGAAATGTCTTAGGATCATGAATAGCTTCCATTGTATCTCCTCAGGGGTAAGAGAGATACCTTACTTTGATGATTCTGGTAGTATTAGGGATTTTCTTAGAACATTCAAAGAAGAAGTCCCAAGGGAGCGAAGAATGTGGGCACTTAACCTAGCCATGCGTGCGACTCTTGCACGGTGGTGGGAGACTCATAAGGGGACGTTCCAGGATTGGGAGGAATGTTGCAAGATGATGATCCTATAGTTTGAACCATCGGTTCACCTATCCGTGGAGACTTTCCTTGGCCAAGGGGACTAGTGCAAGCACTTGGCCGCATGGATGGAGGTGTCGTGCGCAAGGACCGAGGACAAATGGGTCCACATGTTCATTCATGCTTTCGGGCCAATACCCACTGCATGGTATTTGGACACAGAGCTACATCAGCGTACCCACCACTGGGATACCATGAAGGACGATTTTTTGGGGATGTTTGGATTGATAGGTGGAACTAAGGCATTAGAAGAAGCCCTACAGGACATATATTCCCTATTATGTGATGAATCGCGCCCTCATGTGGAGTATGGGGAACCAACTTGGGATAACCAGATGCAGGATATTGTTAACTATCGCAATCTATCAATGGAGGAATGTGATGAAGACCTATGAAATATCACTATCTTGGAATCGAAGGGTGAACGCGCAGTTTCTAGACCCCCACTGCAGACCATCGATGTGACCAAGCCTCTTAAGCTAAGGGAAGTCAACATTGGAACAGAAGAACAACCTAAGCTAGCTAAGATTGGGGACTACTAGGATGATGATACCGTTGGGAAAGTCGTGGAGCTTCTCATGGAGTACCAAGACTTGTTTCCTATGAAATTATCAAAACTCAAGGGTATTACAGGGGACCTGTGGGTCATGCCAATCACATTGAAACTAGATGTGTGTCCTGTCAAGCAGTGACCTTACCGGTTGAACCCTAAGTATAAGCAAAAAGTCAGGGAAGAAATTGACAAAATGATAGTTGTAGATATCATCGAACCAGTAGAACAGTCAGATTGGGTAAGCCCTATGGTGGTCTAAGAGAAGAAGACTAAAGGAGAATTAAGAATTTGTGTCGACCTACATAAGTTGAATGATACCTGCATACATGATCCCTTCCCTACACCATTTTCTGATGAAATCCTTGATAGTGTGGGAGGGAAGGAAGCATATTCGTTCACTGACGGGTTTTTGGGCTACCATCTAATTAGGATCTCACATGAATATCACATAAAAGCTACATTCACCACCTGATGGGGCTCCTTCCAGTACATTGTCATGTCGTTTGGGCTCAAGAATGCCCCTGCCATCTTTTCGAGGGTAGTGGTTGCAATATTTAAGGATTTCATTCAAAGTTATTGGAAGTATACTTTGATGATTGGATAGTATTTGGATTGGTAAAGAAGCACATCTTGAACCCGCCCATAATGTTGGACAACTGTAGAAAGCACCAGATTTCCCTAAATATTAAGAAATGCATATTCTGCATACATTTTAGGATCTTGTTAGGTCACATAGTCTATTGGCAGGGAATGATGGTTTACCCCGCCAAGATAGCAGTGATCATCAACTTAGCAGTCCCTATAACTAAGAAACATTTACGCTCTCGGGCACATGGGCTATTGGCCAGATAAATCGATCTTGCGGACAAGATCGATCTCCCTAGTGTCAGAAGACAATCTAGCAACAAACGAACAACTAAGTTTGTCTTTCTCTAAATATATTTGTTTTACAAGTAGATGATATAAAGGTGTTAATCCTACCTTAGATCCAAATGCTTATTTTCGGTCGTAGTGCTTCCGTCGCATCAATAATTCTTCCATCGCAACAAGAGTTATTTCGTCGCAAAAATAATCCTTTCTGTCGCAACAATAGTTCTTCCGTTGCAACAAGAGTTCTTTCATCACAAGAAAGTGTCATCTATCGTCACAAAAAAGTGTCATCTTTTGTCAACCTGCAATCACAAACAAGAAAATATTAAATAGCACCTGTATAAAAAATAATTATAAAACATACCTATCATAGTGATCAAGGAATCTATGAAATAAACGATCAAATGACAGCTTATTGAAATAAACAATCGAACGACAATTTATTGACAAAAAAAAAACTTGATTGTATTAATCTTAAAATAACAGAAGAATCTTACAACCTTAGCCTTGATGTTGAACAGGCCTTCTCGGGGTCCAAAGCAGGAGTCTCCTCTACTTTGATAATTCTTGGACTCTTCCTCCAAAAGCACATAGAGGTATGTGATATTTCCTCTAAAAATCTCAATAGAAAGAAGTCTAAATCTCAACAGCACTTCAACTCAATCACACATAAAGCTTGAACTCCCTTTGAGGCTACCCAATTCCTCCTTTTATAGAGTAGATGAGGAGGTTAGGGTTCCACCTTTGAAGGGATAGAATCCTCCTTCAAAGGGATAGGCTCCTCACATCAAGGGATTAGTTCCTTAAGGTGAGGGATGCATGAACCTTATTAAAGCGTACTCATCCCCAAAAAATCTCATCTAGAACCTTCTAGAATTGACCAAAATTCAACTTTTTCACTTTAGTTTCTTGCTTTTTTGACTTTGGAGAGGGTACGCAGGAATTACAAGGGAAAACTTCATTCTGGAACGCAGGTAAGCAGTGTATTACCTGCGTACCCAAGCCAGGAACGCAGGCAGGCTTCATGTTACCTGTGTACCCTGAGTTTCGGAGATTTTAAGGGTTTTTCGTCCAATTTTAAGGCTTGTAATGAGGAAAAAAGGTTGTAAGACTTGCAGAGGAGGCATGTATGAGTGTTAATAAGCTCATACAGTCAGCAGAATGTCAAGGTGACAATTTTTAGTGCAACAGATTGCCCCCTAAAGTGCGAAGTTTGGAATAGATGAAGATGAAGTCTATCATATATGAAGAGTGAAGTACTTTATCATTTCAAGGATCATCCTGTGGACACCCCGGTAGAAACCTGTAAAAACATTCAATGCAAAATATATATATGTAAACATATCATCGTTGAGGTAGGCATTCCCATACTCAGATCAAAACTAACTAGAAAACTGATCTAAACTGTTTTGATATAGGAATGATTTTGAATACATCAATAGTATAGACGTGTGTAGACACAGTATGGATGCACGGATAAATCGATCTTGCGGACAAGATCGATCTCCCTAGTGTCAGAAGACAATCTAGCAAAAAATGAACAACTAATTTTGTCTTTCTCTAAATATATTCGTTTTACAAGTAGATGATATAAAGGTGTCGATCCTACCTTAGATCCAAATGCTTATTTATGGTCATAGTGCTTCCGTCGCATCAATAATTCTTCCATCACAACAAGAGTTCTTTCGTCTCAACAATAATCCTTTCCGTCGCAACAAGAGTTCTTTCGTCGCAAGAAAGTGTCGTCTTTCGTCGCAACGAAGTGTCGTCTTTTGTCGACTTGCAATCACAAACAAGAAAATATTAAATAGCACCTGTATAACAAATAATTATAAAACATACCTATTATAGTGATCAAGGAATCTATTAAATAAACGATCAAACGACAGCTTATTGAAATAAACAATTGAACGACAATTTATTGAGAAAAACAAAACTTGTTAATCTTAAAATAACAGAAGAACCTTACAGCCTTAGCCTTGATGTTGAACAGGCCTTCCCAGGGTCTGAAGCAGGAGTCTCCTCTACTTTGATAAGTCTTGCACTCTTCCTCTAGAAGCACATATAGGTATGTGATCTTTCCTCTCAAAAGCTCAGTAGAAAGAAGTCTAAATCTCAACAGTACTTCAACTCAATCACACATAAAGCTTGAACTCTCTTTGAGGCTACCCAATGCCTCCTTTTATAGAGCAGATGAGGAGGTTAGGGTTCCACCTTTGAAGGGATAGAATACTCCTTCAAAGGGATAGGCTCCTCACATCAAGGGATTAGTTCCTTAAGGTGATGGATGCATGAACCTTATTAAAGCGTACTCATCCCCAAAAAATTTCATCTAGAACCTTCTAGAATTGACCAAAATTCAACTTTTTCACTTTAGTTTCTTTCTTTTTTTACTTTGGAGGGGGTACACAGGCATTACAAGGGAAAACTATGTTCTAAAATGCAGGTAAGCAGTGTATTACCTACGTACCCAAGCCAAGAATGCAGGCAGGCTTCATGTTACCTGTGTACCCTGAGTTTCAGAGATTTTAAGGGTTTTTCCTCCAGTTTTAAGGCTTGGAATGAGGAAAAAAGGTTGTAAGACTTGCAGAGGAGGCATGTATGAGTGTTTATGAGCTCATACAGTCAGCAGAATGTCAAGGTGACAGTTTTTAGTGCAACATGGGCTAGTACAAAAATTTCATTCAAGGGTGTGCACTGATCACGACACCCATGGAGAAGTTGCTAAAGAAGGAAGTTTCATTTTTTTGGGATGCAGAGTGTCATAAGAGTTTTGAGCTACTCAAGGAAAATATGGTCTTTGCACCTACCCTCATCTTTCGTGACTGGGCAAAGGTTTTCCATGTCCATTTAAATGCCTCGAGGATCGCCCTAGGGGTTGTCCTTACACAGCCCGGGGAGGGGGACATTGACCACAAAATTGTGTTTGCTAGTAGAAAACTCTCTAGTGTGGAGTGTAACTACTCCACTACTGAGCATGAGGGGTTGGCCATGGTATATTCCCTGCAGAAATACCAGCATTATCTATTAGGAGGGCACTTTAAGATGTTCACGGATCACTCTACTTTGAAGTGCCTAGTCAATAAGCCTGTGTTGGGGGGGGGATATTTGTTGATGGCTACTGCTATTCCAAGAATATCATTTTGAGATCATCGTGAAGTCGGGGAAACTAAATGCTGGACCAGACCACTTGTCCCAAATCAAGAGTGGTGAAGAACTGACCAACCTAGAGGAAGGATTGTCCGATGCACAACTATTTGCTATTAAGGTGGTTGATGCACACTTCACCAATATCATTCAATTATTAACTACGGGGATGGCACTTGCAGAATATTTGGTGAAATATAAAAAATAGTTGGTAACCCATGCAGCATACTTTACCATCATAGCAGCCCACTTGTATAAGCAATGAGCTAATGAGGTACTACCAAGGTACGTTATGGAGCATGAAAGACAAGCCATTCTAGCAGAAGCTCACTGAGGCATAGCAGGAGGTCACCACGCAGGGAAAGCGACGACGCGTAAGATCTTAAGAGTTGGGCTATGGTGACCCACATTTCATAGTGACTCTTACAAATTTCAAAGCCTACGACACATGCCAAAGGACAGGAATACCATCGTGCAGGGATGAAATGGCCTTACAACCACAGATGGCCCTGCAGGTGTTCGATAAATGGGTAATTAACTTCTTCGGGCCCATCAACCCACCAAGTAAGAATACAGGTGCCCGCTACATCATCACTGCGACTGATTATGTAACCAAATGGGCGAAGGTGCAGGCTGTGAAGGATTGTACCGTAGAGACTGATGCGCACTTTATTTTTGAACATATTCTAACCAGGTTTGGCTGTCCAAGGATCCTGATGAGCGATAGAGGTACGCATTTCGTTAATGAAACAATACAAGATTTGACTAAAGAATTTCGAATCCACCATGCAATAATTACCCCATACCACCCACAGGAAAATGGAATGGTAGAATATTTTAATAAAATTTTGGAACAAGCACTGAACAAGATCTATAATGTTGATCGAAGCAATTGGGATGTGTGTATCCTATCAGTCCTTTGGGCCTATCGGACCATGTGCAAGAAATTGACTGGTAAAAAACTGTTTCAGATGGTTTATGGAAAGGAGGCCATTATGCCCATGGATTATAATTTTCCTAGCCTGCGCATCACAGCCTTTACAAACATGGTGGAGCCTGATATCATGGAGGAATGCTTGGCGTAGCTAGTCGCCTTGGAGGAAGATTGATTTATTGCTAACTTTCATCAGCAAGTTCAGAAGGCTCGAGAAAAATCATGGGATGACAGACATATTTGGCAGAAGGTCTTTTCGAAGGGATAATTGGTCCTGCTATATGATAGCCAGTTTTCAAAACACTCGGGGAAGTTTTGTTCGCACTAGCTAGGCCCCTATAGGATACATAAAATCACTGGTGGAGGAGCTGCGCGGTTAGCTACGTTGCGTTGTGATCTCGCACCAGGATATGTCAATGTAAGCCAGTTGAAGCCCTATCGGGACTCCTCCATGCCAATCAAATATCTATATGAACAGAGTAGCTTTTTAGGAAGGAATATGCATAAGCATGAGGAAAAGCGCAGTCTGCACTGTTATATGCACAGGGGTTGGCTGCAGGTCAGGAAGCTCGGGTAGGTGCGTTGGGAGCACAGGGGTCGACCACAAGTAAGAAAGCTTGAGGAGGTGTTCTGGGAGTGTAGGAGTAATACACATATGCAAAAATTAGTCGTTGGAATAGTACCACGGGGTAAAAAGCCAACTTTACCATTGGAAAGAGTGGGCATTAGCCAATTAATGCAGTGATTTCCGAAGATTTTTTACCGTTTCCTTGATGGTAAGTTTTAGCTAAGTTTCATCCACTTGTTGTTCATTCTTCAATGCTATAAATGGAGGAGGGCAACTCCGAATTGGGTTCTGCGTGTCGTGAAAATATTGTGCCTTGAGAATTGTCATAACTATTGTGCTTTGTTCGTGTTTGGGCGTGCTACCCCTCTGATAGTAGTAACCCCGAGTTCGTCTTTCGAGCAAGAATGACTATGACCAATCATGCTGAATCATCACAGACTGTGGTCTCTGCGGAACCAACATCTCATGAAGTATTGGAGGTTACCCTGAAGTCGAAGAATTCATGTCCACACCAACCAAGGGGAAGCAGGTGAAGAAAAATAAGAGTAAAGGGAATGGCTAGGAGAAAGGGCAGGGGAGGGCCACCAAATGGGCTTGGGGGAAGCTGCGCACCTCCCCCAAAATGTGCAATATCCCTGAATGGTGCCTAAGGCATGCTCCCCTAACCCGGAAAAATGACCTCATTCTGCGGAGGAAGAAGCTCGGCTCGCTGCCCCAATCACGTGGCTACCACCCTATGTTCGGTCCCGAAGGCCCTCGGTGCGCACGCCTAAGAATCTCGAGGGTCTGCGCTCATATATGCTAATGCTACTAATTCCAGGAGAATTGCCCATAATTGGAGAAGCATATGACAAGATTTCCTCAATCAAGTTCAACAATCGCGACCTTGCCAACCTGGAGGCCTTCCCAGAATTGGCACCTGAGCTATATCTCGAAAGAGTACAGGAGGACAACATGTTAAGTGTCATACCAATGCTGTGGGTGCACAGGTTAGAAAAATCTGGATTATTTAGCTTTTTGTAGATACCTCACTTTGGTCGATACAATGTAATTGACCAAGTCGTGCGACAGCTGCTAGCCCTGATCCATGACGATAGCTTGTGGATCCAGGACCGCATTCCCCTCGATGCTGTAATATTCCTAAATTAGCATGCAACTAATAGGAATATTGATTTTTTCTTTTAGCACCTAGTATATGAATAAATGGGGAAATATACCCATACTTGTCTTTAACAGGCATAAAATCCCTCTTGATGTGAAAAGGGATCATAAAAATAATTGGATCTAGCACTCTCATGTGTGAACAAGGCCTAATGGATGTGGACAAAGTCAAGTTTGACCAAGTCAACAGCATTAATGTGGGAGAAGTGGATCATCAATAAAAATAGCTCAATATGAATGAGGATTAGTCTAGACAACTATATTTGAGCTGGACTGAAGACCCTTAGGTGTGAAAAGAGCCGAAGCAGGTTAAAGAGGTCAACCTTGACCAAATCAAACAGCATTGTCATGGAGGAGTGGCCTTGATGAAGGTACAACGCAGTTTTGGAGGGAGATTGATTGTGTGATGATGGAAACCCTAATGAATGGGACACAAGGTGAGAAGGCTCACTTATTTTACAAGGAAGAGGATGGCAGCCATTTGAGGGTAGCTTATGAATGATATTTTGATGTGTCTGCTTAGATTTTTCTCTCTTCAGTTGTTTAGCTAATATTTCTGGTGATGTTTAGCACTAAGGTATTCCTGTTTAGGAATTACATCTCTTCCCTTTGAGTAGCTCTTGGGAGAGACTTTATCTATCATTCCACACACCTAGCATTGGTGCCAAGCTTCAGTCTTCAGTTTCAGTGTAGTTTCTGCAGGATATTGTGTTGAGTTGCAGGGTGATGCAGTGGAGGGTTGAGAAACCCACTTTCTGAGTTGGTTTTGCATAGGAGGAAGAATTACTTCTATCGGAAGATCATTTTGGAGGGTTCTGGAGCTCATTTCAGATATTTGGCAGTAGGCCAACATATTTCCATCACTTACAGTGTTATTCCAGTCTGGAATTGTGTTATTTCTGGAGGGCAGTTTCAGTAGTGTATCTTGTGGTTCTTTTTGGGAGTTTTCTTGTGATTGGAGGGTTGATCCTTCCATGGGGGAAGACCTTTTATCATATATACATCATTTCAGCCTTATATACTCCTGTGCTTTAGTTTTCAGTGATTATTTAGTCTTAGTGTTGAAGATCACCATTTGTATTTGGGCATATTCCTAGAACCCCTTCCCGGGTTCTCTAGATTTTGTATTAAGGAGCCTAGATCTCAGTTCCTGGGCCATATTTTTTAATATAATATCAAATCTACTTTTTTATGTTATTCCTGTAAATAAACCCTCATTGTAATGTGTTGTCTCTTTATGCAGTAATTTCATGTTGCAGTAGTTTGGGTTTTCGGCATTTTTTAGCTATACTAGGTGTGGGAGGTCTGTTTACCTCATCTAGTTTGATTTGTTTCTAATATATTCTTGGATTTAGGTGATATATTGTCAGATCTAATGGATCAGAGTGTTCATTTCATTTTATATAGCATATATTTCTGAAAATACATTTTTCATGCATGCATTGCTGAGCAGTCCCATTTTGGGAATATTATAGTGGTATCAGAGCATAACATTGGCTCAACCTGTGGAATCTCAGCCAGTATGAAATAAGACGAAGAAGAGAAGAAGGAAGAAATCTAAATGATGAATAAAATGAGCTTTGTCTCATCATTTTTTAGATCCATGAAGAACCTCTCCGAGGAGGATAAGAAAATGAAAGAGGAAATTTGCGATGAGACCTCTAGAAGGTTTCAAGAGGAGGAAGGCCCATGCACTTCCTATGATCAGAGAAGAAAACCAGTGTTGCATAGAGCTCCAAAGAATTTCAATATGCCCCTTTCTTTTGAAAAGGACAATAAGCAAGGGAATAGAAGACACTTGGATCACAAAACTCTAAGTGATTACCTTGTTGAGTACAAATCTCAACCTAGAGCCTTCAAGGAGACTCTAGGTTTCCCACGGCTCATTCATTTGAAGGAATAAAGGAGACCTTATGGAAAGGGGGGAATGAAGAGAAATAGGTTTATATTGTCTACCTTTGATGGGTAATCTACAACAAAATATTGGGCAAGAAAACTTGATGCATTCTTCCTACTATATCCAGTGGTAGAAAGAGAGGCTGTAGAAATTGCAACGCTGCACCTTGAGGGTGAAGCCAACATTGGGTGGTTTAGCCATTTGAGTCAGGAAAGAGTGAATAATTTTGCTAAGTTTACTCAAAGGTTGATTAGAGAATTTGGCAAAGAGAAACCAGAGGAGGAGAAGCCCTCACCACCATTGGAGGAGACTGTACCAGTGCTTTCACAACCTTAGGGGAGCAACCATCATTATCAGCAGTTGGAGGAGCCAACACATTAGAGGGAGGAACTCTTGCAGCCATATAAGGTGTTCCCAAGTTCCATCAAGGTATGATTGAATTTCCACTTCTATTATTGCAGCAAATCTTTTAGAAGGTTGTGGAAATCTACCTTTGCAGGACCAAGGGTCAACACATACTGCTGATTTGGAGCAGCAGGATTGCACTGCGCTGTGTAACCTTGAATTGATCAAGGGAGGGATGATCCATCATCCTAATGTGCCATTTTTGAGCTGCACACAAAACTTGGGGTCGGGGTGTGAACTTTTTGAGGATAAGATGAACCTTGTCCAAAACAATCTTATACAAAAGCACATGTTCATATTTTAGTTGGAGTATGAGACAGCCATTACATCATTGGAGAGATTAACAATGTTGTCATTAAGTAGTAGTGAGGATATTTTTCCTCCAACACACTTGGATCCTTATGGATTCAATATGGTCATTGGTGTGGGATCTTCTCTAGGAGATCTCCAAGGAGTTGCATTTCAACATCCCATGAAATGCAAAAGGAGAAATCTGTTTTGGGAGGATGGTGGTCTTCATTGGAAGAATACCAAGATGGAGCATGAGGGAAGGCACCCACATTTGGATGAATGGGTGTGTTTGGTGAGAAAGAAGCTGGAAGGCTACTTGCAAATATATGACACCGGGTAGCAAGAGGCTTGGCTGCATTGGCTACTCTTGAAGGAGTTTGGCCATCATGTGACATATCCCCTTCCAAAGGGTATATGGGTGGAGGAAGTTTGGCAGGATACTTGCATCATAGGGCAGCAAGGAGTATGGATGCATTGTGTTGATATGACATTCTTCATATCAATAATTATGTTTTCACCACATGATTTGTATGATGGGGGTATGAGGAGGCAGTAAAAACTTTTGTTGCTTTGGTTGTTCTTGGAATAGTAGGGGTAGATTTTCTCTCACACTTTGCATGATGTTCCAAGAGTAGGAGATGGCACTATCATGCTGCAAAGGGGCTACTCCTTAGCCTTGGATGATCAGGAGGTACTTCCACCTAGGAAGGAATTTCCTATATGTAGCAGCATTATGGGAGATTTCTTGACAATGAGCATGTCAAAGAATGGAGCTATGAGTTGGCAGGAGCCTATTTGCATGGGCCAACAGCAATTTCACTTTGGAGCTTGGGCATATTGATGGAGTGTCCCCAGGATCACTTCAAATTTGATGCACTTGGTAAAAAAGGAGGAGGTGAGAGTGATGGAGTAGTGGATGGAAACATATATTACAGAGATATTATCTTCTTAACTTGGATTTCCAAGCATAAGAAGGGTGATCTTCGTGCAGCATATGACTCATTATTCTTCATGGGAGTATGTCATACCACTATGGAGGACTTATTCATGGATCCATGTATAATATTACTTTCCATGCATGGTAAGAAATTTTTTTTTGCATCTATTCATCATCTAACACAGTATTTGCATACTCTTACAATTTCTATACAATGCATTGCTCCACAAGAGGGAAAGCTTTTCATTGGGCTCCATGGTCAATTTTGGGCCAAATTTTATGATGGAGACAGCCATCTTTTGTGTGGGCTTGGGCAAGTGTTTATCATTTCATGTATGTTCAATTGATGTACCCAACCATTTACTATTCATTAGTAGATGCTATGACATACATAATCAACCATGTATCAAGAAACAACTTGCCATGTTATTTTCTAAAACAATAGTTAGGAAAACTGCATTGTGAACACTTCGGAGACTATTGGTACCTTCCAGCACTATATAAAACCTTCATTATTCTACTCATTTGGATTCCATGTGGTGATAATATCCTATTCATCACAGATGGGATGATTTGGGCCAGCTTGATTCACAACGTTGGAGAGGAGATCTTTGGGGATCTAGTCTCCATCTTACCACTTGAGAGAAACATTATTGCAGCCCAAGGTCAGAAAATACTCTACACTTATCATGAGTGGATAGAAGGACAGCATGGGGTATGCTACTTTGTCTACCATGTTCATATTTTTAGCCCACCTACATTGCAGGAGCCAAAGGTGGAGAATAATTTTCAGAAGTTTCCATGTTGGGAGGTGACTCATTTTGTATGGATGATTGCTTGGGGATGGAGGATCCACATGGGAATGATGGTTTCCAACACATTTCAGATTCCAGTCCCCAAAGGGACCTCTAGGTAGCACCTTATTGCCTCCTTTAGTGCTTTACTTTTCATGATGATTGCTATAGGGTAAACTGCTTGGGTGGTTGGTTTTCGTATATCCCTCTCAGGGCTTTCCGGTGCCCGAGGCAGACAGTAAGATTAGCTATTATGTTCACAAAGATGGCATGAGCATGTTCATATTAGCTTGAACTAACTTGAAGGAATACAGTAGAGAATTACCTCTTTGACAACTTTAGAATCCTTTGGAGAGCGCTACGCAGCAAAGCAAGAGTCCTTCTTCACCGGCTCCAAATCTGAGTCCTGCAATCAGTCAAAGCACCCGCGTAATTTCTAATATAAAAAGTATTCTATCAATTAAATCAACAATAAACATCTAGATTATACACATCTGAGCCATTCATATCATACTAAACAAATATTGAAATAACAATATAACATTTAAGCATCGAATGGACAAAACGACCATAGTTCTATTGATTTTGAAAGAAGGAGGATTACAACCATCGGTTGTACCAAGCCCTCCTCAGTCTCCCAATCTCTCTTCTCTATCAAGTGAAGAATTCCAAGTCAACAAGCTCTCTAGGAGCCTCTTTGACTCTTGGCCTTCACAATGTCACACTATTCTCTATTCCACAAGTATGTAAGAACTTTTGAGCAATCCTTCGACCTTCAATTAAGAGCCTTCAGCTCCTTCTTATAGGAGAGGGAGAAAGCCATTGTTGCCCTTCTCTTTCCACTAGTTTGGAATGGAAAAGGCTTAGATGTTTCTTTGATCTCCATGATTTTGCCTCTCTTGGAGTTCAGTCTTCTATGGCAATGACCAATAATGAACTGGTGCTTCTGCAGTTTCCTTTGTGCACTGACTCCTTTGTGAGGGAAAGTCGGAGATTCAAATCTTTCTCCGCGCTCTTTTCCCAATTCAAACTTAAAACATGGGTAACGCGTCCCTCCAGTGTAAACAGAGCGTTGCCCTAGCCACTAACGCGGGCAATGTATTGCTTGCCTGCGTTATAACGCTCTTGTTCTGTTCTATATATGCGTTACCCTGGTAGAAATAGGTTTAATTTAGGTCTTTGTACTTCTTCCATATTTGTCTTCCCCTCTGAGCTGATGAGGAGGTATTTTGACCTGTAACAGATGCCCCCTAAAGTGTGAGGTCAGAGACGAAGACGATGGCCGAAATACTTTATAATTTGTAGAGAGAGAGAGATTGAAAAACTGAGGAAAACCTGAAACAACAACATATGTCAGAAAATATAGTATTTGCCTAGAGTCGGGCATGTCCCATGCTCAGTAGCTTTAAACAACATGATTTCTTTAGAATAGAGATATGAAGAATCTGTCCACCGATAGGCACAATGTGGAAGTGTCTGTCATAATAGGATCAGGCTGAAGAAGCTGTCTCCATAAACAATATCGCAGCTTGGGGAAGGGAACACAACTTTAATGGTGTAGCCTTTTGCCCCAAGGTCTTGACCGTCGATTCACTTAAACTGCATATTTCTCAACATGTGAATGAAGGAGTTGTCGTCGAACATGTGAGAAATCGTCTGATTACCAGTCAATAATGAAAACTGTTAACAGACGCGAAGGTGGCCACCGATAATGATGATGGTCCCTATGATGCCCAGTACAATCTAGCGAGTGTGAATAAAAGGAGTTGAAGTCGAACACTCGTAGAATCATTCAACCAAGAGCCAATGATGAAGACTCTTGATCAAACACAAGACTACCTGCCACTGATGTCTGCAAGCATCTGGGTACTGATGTGTTTCTGGATCAACTTCCTAGATAAGGTGTTGAAGTCGATAGGAAGTGATCTGTTGAGAGGTAGGCACTGAGGCATCCTACATCAGTCAACACGAAACGGAAACCAACTGATTTTGTTTATGATTTGAGATAAGGAAGAGTAAATGGGAACGTCAGACGACAAATAATTTCTGGCATAATGAACGGTTTGGTTGATAACAGGAGCAGTAGATAGCGAGATCTGATTGAACAATAGAAGGCACTCTAGCAGGGTACTAGGCAGCTGAAGCGTGTTGAACACCAAAGAGTGTGTTAGGATTTTACCGGTGCAGGGACACTGGGAAATGA
Organism: Pinus albicaulis; assembly: GCA_034641835.2. NCBI lineage: Eukaryota > Viridiplantae > Streptophyta > Pinopsida > Pinales > Pinaceae > Pinus > Pinus albicaulis. Next base: position 593,316,391 of record CM076572.1, read on the forward strand.
AGGCTAATACTCATAGATGGTAGGGTTCGGCTAACTGCGAGAGAGTTTTCTGAGAAGTGCCATGTTCAAGAATTTTGCTGCCAAATCGACCTTTTTTGAAAATGCAACAGAGGTAATATCCATTTTGTCCAAATTTTTCCCCGTCTGATTAAGTTTAACGAGTCCAGACGAGTAAACTCGGTGAATTTTTCATGTTTAGAGAGTCTGAAAAATGTCAGGAAAGACAACTCTGTGCCCCATCTGATTAGGTTTAACGATTCCAGATGAGCAAACTCGGTGAATTTTTCATCTTTAGAGAGTCTGAAAAATGTCATAAAAGACAACTCCATGTTCTGTCTGATTAGGTTTAACGAGTCCAGATGAGAAAACTCGGTGAATTTTTCATGTTTAGGGAGTCTGAAAAATGTCGTAAAAGACGGCTCCATTGGGGTACCTTTGTCATGTCTTGATAACCGGGCACGGCAAAGGGGTAATAGTAAGCCCGAAACAGTTCATTTTCCGTTAGTTAGTCCATTGAATCCGGAAAAGTGAGAAATCTATGTTCAATGGACGTCTGCCTCATTTTGTTATGAGTACGAGGAGACGAAGTAAACTCAATATTCTTTGTGAAATTTTAACAAGTCCAACAAAGAAAACTCGGTACCTCCGTGAAATTTTAACGAGTCACACGGAGAAAACTTGATTTACTTTTTTTGTTTAAAGAGATTTGAAAAAGAGGAAAAGAATGGCTCCTTGTTCTTTGTCTCAATAGTTTAACGAGCCTGACAAAGGTGACTCGGGATTTTTTCGGTTTTAAGAGCGAGAAAAAGATTCCTAAAAAGAATGCTCAGTACTTCTCCATAGTTTTAACGATCCTGAAGAAGAAAACTCTATGTTTTTCGGATTAACGAGCAAGAAAAATACCATAAAAAGAATGCTCGATAAAACATGAGTGTGTCTGCTCATAAATCTTGATCCCTTATTAGAATCATCAGTACCAAATCTCAAGAGTTGTGACATGTGTACAGCGAGGAATCACGACTTTGCCGACTGACTTAAGAGAGTCATGCCCCAGAATTTGCTATAAGAAGGTCAGAAGACATTCATTTTCACTATTTCGAGTGCTGTGAAGAAGCTCTGGAGTGGAAAAGGGGTGAAAAATTCAGCTGGTGATTACGGTCGATTCGGGCAACAATTTTCTATTCCGCGAGATCCAGGTAAGAGCTAGAACCTCCTGTTATCATTTAATTGCCAATCTTTTAGTTTTTGCTGGTTCAAAATTAGGAAATTTTGAGGCCCTAGAAAAATATTTGCGCCTAACGCAGGTCAGGAGTACAACAGCCGCGTTAAACGCATAACCCATGAGGGAAGTACGTGTTAGAACGCTCTGTTTTGTATTATCTCCCGTGTTAGGCGCAACATGCTTTCTAACAATTCAATTTTTTCATTTTTGAAGTGGTCCAAGCAAATTTTAATCGGTTGGAAATGTTTCATTTGCAGGTGTTCAGCTGTTAATCATGAGTATCTGGCGAGAGAGAGAGCATGAGCGGGAAGAACGAGAGATGGTGACGGATGCGGAAAGTTTAATGGCTCTCCGGAGGTGCGGATTGCTTAAGTATGCCCGTTTAGAACTGATGAGGGGTCAAGAGGACCTCCTGAGGTGGCTGATCCAGCAGTGGGACGAACGGCATCATGTCTTTCGAATTGGTGGCAACGAGCTCGCCATCAAAAAAGATGATGTTTACTTTTTGACCGGCTTGTCATGTCGTGGGGCGAGGCCCAACTTGACGGGGTCCAGAGCTGACCCTCGTTCCACTACTGATTTGATCCATGCGCACTGCATACGTGGCACCCAGGCTGTGAGTAACCGGATACCTATTGCACAGGTGACTTTGAGACCTTTGCGGTCTATTCTATGGATGATTGTTCGCTTGGCAGGCGCCAAGAGTCAGCATGTGGCTACCAAGGCCCAGATGCTCTTAGCCTTGGAATGTATGCAGCCTCAGGTTTTCGACTGGTGTGACGGTGTAGTCCGTCGGGTCCGAGCAGAGCTTACTGCATGCAAGACCCGTACTCAAAGAGAATTTGGGTACGGAACACTGATTGTTTCTTTCATACTGGAGCGGATACCACTGATGAGGCTCAGGATCCCAACAGCGCCATTGGGTCCATGCGAGCCGAGGCAGGCTCGGTGGGCCACTTTGCTTCCACGGACTGGAGAGGGTCCTGTCTGTCACTGTTTCGATGAGGGATTTTTTGATTGGCTGGACTCTCAGATCATCATGATTGAGGATTATCCCTATGCAGGGATGAACTTCACAGGCGATCCCAAGTTAGTCTTGCCCCCTGGCACCCAGTGGGGGCCCGATGGTAAGAAAAAATGATCAGTTGTTTTCAAAGAAGTTTTTGTTTTTAGCTTTTGAATGTTTATGTAAATTTTTTTTTTGTTGAAAAGGGGTGAAAATTAAGTTTTGACATGAAACTTTTGCTTGCTTGACACAGATGTGGCACCCGTCCGTCCAGCTGGGGCCCCTCGCTATGCACGGCGAGGATTGCAACTACCCGCGGCTGGCGCACCTGTAGAGGAGGCGGAAGCCGGCGACGACGATGATACCCAGATTTTACATGAACTCTCCAGGAACCTGGAGGGTCTGAGTATAAGTATACCACCACTTCCTATGCGGGAGGTTCCAGTTCGTCTGCAACGACATACTGTGGGTGTGCCAGAGAGATACCTGGTTCCTCTGAGGAGGATGGCTAGAGAAGTTTTATGCTATTATGAGCATCAGGCTTAGCTGTTTGGAGTAGATGTATTAGTGTCAGAGCATGGCTTAGCGTAGCCAAATTTTGTAAAACACCCTAAGTTTTGGGAGATTTTTCTTTCTTTTTGATGTTTACTGTGTACTGGACACGACATATATCTATATATATATATATATATATATATTTTGGTGATTTTGTGTTTTTAAATTTTTATGCATTTTTTGATGTGATAAAAATATATGTACTCATGAGTAAATCTTTTACAATAAATGTGACAAATGCCAATCTAACACATAATTTGCCAAAGAATCAGCTAATGCATTAAATTCCCTAGGAACGTGCTCAAATGTGATTGTTTGAAATTGACGTTCTAAAATTCGCACTCGTAAAAAATAACGTAACAATACAGGGTGGCGGACGCGGTAATGATTGTTTAGCTGCATAATGATGAGTTGGGAATCTAACCTGACCACTAAATCGGAGATGTCACGAGATGCCGCTTCCGTGAGGAGTTGGATCACTGACATGTACTCGGCCACATTGTTGGTGGCATTACCCAGGAAGATCCCCCCGGAACCAAGAAGGTCTGACTCAAGAGTATAGAGAACCCAAGCAGCTGAAGCAATGTGTCTAGTGTGACGACTAGCACCGTCTGCATACCCGACATATGATAATGAATGTGATGACATCTGTGCGAAATAAAAAGATTACATGAGAAAAACACTTTAAACCAAACAAATAATCCAGAAGCATCAAAATAAAAATAGGCAAAACTTATATACATAAAATTACAAAGCATATGCCTAGTGTGAAACTAGGCAAAATACTTCTTCAGATAGAGCCCGTTGTGGGGCTCCTCGAGTGGAATTCCATTACAGTCCTGTAGTTCATAAGCTCCTTTTGAGAGGGCTTTAGTAACGATGTGAGGACCGAGCCACAATGGTTGGAGTGTTCCTGCCCCCAAGAGGTCGTGTTTTTTATCATAAAGTAGAACAAGATCGCCCTCTTGGAAAGAACGAGGCTTGACAGATTTTTCGTATTGAGCTTTAACTCGGCGCTGGTGAGCTTCGAGTGCTAGTGTAGCATCTTGACGAGTTTCGTCCAAATGATCAAGCGAGAGCAAGCGCTCTTCTATGGCGGTGGTGCCAGGCAGGAGTTCAACCACTAGTTTAAGCGATGGGATTTCACACTCAATCGGAAGTACTGCCTCCAGGCCAAAAGCAAGTTAGAAAGGTGTAATATTTGAAAAGCAATATAGAATATTTTCCATGATACCTGTCTTGACCGAGATATCAATGAGCAGTGTCTTGGAAAGATTACCCATGTTCCCTTCTGAAGCGATAGTGTGGACAGTCGTATAAGAGGAGGGAACTATCTCAGGTTGGTCAAAAGACGGGATTTCAGTTTTTATCGCCTCCGAATCAATCGTCGAAGTGCGATGGTGGAACTCTCCCCAAGGTCGTTCTTCTAATGACATGATCTCTTGAATAGCTTCGTCTGTAGGCCAGACTTCATTGAGGAGATCCTTAGAGAGAACCGTGATGGGAGAGAAGGTCGTACCTGTGGTCAAAACCATATCAGTGGAGGGTTCAGATGCGACTTGGATGGCTTGGTAAGCCAACTCAACCGGTGAAAGCGGCATCTGATCTCCATAGGAATCAATATCTGAAGGCGCCGGAATGATCCATGGGTCGATAGAGCCATCCGAAAAGGTGGATATCATTGCAACCGTGTTTGGGATCTGAGGCGGCGGTAGAGGAAAACAACCCAGTAGGGAAGATGCCTTTAGAAGACCGGTACCGATACTGACGTAAGAGTCAGGGACACCTCCTATTAAGGGTACAGAGCTACTTGGTAAAGTGGAATAATCAGGGGTGCAGAAGGATAGCTGATCGACCGTGACTATTTTCCCATCCAATGGAAATAGGATGAGTCGGAAGACCGAAGACACGATGGTGGTCATAGCATAAGACCAACTGCGACCGAGCAATAGATTATAGTCGAGATGACGCTCTACGACTTCAATGTCCACGTTTACCATTTTCCCACTCAAAGTGATGGGAAAGCTAGCAAGGTATCCTTTGGGTAGGAACGTGTGGCCATCGAAAGCTTTAAGGGAATTCGATGGCAGGGTTAGAGTAGGAGAACCTAAATTCAGCCAGCAAGCTTGTGACATAACGCAGGTCAAAGCACCTTCGTCTATGAAAGTGCGATGGATGGGTCTCCCTTTCGACACAACCTGCACCTGGAATGCGAGTTGATGTGATAGGCAAGGTTTAGCCTTTTCCATATCAAAGACTGCTAGCATGGAATCCTAGGGATCTATTCCACCAATGGCCGAAAGCAAGGCTTTCCTTTGTGCTGGACAAGTTTGTAATACTTCAAGTGCAGACATAGCTGACGGTGCCTGCGCCAAATCTTTTACAATATTGTAATTTTGGGCTACACGTGCAGAGGTATTATGAGTCGTGCGTCGAAGTGTCCCTTTAGGGGGACGAATTACAAGTTCAACAGTAGGCCGTTCGATATGCAAATCGTTGGGCGGCGGCGGATTGGAACTAGTTCCAGGTTCCTGAGCATCTATGGTAGGAGTTCCATAAAGCTTGGCACGAGTTTGAAGGTCAATACTCTCGATGCCATAAATGGCAGATGGTCCTTCGCCGGAAGGATTCGAACCACCATTGCCCCGTTGATGGGGTTGTGGTGGGTTGTCAACCATATGTTGATGTTGTTGCAGTTGATTGGGGAAAGGATTGTGAAGAACGGCAGGTGTTCTCCCAGAATCCTTGTTAGCAATAAAATCAGTGCATTCCTGCAACCGAGGACATTTGTATGTCAAGTGGTCCTCCGCACATATTTTACAAGGAAATCTCATGGGTTTATCCTTTCCTTTTTCATTAGCAGCATTTTTCTGATTAGAGTTATTCTGATTATTCGATTGCTCTTCCAAAGAAGATGTTTTCTTCTTATTCTTCCTATTTTTCCCGTTGGGTTTTTGTGAGGTTTGCACCGAATTTACCTTAGCGGAAGGGAGAGGAGTCGTTTGATGGGGGGCGGTGGCAGCCGAGGATGGCTGGGAGGTTTTTCCCCGAGACTGATTGGTGGCTACACTAGAGATTGTGCCAACGAGACCATCGGCATGAGCTCCGGTTTTCTTAGTAGCCGGAGGGTTCGGGTTACCAGGGGCATGGGGGAGCAGATCGTAAAGCGTACTGGATTGTGAATAGATTAAATCCAGGTGTTGGGCACGACGAATACATTGATCTTCTGTCACCACACCAGAAAGGCCAATGTCTTTAGAGATATGGGGTAAAAGAGACTTGAAAAACCAATTCACCAAGAGATGGTCTGGTATTGGCGCTTTGACAAGCCTCCTCCTACGTCTCCATTCATGAATATGGTCGGAGATGTGGGTGGCAGTGTCTTGGCGCAGTGATGTTAACAATTCTATGCCGGTTTCCACTCTAATTGGTAGTTGAAAGTTCTTTAAGAACTCCGTCGCTAAAGCGCCAAACGTATTGATGGCGGCGCGTGGTAATTCAATGTACCACTTGGCGGCATTGCCTGTAAGGGTGCGGGAGAACAGTCGAAGGCAGACACTATCATCTACCATGGAATTGGATATGGACCACAAATGGAAGGTAGTGATGTGTGCGGCCGGGTCATCTCCATGCTTCCCGTCGAACTTTGGGATATCTGAAGGAATCTTATGCGGTATAGGAGGCCAAAGCGAGTTGTGATTGATGGGGTCGTTTGTCAGCTTATGGATGTCGGGTATGTCCAAAGCTGCCAAGAAAGGAAATTGTGGATTTTCCCCCGAGTCTAACCAAGGCAGTATGGGCTGACTACTTGGACCATAGGGTCCCCCCATCCATGTGTTACCAGAAGGGTAAGTGGGACTTTGATAAAAACCCCCCATAGGTGGAGGAGTAGGAACATACGGTTGCCGCCCATAGGGCATAGTGTATTGCGGGGCAAATGGTTGGTTGCCCCCAGCGTAAAAGTGCCCTCCCACTCTAGATGGAGGTTGGGGTTGGTTAGTCCAAATGGATGCAATAGAGTTTCCCGGAGGCATACTAGTATTTGCATAATTTGGCAACGGTATAGATCCTACACCTATGTTTGAACCACTTAAGGGGATAGTATTTATAATGGGTTGTCCCATTTGTCCTAAGGATTGCATAGGAAGAGAAATATTCCCTGCTACCTGTGTACTGATAACACTGCCCCCTGGTATAGTGGCCAGGGGGTTTGAACTCAACAGAGGGTTCCAACCGAAAGGGTTGTTAAAGGGCACCGAAGTAGTCGTGCTCGTGGGAGGAGCTACCGTGGTCCCCAACGTGGTCACGGTAGGAGTAAATGCCGAAGGGTTTGGTAAACTACTGACAGTTGTGTTGACCATAGGGTTGGGGCTAGGCATATGTTGACTACTGGGGTTACCCAGTAATGACATAGAACTGACCACCGGCGGGGAGGATGATGGCGAACCAGGAATGGTTGCCATTGGTATCGACCCTGTGGATACCGGTGGAGAAATAGATGTTGGTGTTGCCGCAGACATATCTTGGCGCGATGGAATTTGGATTATCACCGGTCCTAACGGATCAGTGAGCGGAGGATTGTAATTAGGTACAACGCCTTCAGTGAAAGGGTCCTCCGGGAGTTTCGGCTGATAAGGGTATATGTGGTAATCCAGATTAGTCAGAGGAGACTGCTCTTCCGTAGAAGGCCCGGGTTCACCAAGGTTCAATATTTCCTCTAGGGTGAGAGGAGGTAGACCTTTCTGTCGTCGAGATAGACGGCGTGGGTCAGGGGATGCCACGGTGACTGGTTTAATTTAAAAAAAAAAAAAAAAATGTGATGTATTATGAAGTCTCAAATGACAGTATCCACACAACTACTAAAAAAGAAAAGACTCTCTAAAATCAATCAGCAAGCAGCCAGTATAGGGTGCCCTGTCTGAGTACTACCGTTCACTGGTGATGAAATCCAGTCTCACAATAGCATACAGAGAGGGTTGGTCAAAAGTACAGTTACGGTTACTCTAGAGCTTCGCCCGAACCCCAGATGATAGGTGTAAGCACTCTCGTGAAGACGAGTACCCTCCTAAAGACTGAAGACAGAGTAGGTCCGTCTGTTTCAGGTACCAGGACAGCCCGTCCCAGTCACCTTGTGTAAGTCCCTAAAAGTATAGCCACTAAGGATACCTCAAATCACAGACACTATCAGGGGGGTCCACGGTCAAGGACAGTGTGCTATATGGGTAGAATACCTAGATACCCGATCTAGTTTCGACATCCCTGAAGGGAACCCCAATATATAACACATCCACAGGATGCAGTCAAAGGCGGGCTACCTTCTAGTGCACCCAAGTGTTGTCTCGCGCTGAGCTCTGGTAAAGGAACGGTCCCAATAATGTGAGTGCAGCAGAATTTCACTCGTTAATGACTCTAGTTTTCAAGTTTTGAGATCTTGGGTAGTTTTCTCACTTTCCTAACCCAAGATCCTAGCCTGAACTACTGTTTGTGTGAGCTCAAAAAGAGTTATTAGATTTATTTTATTATCGCTTTGTTTTTAGTGTACTTTGTTATTAGTCTTGCGGAGGGGAAATGGACGTATGAAGTATAGTGAGATGCTTGACTCAATAAACCATGCAAAACATGCTCTAAATAGTAACTTCAATGAAGAGTGTTTCTTTATCAATCATCCATGCACCAATATGTAAATAACACAGCTCAACTTTCAAGATTCTGACTTCTATCTACCTCTTTGACAGTCTGTGAACTAAACTTTCAGAATAAACTTAACTAAATGCAGAAGAAAAAAAAAAATTTCTCTTTAAAAAAGTAAATGCTTTGCACACTAACTAAATAAGAGAAACAAATAATCAATGCCAGCTTTAGCATACAAGCACAGGGATTCAGTCTGTGAAAGGTACTGGTGGCCAAAAAACTCAACAGCTAAAACACAGTCACAGTAGTGAACAGCAGGGTTTTGGCTGGGTAACGCTCTGTCTGTGAGAAAATACAGCGTTATAACGCACTGTATTTAAGCCTAGACTGTGTTATAACGCACTGGATGAACTGCATAGGTCGCGTTAACCAGGGAAAATCTCTTCAGTTGGCCAGACAGGAACAGGGTTGAGCTCTGCAAGCGTTTGGTATGTCTACTGGGCATCAAAAAATGGTCAGAAGGATACTGAACGGAGGAGAGAAGAAATGAAAGGAAAAATAGTCTGGAAACTATGGGGACACTCCCCATCGGAGTCGCCAATTCTGCTATAGGTTAAACTGCTTGGGTGGTTGGTTTTCGTATATCCCTCTCAGGGCTTTCCGGTGCCCGAGGCAGAAAGTAAGATTAGCTATGTTGTTCACAAAGATGGCATGAGCATGTTCATATTAGCTTGAACTAACTTGAAGGAATGCAATAGAGAATTACCTCTTTGACAGCTTTAGAATCCTTTGGAGAGCGCTACGCAGCAAAGCAAGAGTCCTTCTTCACCGGCTCCAAATCTGAGTCCTGCAATCAGTCAAAGCACCCGCGTAATTTCTAATATAACAAGTATTCTATCAATTAAATCAACAATAAACATCTAGATTATACACATCTGAGCCATTCATATCATACTAAACAAATATTGAAACAACAATATAACATTAAGCATCGAATGGACAAAATGAACATAGTTCTATTGATTTTGAAAGAAGGAGGATTACAACCATCAGTTGTACCAAGCCCTCCTCAGTCTCCCAATCTCTCTTCTCTATCAAGTGAAGAAGTCCAAGCCAACAAACTCTCTAGGAGCCTCTTTGACTCTTGGCCTTCACAATGTCACACTATTCTCTATTCCACAAGTATACAAGAACTTTTGAGCAATCCTTAGACCTTCAATTAAGAGCCTTCAGCTCCTTCTTATAGGAGAGGGAGAAGGCCATTGTTGCCCTTCTCTTTCCACTAGTTTGGAATGGAAAAGGCTTAGATGTTTCTTTGATCTCCATGCTTTTGCCTCTCTTGGAGTTCAGTCTTCTATGGAAATGACCAATAATGAACTGGTGCTTCTGCAGTTTCCTTTGTGCACTGACTCCTTTGTGAGGGAAAGTCGGAGATTCAAATCTTTCTCCGCACTCTTTTCCCAATTCAAACTTAAAACACGGGTAACGCGTCCCTCCAGTGTAAACAGAGCGTTTCCCTAGCCACTAACGTGGGCAATGTATTGCTTGCCTGCGTTATAACGCTCTTGTTATGTTCTATATATGCGTTACCCTGGCAGAAATAGGTTTAATTTAGGTCTTTGTACTTCTTCCATATTTGTCTTCCCCTCTGAGCTGATGAGGAGGTATTTTAACCTGTAACAATGATAGTTATTTAGGTAGCTTGTATGCTTGGGAGGGAAATATAGAGATTCATCGTTGAGACAAAATCTCATTCATTGGAGGAGCTTATCTTATGTGGATGCTACTATAGGAGGATTGAAGACTATTCAGTTCTATCCTTGTAGTTTCTTAAGGACAAGCAACATTTGGGAGGGAAGGACTGTAATATTCCTAAATTAGCACGCAGCTAATAGGAATATTGATTTTTGCTTTTAGCACCTAGTAGATGAATAAATGGGGAAAGAGACCCATACTTGTCTTGAAAAAGCATAAATTCCCTCTTGATGTGAAAAGGGATCATAAAAATAGCTGGATCTAGCACTCTCATGTGTGAATAAGGCATAATGGATGTGGACAAAGTCAAGTTTGACCAAGTCAACAACATTAATGTGGGAGAAGTGGATCATCAATAAAAATAGCTCAATATGAATTAGGATTATTCTTGAAAACTATATGTGAGCTGGATTGAAGACCCTTAGGTGTGAAAAGGGTTGAAGCAGGTTGAAGAGGTCAACCTTGACCAAATCAAACAGTGTTGTCATGGAGGAGTGGCCTTGATGAAGGTACAACGCAATTTTGGAGGGATATTGATTGTGTGATGGTGGAAACCCTAATGAATGGGACCCAAGGTGAGAAGGCTCACTTAGTTTATAAGGAAGAGGATGGAAGCCATTTGAGGGTATCTTATGAATGATATTTTTATGTGTCTGCTTAGAATTTTCTCTTTTCAGTTGTTTAGCTAAGATTGTTGGTGTTATTTAGCACAAAGGTATTCCTGTTTACGAATTCCATCTCTTCCCTTTGAGTAGATCTTGGGAGAGACCTGATCTATCATTCCACACATTTGGAATTGGTGCCAAGCTTCAGTCTTCATTTTCAGCGCATTTCCTGCAAGATATTGTGTTGAGTTGCAGGGTGATGCAGTGGAGGGTTGAGAAACAACTTTCTGAGTTGGTTTTGCATAGGAGGAAGAATTCCTTCTATCAGAAGATAATTTTGGAGGATTCTTGAGCTCATTTTAAATATTTGGCATCAGGACAAAATATTTCCATCACTTACATCATTATTCCAGTCTATAATTGTGTTATTTCTGGAGGGCAGTTTCAGCAGTGTATCTTGTGGTTATTTTTAGGAGTTTTCCTGTGATTGGAGGGTTGATCCTTCCATGGGGGAATACCTTTTATCATATCTACATCATTTAAGCCTTCTATACTCCTGTGCTTTAGTTTGCAGTGATTATTCAGTCTTAGTGCTAAAGATCACTTTTACATGAAATAAATGCATCATACGGCTCATAGAACATGAAAAGAACATAATTGTCACATCTTGAAGTGATGGCAACACATGATCACTTTTACATGAAAGAGGTCCAACACACGACTTATAAAACAAGGCCAAAAAATATCATGGTTGCTTAAATGAGTGATGGAAACATATCATCAATTTCATAATAAAAATGTGACAAATGATTTAAAAACATGGCCATGAAAAGCTTAACATCTCTAAAAAAAAACAATCTAGAAGAACCACTTCTCACTTATTAAAGCGAGTGGATCGGTTCCCTGTGGTGAACTTTATTGTCAATCAGCTCTTTCGACTTGTGTATGCATGGGTTCTTTGTCTTTAAGGTGTTGATCTGGATTAAGTTTCCAGCATGTGGCTCTTTGGTGGCCACTTCGATTGCAATGGGTGCAAACGTTATTTTTCCTCCAAACCTGCTTAACCGATTTCTTTTCCTGTTGGGGAGAAGGATTTTCATGCCTCTTCCTCCTTTGTGCTGCCATCATCTTCCAGCACTCATAAATCACATGGTTATTTAAACCACAAAAATAACAAGTTTTACGATGCCATATTTTACAACTGTGGTTATCAACATTTTTATAATCAAATTGCACTCTAGAATAATGAGACTTAGTATACCTTCTGGGGTGGTCTCTGGTGCGATCATGATGATGGGAGTTCACCTCTGTTCCATCACTGCAATGTGTACCACCATGGAATGATGGAAAAGTGTCCCCATCATTCCTCTTCCTTCGAGATTTCATCATTATCTATTTTCTTTTGATGTCCTTTGAACATCCTTCGTCAGTTTATCCCAAATCTGCATAACGAGGTTGTTGCACAACCTGCAGTGGTTCAGTTATGCCTTGGCCACAAATGCCAAGTCCTCCTCCTCTATACCCCATTTTTTTGAGGAGTCTCATGCCGATACCTCTAATGGGTATCTCCACACTTCCAACCGAAATAACATCATGTGAAGAAAATGAAGATAAATCAACATTGTTTACCTTAGTTGTCAATTGAAAAATAGATGAAGAAAGTTGTTGTAAGCCTTAATTTTGCTCCACTTCCGTCAATGGCTCTGTCATGGCTTGTAGCTGAAGCTACAACTTCTGTGTATCCTCCTTCTATTTTTGTAGGAATGCTTTCAAGGCATCATGATCTGCTTGCAGAATTTCATTGTTGCGCTTCAATCCTCCCCACGCCTCTATCGTGGCTTGCAACTAAAGCTGCAACTGTTGCTTCTCCTTCTTCTCTTCCTGTAGGAGGGTCTTCAATGTATCATGATCTTCTTGAATAATTTCATTGTGGAATATTTGGGTCATATTGTATCACATGATAGTGTCAAGGTGAAACTTAATGAAATCAAATCTATGAGGGAATGGCCAATCCCTAATACCTTGAAAAACTTAGCGAATTATTAATATTGACAAGATATTATGAAAATTTTGTCAAGAATTAACACCTCTAAAAAATTTATTGAAGAAGCTTTTTCTCCAACTAAAGAAGTATCCAAAATATTTGAAGAACTTAAATAGGTTATATGTACAACTCCCATCTTGGTGACACTTGACTTCACATAAACCTTCATTGTGGAGTGTGATGCCTCAAACCATGTCATTGGTGTAGTTTTTATCTAAGAAGGAAGGCCCCTTTCCATTGAAAGCAACGAATTTAAAGAACTAAATTTACTAAGACCCAGCTATGAAAAATAAATGTTGGTCATATTACCTGTAATTAAGAAATGAAGTCCACACCTAATAGGAAGACACTTCAAAGTAAAAAATATCATGATAGTTTGAAGTACTTCTTGGAGCAAAGACTATCTTCAGAAGAGCAAAAAAAATGGGTCACAAAGATGTTGGTTTATGACTTTTAAATTGTCCTACAAAAAGGAAAAACAAAATATTGTGGAAAATGCATTCTCAAGGAAAGAGGAAGATACGAATGGTTTATAATGCATTATTTCCATTCCACAATCTGACTAGGTGGAACAAGGATAGAATGGGTGCAATATAATATGATATCCAAGATCATTCAAAAAATACATGAGGACCTCGATGCAATAGAAAAAGTTAAGTGGAAAAATGATTTGTTATGGCATGAAGATTTCTTATGTAATAATTCTCAACTCAAACAACAGGACATTTTAGAATTACACACTTCTCCTGTAGGAGGATATTTAGGGTTCTTGAAGACATACCATAAGATCAAGAAAGATTTTTTGGGGGAAGGTATTAAAGAAAATGTTCAAAAGTTTGTGGCAGAATGTGTGGTATGCTAACAAAATGAGGGAGAGACGATCAAGACCCGAGGGCTCCTTCAGAAATTATTCATACCAAACCAATGTTGGGAAGAAGTTTTAATGGATTTTATTACATGTTTACCCAAATCTGAAGGAAAGAGTGTCGTTATGGTAGTGGTAGGTCGAATGAAAAAGTATGCCCATTTTTCTCTCTTTCTCATATTTTTGAAGCAAGTACAGTGGTATAAACATTCATGGAAGCAATCCAAAGACTACATGGAGTACCAAAGGTTATTGTAAGTGAAAAAGTGTTGGCTAGAAAGAAGGTCTCTGAGCAAGGCCTAGGTTCAAGTTAGAGGCCAATAAGGTTTCTGCATTAGTCTAGCACAACGTCAGCATTTTCACTCTACTCCGAAGAGCAGAGAGTCTCACCCGAGGCGTGTCGTGACCTTAATGAGGTTAGGAACAAATAAGATATCGACCAAACACAACTATAGAGTGAAATAGACAGAGCTAAGTACTTCGAACAGTTCTAGCTGTCGTGCACAAGATACTACTCATGAACATATTCAGGGTGAAAATTCAAAATTTAAAGCAGTCAATACATTCATCATAACCAGATACTCATCACATAATTTTGGACATCAAACCCAGATAGGAGTATATTTCATTAACAACAACAAATAGTTACATTACTCCTTAGAGTGACCACAACAAGACTGGTTACAATATTACCAAATAGAACATAACAGAATGAACAGAATGAACAAAGTGATTAGGATGAATAGAACGAATAGAGTTCTCCTGCGGCTCCCTTCCTCTGCTCTCCACTGCACCAACCTCATGTCTACGCTAGCCGACTGACTATTTTTTCCTTTTTCAATGCGACTATCATTTTTCCCTTCTTCTCCACTTTGCTATTTTCTGCATCTTCGTAATCACTAGGAGTTATGTTGTTTGTTCTTATCGCTCCTTTTTTCCATATGTGCTAGTTTCCGCAACTGGCACGCCACCTGCTCTCCATCTCTTCGCAACCGTGATAACTCTCTGTCTACCATGGTTGCACTCTACCACCTGTTATCTGTGACTCAAAACCATTTCATTTTCAAAATAAGGGCCTCAACAGGCCTCGACCACATGCTATTGACTCGTCTTGAGTCAATCCTTTTTCTGCGGCATCGGTGTCCATTGGTTCGCTTGCCTCCGTGGTTAGCCTTGTCTTCTTCATTTCCTCTCCTTGTCCAAACAAGGGCCCCAACTCGGGCACCTTTTCCAATGTTGATGATTTGAGTTCGGCAAAGTCTGCAATGGCTTGTTGCCATCCCTTCATGAGAAGGTCTGTTTCTATGGTGATTTTTTCCGCTTCCTTTTTTCCTAAAATGGCTGGAAGCTTGTTGAATACTTCCTTAATTTGATATTGGCCTTAGCAGCCATTTGTTGTATCATTTGTGTAGTAATCTTTACTGGTTGCCTCAATTCTCGGAGGCACTGTTTGGTCGCCATTGAATGTTCTTCAATTCTCTGTATCTTAGTCTCCAACTCCTCCACTTGGTTATACAAATGGTCAAGGTCGTCGGGGTATGTGGCCTCCTGTGTTTATTTTGAGACTTGATGTAGTTGTGCCGAGATCAGTTGTGCCTTCATGGTCACCGAGGTTGAAAAATCGTGAAAATGTTTCAGAACATTGTAAGCTTCCTTCACCGTGGTGCCCAAGGTTTCCTGCATCTAAGTTACTTGTTTTTGCTTCTCCGTGACCTTATCTACGTATATGACAGTAGGGTCTGGCAGTGTCGGCCTAGTCACTAGCACTTTTTTCAGCTCTTGATTCTCCCTGCGAAGACTCGAACACGTTGTCTTGACATGAATGGACCGTTTGACTAGCATGCCAACCGATATGTCACCCGGTGTCTGGTCATCCTGAGCCAATATGGTTGGCCAGAGATCCCTGAAAACACTTGTCACCAACTCCAGTTGTTCCTAAAAGTTATCTTTTTCTACTTTCAACTGATCGCACTCTTTAGTATGGACACTGATTTGTAGTTTTTGCTGCTCAAACCTCTGTTGGAGGTTTTTGTGGAGTCCTTCAGCCTGCTTTGTTGCATGCTAAATGAAACTGTATATTTGTGATGTTCCCCAAGTCTGCATGCTCTCTGTCCCCAACATATCTTGGTTTGGCGGTCTCTCCCTGAGTAGTTGACCGCTGGCTATTGACCTGGCTGAGTGTTCATGTGGTGATTTCCACTGGGTCTGTTGCGGCGGCGGATTGCCTAGGTTACTCATGCTTGGGGTAGGCTGAACCTGTTGTAGTAGTAATTTTTCTTACTGAAACGCGTTCAGATCCTTGGGCAAGGGCATTATATCTACAGTAAAAGATCCCCTGCGCACTAATAAGTTCAGAAAAGTGCTATGTTCTGCCGAAGGTTGGTTAACCTCGAGTACCATGGCCATACTCAAGTTAACCTCTGCCTCGGTTTCCCCATTTGTCTTGCTTAGCATTTTGACTGGGTCTGAAATGGTCGTTGATTTGGAAGGAGTGCAAACAGAACAGTCTTTTGAAGTGAATGATGTGTGAGGCGATGACTGGTGAGTGTGGGGAGATGAGGTGTGAGTGTGGACCAGGGATGAAGTTTGAACATTTAGCACTGAAAATGGGTTGAACATAGGTAGCTCAGAGGTTACCTGGGGGGTCATCTCTGGCTCCTCCTGAATTTGGGATCTCGTATACATAGGTTGTGTTTGATCCTCCCCTGTGAGATCGACGACTTGGCTAGACACTATAACTTTTTCCTTCTTGGCCTTAGGTGTAGCTATGGGTGGCTTAGGTGCTTTATTATTTTTTATTGGAACTGTGGTGGTTGCCAGTGGTGAATTAAACAAGGTGGATGATAGGGTCGTGACTATAGGTGCAACTATGGAAGGAGATGTCGAATTGGAGGCCTGAAACTCTAAAAAAGTATTAAACAGAGGAGAAGCACTGGTTAGAGTTTGCATTACCTGATTAAAGCCTCGTAGCTTCATGTTCAGCTCCTTGATTATGGGTTTCAGCTACAACCAAGACACTCTGGTCATTATTTCATCTGGCGTTTCTCCTAGTAGTGGATTCGGCAACATGCCATCAAAAAAATAGTGATAGACCCCGCTTCTGACTTCCATTCCCACCCCTGGCCAGGAACATACTTTGGTGTGGAATGCTTTCTCATCAATTTGAAACTTCAATGGTCTCATTTTGAATGTTGTTTCTGCCATGTAGGTGGGTCGGATGTAGGTTTGTTTGTGGCTGACTCCAAACCATATCTGCGCAAAATAATTATCCAACAAACTCTTTGAGATTATTTTTTGTCTCACCACTATGTCCACCATCTGCCTGTACCAGAATGTGAATGCCTCTTCATTCACCTCCTTGGTGTTGGGGTCTCCTGAGAACTTCCAGGGCGTAAATTTCATTGCCAGCGGCTAACCTCTTGTGAGTTCTACGGGCTGTCTGATTCCCGGGAAATTCCATTTCCACATAGCAAATGCCATGATAAGGTAACCATAAATTAACCCAGTGGCTCTTTTGTAGTTAACCTCACAGACTTCAAATAGTTCATTCAGCAAAAAATAACACCAATTTAATTGTGTCCCCTGGAGGCAGTGCTCCGCAACTGAGATGGTATCGAGTGTACACTCACCCTTCGTATAATGCCTCATGGTTTTGCTTGCAATCAGGTAACAGGTGAATTTGACTGCTGGGATGTTTATAAGGTCTATCTTTGCCCCCTTTCCTCCTCTTTTAGTGTCGTATTTCCTATAATAGTCACCATCCCCTGCCTTCTTTGCTCTCTTAGAGACAGTCTGGAACGTTGTGGAGACATCTCTTCCTTCTGTCGATAATCCCGCTAGCCTGTGAATATCTTCTGCACGTATCAGGATTTTCTTTCCTAGCCATAGTGACTCGTTCTGGATCTTGCTCAGTAGGAATTTCGTACACTGCATCGCAGCTCCTATGATTCCGAACACTAGAATATTTCTGAGGTTCAATATCGTTGATTGTTGAATACCTATGAAGTCTGGGTGCACTCTTTCTGCTTCTTCTCCTGCTTCAGTAGTGTAATTTTCCATATAGACTTGCCTCTTCATTGCCAGAAACTAGTAGGAATCCGTAAGGTCTGTGTCGATCAACGACGCATTGTCGTATTTCCCCACCAGTGAATTTAATTTCTGGATTCTCTCTTCAAGCTTCTACTCGATGACTGTTGGTGCTACCTTGGTCATTTTTTCTCTTCTTTGGTATACTCACAAAGCTACTCCTGCTCTTTATTTGTAAATTCCTGCCTCTGGATGCTCCCTATGGACTTCTTCTAATGAAGTTTCTTTCGCTGCTATTGTTGTTTCTGCTTCTAACTTAGACTTCTCCGGAATTCTCGCGCTTTCTTTCATGCAAGTTATATAAGTAACCGGTACGAATGAGGTTGGTAAGACCCCATAACTAATTAATTTTTCATGCTTCCCCCGCATCTATAATCATGTGATTAGTTACCACGATGAGGTGGGTTTTGACATAGCTGACTGTGGCTTCGGGATTTGGGCAGACGTGATGGGTAATGATTATGGCCTAATATGGAAAATTTATTGCGGTATGGACGATATTAATTATAGCAATTACTTCTCAAATCTAGGTAATCCTATGGACTGATATGGGAATGATGGGTCATGATGATGGAATGATATTCGACATATTTGGCTCTCTGAAATGGATGACATGCTGGACACTAACCTCCCCCCGACCACAATCAGTTGTGATGCAGTCTCTGTATCGCAACTGTGAGTTTCTTCTATTATTGTGGTTTTGCTTTATTTTCACTCCTATCTATTATCTTCTCGGTTGCGAGAGAGTTATCGACTCTGCCTACTCTAATCTACCCTACTAACTCCTCTTGGTTGCGAGAGTTATTGGAAAATAAAATAATGGAACTTACTCGTGATAGGGCTTTAGGTGTGCATCATTCACCCATCCTGGTAATACCTAGTTGTCCAGTTGTGCTAACCGAACTGCTCCTGAATCTCAAATTTCAATCACATGGTAAGGTCCCAGCCAATGCATTCTTAGTTTCCTTGGGAACTTTTGGAACCTGTTGTAATACAGTAAAAAAATTTCTCTGACCGTAAACATTTTACGCTTAATATGGCGGTTGTGCCAAGCTTTCTGTC
The DNA here is from genome assembly GCA_034641835.2 of Pinus albicaulis. NCBI lineage: Eukaryota > Viridiplantae > Streptophyta > Pinopsida > Pinales > Pinaceae > Pinus > Pinus albicaulis. Next base: position 593,335,222 of record CM076572.1, read on the forward strand.
TATCTTTCTGGACAGTCTGATGAAACTCCGCTAGAAGCCTGTCCTCTTCAAGTTTTTGTAGCTCTTGTAATCGCTATTTCAATGAGTCTTCTTCTGACAAATGTAGTGACGATGCGATTAGCAGGCTCAGTATGAAAAATTCAGCTGGTACCACTGCTTCCCTCTCGTACACTAGATGGAATGGGATCTGGTTGTTCAGCCTTTTGACAATTGTTCTGTATGCCCACAACGTTGCTTGTATACGTTCATCCCAGTCGTCTCGATCAGCATTGCAAATCTTCTTTATCCCTTTTTCCAGAATCTTATTGAATGCTTCTACTATACCATTTTCTTATGGATGGTACAAACTAATTTTATGATGTTGTACCATGAAATTTTCTAGCAAGGATCTGATCGTTGCATTGATAAAATGTGTATCTTGATCGCTAGTCAGACTTTTGGGGCAGCCAAATCTGTTGATGGTATTTTCAAATATGAATCAATCTGTTGTTTTGGCCATGCAATCCTTCACTGGTATTTCCTTTGCCCACCTCATCAGATAGTCTGTTGCGGTTATGATGTACCTGTCCTGTGAGTGTCTTGCGACAGGTGCTATCGGTCCTATAAAATAAACGGCCCACTTCTCAAATGGCTGCAATGCTTTTACCGAGTGAAGTGGTAGCTCATCTATGTGTGATGGACGTCTCGTCCTTTGGCACACATCACATTTTTTTACAAATTCCTTACTATCCATGTGTATTGGTGGCCACCATAAGCCTGCCTGCAATATCTTCCTCGCAGTTGGTTTTGCACAAACATGTCCTCCCGCAACTCCACAATGGCATTCCCACAGTATATCTTCCCTCTCGTGATCCAGGACGCATCTCCTCAAGACTTTGTTTAACCCAAATTATACAGGTGTCCTGCTATTATCTGATACTCTGATGCTCTGACGACCATATTTCTTTTCTAGGCTGCTGTATATTCATTCGAGCACTGTCATGTTGTCAGATAGGTTTTTATCTAGTCTAAGTATTATGGGATGGCTTCTACTCTAAAAATATCAGCATCTAGTAGCTGATCATCCTGGGACCCTCCATTTTCTCTATTTTCTAGCCTTGAAAAGTGGTCAGGACCCACATTCATTCTCCTGGGCTTCACTATCACCTCGAAGGTGAACTCCTAAAATAGTAGGAGCCATCTACAGATCCTTCCCTCCAGGACTGGTTTGTTAACTAGGTACTTTAAAGCTGAATGGTCTGTGAAAAAATTAAACATACCTCCTAATAGGTAGTGGTGAAAATTTTGAAGGGAATACACCATTTCCAAAGCTTCTCGTTCTGTTGTGGTGTAGTTCCTTTCAGCTGTTGATAACTTCCGACTTGCAAAATAAACTAGGTGATCAACTGAAGTATCTCCTGGTTGATCCAAAACGGCTCCAAGTGTGATGTTGGAAGCATCAATGTCGACATGAAATTGGTTGTCCCAATTAGGATGAACTAATATGGGAGCACTTGCCAATTTTTCTTTCAGGGTATTTAGGGCAGTAGTACAGACATCTGTCCAAATGAATTGCTCCAATTTCCGCAACAGCTTCTCCAATGGGGTTGCTATCTTCGCATAGTTGCGGATGAATCGCCTATAGTAGCCAGTGTGGCCTAGCAGTGATTTTATCTACTTCATAGTTTTTTTTGCCTCTATGTTGATTATAACTGCAAATTTTGCTGGATTGACACAAACCCCCTGTTTGCATACAACATTTCCTAGCAGCATCCCAAAGGGTACTGCAAAGATGAACTTCTTGAAGTTTAATGAAATATGGAATTGCCTACATCTGTCAAACATTATCCTTAATAACGTTGCATGGTTCTTTAATAGGCTATAAATTGTCCAGTCGTCCATATAGACTTCTAGGAATTTATGGATATATTCCCTAAATGTTTCTATAACAATCCTTGAAAATACTGCTGGTGCATTTTTTAACTCGAACGGCATTACATGGTATGAAAATGAGCCCCATTCGGTTGTGAAGGTTGTCTTATTCTTATATTCTTTAGATATCCTTACTTGATGGTATCCTAAAAATCCATCCGAAAATGAACAAGCTTCATTCCCTACAACCTTATCGAGAACCTCATCACTGAAAAGAGTGGGGAATGGGTCATGTATGTATGCATTGTTCAAGCTACTATAGTCAACACAAACTCGAATTTCAGACTTTTCCTTTTTACTTTGTATGACTATAGGACTTACTCTCTTTGCTTCTTCCATGGAGAATATCAACCCTGCCTTTATCATTTTATCAATCTCTGCCTTGACTTTTTCTTTCACTCTTGGATTCAGACAGTATGGTTTGTGCTTTATTGGCCTTGCGTCGGGTTTCAAAATTATGCGCATTTCCCCCATGTCTCCTTTTATTCCTTTCAATTCCGCTACTGAGGATGGGAACAAATATTCGTATTCCTGTAGCAGATTAAATATCTCCTTAGTCGTTTCGACATCCCAGTAGTCACCAATTGATGCAATTTTGGGCTTTTCCAGTGTCCCGATGTTCAGCTTCTTGGTTTTCAATGGTAGCAGATGAATTCCTTTCGTTGTCTGTTATTCTTGAATATCCTGCTCCCCTTCTTTTTCTTTGAAATATAGATGTCTAATATCTTCTAGAGCATCATCATCCATCTCACTATTTATCTCTTGCAGGCTACTGACTTTCTGACGCTTTGGTTTGAGAGCGCTTACTCTTCGTCCTCCTGAATCTCTGGAAATAATAGTACCCTTTTAATGGCCTGCAATGCTTGTGTGATTGGTTATATTTTTCCTTCAAAGGAAAAGCATTGCGTAAACTGATCCGCAACTGTTTGCCAAGTACTGGTTCCTCTTTTCTTCTCTCCAGTTAGGTACCAAGCCTATGGAATCAAATACAGTGAATGTACAAACTTGTGTACCCACAGTTCTTTTGAGTACCCTACATTCTTCCATTGGTCCTCACAATATTGTAAATGTTTTTTGGGGTCGGATTCCCCTTGGTACTTTTCAGTGAATTGTGGTCCTTCCTCTTCCTTGAATTTGGCCCTCAACGCTGCTACAACCTTGTCCCACTGCAACAGAGCGTTGCAGTGGTTGCTCCACCACCTTGCTAAGGTGGATTGTAAAGCCACATCCATGAGTGGGACCTTATGGTCCACTGGTAATTTATCTTCTATCCTGGAAATAAAGGTATTCACAGCATTCATATTTGACAGAGTGGGATATTCTCTTACCTCAGTTCTGATCCAATTTATCCTTTTGATATTGGCACATCTTCTTGTATTTGTCTCATATTCCCCCCACTGCCAATCATCCCAAGATATTTTTGAGCCTAATTCTGAGCTTTGAACACTTCTCTAGCTCACAGTCCCCCCCATTGTTAGGTTGATATAATCTTCTCTTTTCCCTGTTTTCATTTGATAAAGATGATCAAAAAGCTGAGCATCCTCTCTGTTGTCAACAGACTCTGTATATCAGGGTCCTTGATATGGGTCAAGTGGTTGTGTGACTCTGACTTCCCCACCTTCAAAGATCGTTAGTTCCTTCTTCAAATCTATAATTTCATAGTTCTCGAAAGCCCAGTCGATCCCCAATAATGCTATATAGGGATCCTTATCCCCCATAATGTCTATCAGCTCGAATTCTGTGTATGTCTTTACTCCAGCAACATCGACTTCGACCTCCTCCAGCTTTCCTATGGGAACAATGCAGTATTGGTTTTCCATACGGAGTTGGATTGGTGAATATGTCAGCTTCGGTCTTCCCAATGCTTCCCATGTCTTCCTTGGAAAAATATTGACATCTGACCCTAGGTCAAGCATTGTGTCCTTAATTTGGAATCTCGCGACTTGAGTGTTTACACGGAATTCTTTCCCTGTTCTTATCTTATTTCTTTTGACTCTCTATATGTATCTATGTTTTGTGTCATTTGATTCCCCAGGTTCTGTGGTCTCCTGCACCACCATCTCCAGATTTTGCTTCAATTGTTTCAGCATTGATGCATTGGTAACAATTTTTAGAAATAGCCGGAACCATTCTTAAATCATAGTGCTTGTGCTAGCTTGGTTCTCCTTATCTACCCTGGGTTGCGGTAACTCAATGCCTTTGCTTCCCCCAAGTTGGGAAAAATTTTCCACTGCTTCTTTAAATTATTGCTTCTGTCTTTCTGGCCTGAACACTGGCTTTGGAGATGTTGGCCTTATCATATTTATCGATTCTATAGTTTGTGCATATTCACTGGTTCTCTTTCCTCTTCATGCCACTATGGCTACATTCTGCATAGCCTGACCCTCTACTATTCTTGGCTCTACATTTACCAGATTTTCTCCTCTTTTTCTGGCTCTTTCTTCCCATCTTTTAATTAGCTCTGGGCAGTCTTCTGTTGTGTGCATATTAACTCTGCATTGAGAGCACCATGGTATTCTAGGAAGTGGACATTCCCTGGCTACGTGGCCCTTTTGGTCACAATTGTAACATCTTAGAGGTCCTCTTCCTATAGCTCAGCCTCCTCTCATGCCCCCTCCTCTTCCCTTGGGAGCCTCATTCACTCTATATGAAGGCCTATCCAATCATTCCGCTAATGCATCTAGAGATCTACATTGTTATTTGTTGTGCGTTGTGGAAGCACAGAACTCACAATATAAGTTGTTTGGAAAGTTGGAGTATTTTTGCAAGATTAGGCAATGGCGGGGCAAATGACCAATGCTTTTTCATATCTCGTAATATTCAATCGCGGCTTGATTCTGTTGCGCAGGGAACCCTGAGTAATGGGGTTTCTATGGATATACTCCTTGAGTGTTTATTTTTGCAACTCCTCCTACCAGTGGAGCTCCCTATGTCCCTACTACTGAAGTCCCCACATTCTGCCCCCGCAACCTCGGACATTCAATGACGACATGTCCCTCCATCAGACAGTGTGTACACCATACATTGGTTCTTGCATGCCACATTGGTTGAATGTCCTTTAAATTTTTCGTCAGACTAGCTATCTGATGTTGTAACCCCAATATGGAAGGGTCTTGAGCTGCAGCCCCTCCTTTGAAATCTTGCGGATATCCTGCCATGGCCTCTATCTTCATTGCTTTCTCCAATGCATCTTGTAATGTATCGATCTTCTGTTGCGTTAATGGAGTTCTTTTCAATGGAAGAAGGACCTTGATGAACAAATCTCTCTGATGATTTGGATCGATTGGGTAACTCATTTTTCCAACCGCATCCTTGAATCTTCTCATCAGATCCCATGCAGTTTCTCCTTCTCGCTATTTAATCTCCCACATCTCTGACAAACCTTGCTGATCTGTCTGAGGTAGCTTTAATTATTTAAAAATTCTCTCTTTACGTCATATATCATTGGGTTCGGATGAGCCTCGGACCATTTAATAAACCAGCGTAGAGCTCTCTCCCTGAGAGTAGTTTGAAACTCGATCAACTTAACTGCCTCTGGTGTCTGTTGAGCCCTCCATATGGCTTTGCAGATATACCAGTGCTACTCCACATCGTCGTTACCCCTCCCAGAGAACTCTAGGTATCAGGTAAATGATCCCACCATGCTTCTTTGTGTGTGTGTTAGTAGAATAAAACCCCTATTTCTCGGTTGTGAAATGGTATTACTAGCACTATCGCTAGTGTGTATTACTGTTGTAGACTGAACACTATTCAACTTATTCAATTCTCGTAACTTAACAAAAATTTCACCTAGTAGCTGATAGAGTACCAGGGGAAGGTTAGGACTAGAGCTACTTGAACTTTAGGAATAGAGTTGCCTTGAGTTATGGGTGTTGGCCCCTCTCGGAATAGTTGCTCCATCGCAACATGCAACTCCACATCGGACATCCCCTTGGGGCACGCGTCCTCCATGTCGGACTTCTCTCCCTTTTCTCTTTGCGTTGGGCTCCTATACACTTGCATGACTTCCTTCGCGGTCCCTCCTATTCCTTGGGATTCTGTCTGACCTTCCATCTCCCTTGTCATCGGCGGCGCCTTCTCCTTGTTCTGTCGACTACTTTCTTGTTTCTCCAACTCCTTCATCACTCTCTCCTGCCACTTCTCAGTTATTTGTGCCCTCCGATGTGCTTGTCGCTCCCTCAACCTCCTAGAGGTCTCGGTATCCATATCCCTATTCCCCCTTCCAACTTATTTGTAGCATCTCCCCCTCAGCTCCTTCCCCCGGTACTGAAGGTTAAGGTCTCCATGTCAGATTTTTTAAACTCCATCAATCCCTCGTCTACCATTAAAGCTTTGATCCACAATGGAATATCTTTCAACAGCTCTCCTTGTAATCCAGACCTGAACACATCTTCTTCTTTTGAAAAGGACTGGTAACACTCAACTACAAATTCCACTATGTATCCTTCCAAGGTAGATTGCACCCAAAAATCTACAGCTCGGGTCAAATCGATATCTAACCGATGGAAGGCTACTAGATCCTCGTGCAACCACTTGCAACAGATCTTCTGTGAACTTCCTTGGATTGTCTTGACTTGTAGTCTCTGCAACCAATTATAGAGTTCCTCTGGAAACTTTCCCCAAAATATTTCACAGATATCACTCGCAGATTCGGATAATAGAACCCTATCCTTAACAGTTTTCTCCCTCTACTATCTCAACTCATCTTGCTACCCTATGAACTGATCTAAGTGGTTGTCCCACTAGCTTCTTATTTCCCTTTCAAAGATCCATGATACATGATCTAGCTCCTAAATGAAATTTGGGGTCTCAGAAACGGAACCATTTTTTGGCGAGAAAGAAGGTCTCTAAGCAAGATCTAGGTTCAGGATAGAGGCCAACAAGGTTTTCGCAGTAGTCTAGCACAATGCCGGAATTTTCACTCTACTTTGAAGAGCAGAGTCTCACCCGAGGCATTCCATGACCTTAATGAGGTTAGGAAAATACCAGATATCGACCAAACACAACTATAGAGTGAAATAGACATATATAAGTACTTCAAACAGGTCTAGCTGTCGTGCATAAGATACTACACATGAACATATTTAGGGTGAAAAATAAAAATTTAAAGTGGTCAATACATTCATCATAACCAAATACTCATCACATAATTTAAGACATCAAACCAAGATAGGAGTATGTTTCATTAACAACAGCGAACAGTTACATTACTCCTCAGAGTGACCACAGCAAGACTGATTATAATATTACCAAATAGAACATAACAGAATGAACAAATGAACAGAGTGAATAAGACGAACAAAATGAACAGAGCTCTCTTGCGGCTCCCTTCCTCTGCTCTCCATTGCACCAACCTCATGTCTACGCTAGTCAACAACTTATTTGTTCCTTTTCCAACACGACTATTAGTTTTTCCTTCTTCCCCACTCTGTTGTTTGCTGCATCTCCTTGATCACTGGGAGTTTCGTTGTTTGTTCTTGTCGCTCCTTTCTGCCATCTGTGCTAGTTTCCGCAACTATCGTGCCACCTTCTCTCCAGCTCTCTGCAACTGTGACAACTCTCTGTCTACCGTGGTTGCACTCTACCACCTGTTATCTGCGACTCAAAACTGTTTCATTTTCAAAACAAGGGCCCCAACACAAAGATCCAATTCTCACTAGAAATTTTTGGACTAAATTGTTTTCTTGTTTGAGTACTTAATTGACTCATAGCTCATCTTATCTTCGTCAATCTTATGGGAAAACTGAGTTTGTGAATAAATGTTTAGAAGGATATCCACATTGTTTTACATCTAATAAATAGGCATAATGGGTCAAATGGTTTCCTTTGACATAATGGTGGTAAACACATCCTTCTATACCTTATCAAAAATATCACATGTATGGCACTTTATGGATATTATCCTTCATGCATAGTTTCACCCTTGAAGGGGACTATAAGGGCTCAAGAAATAGAGGACCACATACAACATCAATGAGAGGTTCTCAAACTATTGAAAGACAACTTGGTTATGGCACACAATAGGATGAAACAACAAGCATATAAACAAATATCCCTCAAGCAACAAAAGAACAATAAATTAACACTAAGGTATTATGGCCCTTATAAGATGTTGCATAGGATTTAAAGTATGGCTTAAAAATTAGAGATGCTTCCTTCTTCACGTGTATATCTAGTATTCCATGTTTCTTTCTTAATGAAGGTAATCGATGACAAGATCCTAGTTCAAAATATTCTACCAGAGATTAATGAAGAAGGAAAAATATTACAAGAACCAAAGATAATCTTGGAAACAAGGACTAAGCAAATGAGAAATCGATAAATTACTAAGTATCTCGTCAAATAGAAGAACCTACTAGTGGAAAAAGTGACATGGGAAGATTAGTTATTCATGCATAAACATCCACAGATAGTCAAGTGTTGAGGACAACACTTATTTGAATGGGAGGTGTTATCACAAAATCATACCTGATACGCTGTCAATCAAATCAATCTCATGTAATTGTTTCAAACCAATCTTTTGATTGAGGCTTAGCCTCCTCAACCTGAGAGGGCTCTCTCAAGGATTGGTGATTTTTGATAGAAATATAGATGGCTAACCCTATGTGGGGTAATAAGTAGATAAATGATAGATATTGGTTGTAAATCACATTAGCAAGTGAACATTGGGCTTATGGAGTCAAAATAGCTTTAGTAAAACCAAACAATATATTTATCATGGAATTCAAGGCATATCAGAGTTCTAGTCAAGAGATATACATGTGAAATTGTAAAACACACAGTCAATTTGTCTATAAAGGAAGTCAGAGCATCAATGATGAGTTCTGAGTGTTAGGTCCCTATATCACTAGTATAGTCCCTTATTATTGTTAGTGTAACCCCCTTATTGTTATTATTGTACCCTTGTAACCCCCATTTTGTTATTATTGTGCCCTTAAATTATTATTGTTAGGTCGGCTGGGATTACATTGTGGCCCACTAGGATTACATTATGGCCCCATGGACTCCTATATATAGAAAGGAGGTTTTGTAAATTGGATCATCCAAGAATTGTTCATTTATGTAATGTATTGGAGGTTTCCCCCTCGAAGTGGCTCATTTATAAGACGTTTATATCTCTTTTCTTCTCTTTTTGGAGCTGGTTACACAACATTTGGTATCAGAGCTTTGGATTCTAGGGTTTCGCTGCTCCAAACAGGTCATCGTGGAATTTTTGCTATAAATTAGTCTAAGTTCAGTGAAATTTTTAGGGTGTGGAAATCACGGGGAAATTTTCCAAAAATTTCCCAAAGCACGAGTTAACAATATTTTGGAGATATGATCTATGGAGATGGGTCTTTTTTCGCTGCTCCAAACAGGTCATCGTGGCATTTTCGCTATAAATTTTTTTCTACGAAGGTTTAGAATCTGAAATTTGTATGGTGCGAAGCTGAAATCCTGAGGAAATTTTTCAAAAAATTTCAGAGCTTGGTTCGCAATATTTTTGGAGATATGATCTGTGGAAGGTAGTGCTTTTTCAGGCTCCTGAAGTGCATCTCAAAGAGGTGATCGTGGGAAAAGTTCAATAACTCTCTCTCTGGGCATCAGATTGGAGTGTCGTAAAAATTGGTCGCAAGTACACAGACTTTAGTTTCTTGGCTATCAATTTTAAAGACAAAGGATGAAACAGTGACACGTGGCAAGTCGTACAAGTTTGCTCTACTGAACCAGTCCATAATTAGGTCATTGTGGGAGATTGGACACAACTTTGTCTTGGAGAATCCAAATCAGGTCAGACCTGTGGCATTCAAAAGAGAATTCAGAGGGCTACTTCAGTGCTAAATTTCAGATATTGAAGATCTGCAATCACAGAGATAATACAATTTCAATATCGAGCTCCTCAAAGCAAGTAAAAGGTGTGTATTTTTTTCCAAATTGCATAAGTCTTGTTTGAAGAATCAAGTTGAATTGATTGCAAGGGCCTATTGTAGAATAGGTATCAATATTGGATTCTAAAATGGCACCTAAAAAGAATTCAACACCCATTAAGCCTTCAGAAGGCTCTTCCATGACTCATGAAGATGAAGAATTGCAACATGATCTATCAAAATTACAAGAGCAAGTGCAACAAATTTCACTCTCGCAAAGAGCAACAAAAGATGAAATGGAAGTTTTGAAGAAAGGAGTGGAAGTGAAGATGGATGGTTTGAAGAAAGGCATGGAAGCTAAGATGGATGGCGTGGAAGTGAAGATGGACGATTTGAAGAAAGGCATGGAAGCTAAGATGGATGACATGGAAGTGGGCATCGAAGCTAAGATGGATGACATGAAAGACAACATGGAAAACATGAAGAATGATCTAAAAGCATACATGAAAGGCTTGATGACAAGCTTAAAACCAGAAATGATTCCTAATGGCGGAAATATAGTAGAAGAACCTCATGATGAGAACAAAATAAATGTTAATCGTGATTTCATAAACTCTAATGTTGGCGGGAAGAACCACCATATTCCAAAAATGGATATGAGGAAGTTTGATGGAAAGGATCCTGTAACATGGATACTACATGGAGCAATATTTTGATCTCCATAACGTGAAAAACACACAAAAGGTACGCATTGCAACTTTACATTTAGAACAAAATACATTTGTATGGTATCGATGGCTTTGCTCCCGTAAAAAAATTGTCACTTGGTCAATTTTTACGGAGGAAATGATAGCGCATTAAGAGGATACAAAGAGCAACACCTTCTTTAGCCAATTGATAAATCTCAAACAAAAGGGTTTAGTGGGGCAGCACATTGAGGACTTCCAAAAATTGAATATAAGGGTAAATGATATTCCAGAGGAACACAGGATTGATCTCTTCATAGGCACTTTAAAGGATAAAATCCAACATGAAGTTCGCGTTTTGGAACCTGATTCATTGGAGAAGGCATTCAGGTTGGCAAGAAAAGTTGCATGTAAAATTATGTCGACAAGGAAGCCTACCACTCAATTCTATAAAGAAGGAAATGTTGCTACGCCTAGATTTCCACAACCTACAAGGTTGACACCACAACAATTGGAAGAAAAAAGAGCAAAAGGGCTTTGCTACAGTTGTGATAGCAAATACACTAAAGGTCATAAGTGTGCTGAGAAGAAATTATTTTACATAGATTGTGAAGAGGAAGAAGAAAATGAAAAACAAGAGGATATACACCAGGAACCAGCCATAGAAGGGGAAGAAATGAATCCGACCATATTATGTAATGCACTGGCAGGAATTACGACTCCTCAAACTCTCAAGATAGAAGGACATATCAGGAAGAAAAGGTAATAGTGTTGATTGATTTAGGTAGCACCCATAATTTTATTCATTGTAAGGTGGCCAAGGAATTAAATTGTTTCCTATACCCAGCACCAGAATGTCAAGTGATGGTTGCAAATGGAGGAACTATAAATTGCTCTGGAAAATGCCATAATATCAAGCTAACCATGGAGGAATATGTATTGACTAGTCCAATGCTTTCCATTCCTATGGGAGGTGTTGATGTTGTACTAGGAGTACAATGGTTACAATCTTTGGGGACGGTAGCTTTTAATTTTCAAGAACTTTTCTTGAAATTTTTTGCAGAAGGAAAGGAAGTCGAATTACGGGGTATTGAAGGGAAGCCAGGAAGGATAATAAGCTCTAATGTCATGACAAAGCTTCTAAAGAAAGAACAACGAGGCGTAATTTCACAATTATGCTCTCTAGAAGTTCCGACATCAAAATCATCTATTTCTGCAGATCTCCAACAAGTCTTGGACAATCATTCCAAGGTGTTTGAAACTCCCAAAGGACTCCCACCTATTAGTGATCATGATCATGCTATTCATTTGATTCCAGGAAGTGTTCCTCCAAACATCAGGCCTTATAGATATCCTTACTTCCAAAAGAGCAAAATTGAACATATGATTGCAGAAATGTTAGAGGCGGGTATAATTCAACCTAGTCAAAGTTCTTTCTCTGCTCCTGTAGTATTGGTACACAAGAAGGATGGATCATGGCGAATGTGTCCGGATTATAGGGAGCTCAATAAACTCACCATTAAAGATAAATTTCCCATTCTTGTGATTGATGAATTATTGGATGAATTACATGGAGCAATTTATTTTACCAAGTTGGATCTTCGTTCAGGATATCATCAAATTAGAATGAAGACTGAAGATATTCCAAAAACGACATTTCGAACTCATGAGGGTCATTATGAATTTTTGGTCATGCCTTTTGGCCTTACCAATGCACCTTCTACATTTCAAGGGTTGATGAATTCCATTTTCAAACCCTTCCTTTGAAAATTTGTGCTAGTATTTTTTGATGATATACTAATCTACAGCAGGTCTTGGAAGGATCATGTTGAACATGTTGACAGGGTGCTCAAACTATTGCAGGAGAAACAATTATATGCAAAAAATCCAAATGTTTCTTTGGAGTACAAGAGGTGGAATATCTGGGTCATATTGTATCTCACAAGGGTGTTAAGGTAGACCCTAACAAAATTAAAGCCATTAAGGAATGGAAAGTCCCCACAACCATAAAGCAGTTGCGAGGATTTCTCGGGTTAACGAGGTATTATCGCAAGTTTGTTAATAATTATGGGAGAATAGCAGCACCTCTAACAACATTATTGAAGAAAGATGCATTTTCATGGACTCCTGAAGCAACTAAGGCCTTTGAACGTCTTAAAGAGGCAATGTGCCTAGCACCGGTCTTAGCTACGCCAAACTTCACGAAAACCTTTATTGTGGAATGTGATGCCTCAGGAAATGGAATTGGTGCAGTTTTAATGCAGGAAGGAAGACCCATTTCTTTTGAAAGTCGTCCAATCAAAGGAAAGTATTTACAGAAACCTATTTATGAGAAGGAAATGTTAGCAATATTGCATGCACTAAATAAATGGTGAACTTACCTAATGGGAAGAAACTTCAAGGTAAAAACTGATCATGATAGTCTTAAACACTTTTTGGAACAAAGACTATCTTCAGAAGAGCAGCAAAAATGGGTCACAAAGATGTTGGGTTATGACTTTGAAATAATCTACAAAAAAGGAAAGCTTAATGTTGTTGCAGATGCACTCTCAAGAAAGAATGAAGAGGTGGAAGAATTGCTTTGTGCCATTTCTATTATCCAACCAGATTGGATAACCGAAGCAAGAGATGAATGGAAGAAGGAAAAATATATATGGACACTCATTCAAAAGTTGCAGCAAGATCCTAGTACATCTGATACATTTAGTTGGAAAAATGATTCCTTATGGTACAAAGATCGCTTATATCTTTGTAATAATTCCCAACTAAACAAAAGATTCTTCTGGAATTGCACACTTCTCCTTTAGGAGGACACTCAGGATTTTTAAAAACTTACCACAGGGTGAAGAAAGATTTTTTTTGGGATGGCCTTAAATCTGATATTCAAAAGTTTTTGGTGGAATGTTTGGTTTGCCAGCAGAATAAAGTGGAGACAATTAAGACCCCGGGACTTCTACAACCTTTATCCATTCCAAGTCAACGTTGGGAGGAGATTTCAATGGATTTTATCACAGGTTTACCTAAGTACGAAGGAAAGAGTGTCATCATGGTGGTAGTTGATAGACTTACCAAGTATGCACACTTTTGTGCATTATCTCATCCATTTAAAGCAAGTACAGTTGCTACTACATTTATGGATAGAATTCAAAAACTACATGGAAGCCCAAGGGTTATTGTGAGTGACAAAGATCCCATTTTTACTGGAAATATTTGGACGGAGTTATTTTCTTGTTTGGGTACTCAATTAGCTCATAGCTCATCTTATCATCCTCAATCTGATGGTCAAACTGAGATCATAAATAAATGTTTGGAAGGATATCTTTGTTGTTTTGTATCTGATAAACAAACACAATGGGTCAAGTGGTTACCTCTTGCTGAATGGTGGTATAACACTTCCTTCCACACTGCAGCAAAAATGACCCCATTTATGGCACTTTGTGGATATCATCCACCATCCATCACATCATCTTTAAGGGAAAATTCGAAGGTTCAAGCAGTGGAAGATCACATCGAGCATCAGCAAGAAGTTCTCCAACTCTTAAAGGATAACCTGAATTTGGCACAAAATCGAATGAAACAACAGGCAGATCAACATCGTAGCGAGAGAAGTTTTGATGTAGGAGATTGGGTATTTTTGCGGCTACAACCATACAAACAAATGTCCCTCAAGCAAGCAAAGAAGGATAATAAATTATCGCCAAAGTACTATGGTCCTTACAAGGTGTTGCAAAAGATTGGTACTATGGCATACAAATTGGAGCTTCCTGCTTCTTCGCGAGTACATCCAGTTTTCCATGTTTCATGCTTAAAGAAGGTTATAGGTGAAAATCTTCCGATTCAAACAATATTGCCAGAACTTGATGAGGAAGGAAAAATCATATTTAGACCTGACGATTGTGACTTAAGAACTCAATGACCTCTTAGAATCAGATCTAGGCCCAGAAGTGTCTCTACTCTAGTTGAAGGGCACACCTGAAGATTCTCACATGGGATAATTTTACTCTGAGGCTTGAGCTACTCCAGCGTTGAGGACCAACCTTTTTGAAGGAGGAGGGCATGTTGGTCCTCATCTAGTATAGTCCACACTTATTATTGTTTGGTGCTGACACATGTTGTTAGTATTATTGTATATGTAGCCACACTTTGAATTTGGTCGTGTAACCCTTAAATTAGTATTGTTAGGTCGGCTAGGATTACATTGTGGCCCACTAGGATTACATTATGGCCCCATGGAATCCTATATATAGAAAGGAGGTTTTGTAAATTGTATCATCGAATAATTTTTCATTTATGTAATGTATTGGAGGTTGCCCCCTCGAAGTGGCTCATTTATAAGGCGTTTATATCTCTTTTCTTCTCTTTTTGGAGCTGGTTACACAACACTGAGTAACATAAGAAAACACCACTGCAATAGGGTAGTAAAAAGATGTAATTAGAACAAGAACACACTAGAACTTTTTATGAATCTCAAGTTGGCTAAGTAGAAAACTCTGTATTAAGCTAAAAACCAGTCACTTACAATAAACACAGTCTTTTGCTAAAAATGTTGAACCCCTAGCATATTCGACTTATTCATATTTTATAGATCATTTACAACGTAGGATAACATTATCCTGAGCTATATACATCAAATTCCTACTTTTTTACACCTTTCCTAACCATATGACATGGTATTTATTACAAAATGGCAGCTGCAAATCTAATAAACAATCCTATTACAAATAGGATTCAAACTCCTTAACTTTACTCATAAAAACCTTATCTAAACTAGACTACATCATTTGCCAAGTGTATTGACATAAGTTCGAATCTATATGATAAGCTCCAACTCTTTATGACCTCAATATTGATCTCCATTAAACTAGGAAATTGTCCCCTGTTTCTAGGCATACGATTCTTTGTATTTTTTAGACACTCTGACCATCATGAAACCATCACTTGGAGGTTATTTACTATTAGGAACTGAAGTAATACCTACCCAAAATAATTATTAAGTCCCAGTCATCTGAAACCACCATCAAACTATTCAAAATAGCTGAAATAGACCTGCGCTATGAAAACAACATAGTTTCATAGCGCTTTTCATAGCGTAGCCTTTTTACCCTTTTACCTTCAAAATTTTGGTTTCTTTCCTCAAATATTATCTTCATTATCATTTAACACAACTACTCTAGCAATTTCAAGTCATAATCCATACATTTTCCCTTCAAAAATTTATGAGAAAGAGTGAAAAAAGCTACTACAATAGTTTCGTAGCACTTTTCACTCTTTTTGCACTGTTTGCGCTACGAAACTGCTGAATGAGCAGTTTTGCCCAAATTTTTTCAAAATGAAAACCAAAAATGTGCCAAAACTCAGAATACCACTGGTTTCATCAAAACAAAAAGTCATATGAACTGAAAAACACATTTTTCATGAGGTTCCTTCTTAATTTTTCCACTTGATTTAGCTTTTGACCTTATTAATGATTGTCATTATGCAACTTTGTTTTTTAGCTCATCCTGAGACAGTTTCAACTGCTACTCCAAGTCCTCCACTTGATCTCTAAGTCTTCTATTACTGACTCTCAAGTGAGTATTGATTACTCTGACAAATTTAGCTTCCTTGATGGCTGGAACTGTCCATGTGAAAAACTGTTTTGCACTACTTGGAATTTCAAACCTAGAACTAGTCTAACCTTCCCATACTGCCTTCATTATTTTGAACTCTGCTTTCTTAATATTATGCTTTCGGGCCCTCTTTCTCATCATAGCAATCTCTTGATTTTCTAACCTCAATTTCTCCTCAAGATGTTGACACTCTGTCATTTCTTCTTTTTCCTTCAATGTTTTCATGGCTGCATGTTCTACTATTGGAGATGAGAGATCAACCACTTCTTCAAGGACTTTAGCTATTTCAATAGTTTCTTGGACCTCTTGGCTACCTTCCTTGAGCTTCTTAGCATGCCTAGTTAAAGGTTTCCTTGCTTGAAAGATAAAGGCTGCATTTTCACTCTCAAATTCAAGTTTCTTTGTTGACTTAACCTTTTTCTGTTTGTGTTCATCTACTCCAATGAAATCAGCTTGCACAATGGGTGACTCCTCTATATCAATTGCATGAAGGATGTCATCTAAATTTCCCTTTATCACTGGGTTGTCCTCTGTAGTTGTAGCAACTGTTTTTCCCTTAAATGCTACTCCTTGGCTTCTTGTCACTCTCTTGATTTCCTGCTTGCTGGCAACTTGTTTTTGTTTTTCCTCTTTGACACTTTTTGACCTTTGTTTTGCAGGTGATGGAGTTGGTGCAACAAGAACTTGTGTCTTCTCTGTCCTTTTCTCAACTTGTTTCCTTGGTTTCAACTTTACAAACCTCTTTTATTTTTCAACCACGTGCTGACTAGACTCTGTTACTGGTGGTGAAGGAGTTCCTTTAGTTTTAGGATTTCTAGCTGGGGTTAGGGTTTCTAGTTCAAAACCATTCATAAACAAAAAAGAAGACCAATCCCTGCTTATTTTATGAAGCTCATTTAAAACCAATAACTTTATCAAACCATGGTGAAACAAAGATGTTTCACAACCATCAGATTTGGCTTGTACTTTATCATCCATTTTGGCAAGGCTCCTATGCAAATAAAAGGGAAAATTTAGTGATATCATACCTGTGAAATGCAGAAGCAGCTTGAAATGATAAGTATAAACTTTATGGTATATGTCTTCACATGTAAATTATCTTTGAATGTTGAACAACAGCTTTGCATAGGTGTCTTTGATATAGCTTCTAGGTATTGCATTATTTAGGTCCATATCTGCATACTCAGGTTTCATGAATTCCTTGCATGGTTGCATGTCAAATTCAAAACCTTTAAACCATGTTTCCTACCCCCTTGGTATTTCTGTCACAGAAGCAATAATCTCAGGTGTAATTGGCACATTTAACATCCCAACTTTGGTAGTTTTTCCATTGAAGTGCAAGGCAAATTCTTTAGACACCTATGTATGGCAACCTTGCAGCTTTTCATAAAACCGGAGACAACCTGCTTTGCTAAAAGCCTCCATAATTGTTTGATCTTCAATTATAGCCTTCATATTTCCAGGCTCATATCTTAAGCAAGTCCCCCTTTGTGGACTTTCCTTTCCTCTGCCATGCTTCTTAGAAAAACCTGTTAGCTTCTCTTGAATCTATAAAACAGCCTCGCTTGATTAGGATATGGAACAGCCTCACTTGAGTATATGGAACAGCCTCGCTTGATTAGGATGAAGATAGCCTTTGTATAGAACAACCACAAGCTTAGCTTGACTGCTTCAAAGCTCAGACACTCGTATGGAGGCAAATGAAAACGAGAATAACCAAATTAGGCAAGATTTTGAATTTGAAATGTCATCTCATAACTGAATGATGCCTCATTCATGCCCTATCATGACGATGATGACTGTGAGACAGGTAAGTACATTGAATCTGATCACTAACTGACTCACCATACCACTATCTTATCATTTCCTAACAGATTCTCACAAATTTCAGCTCAATTGACAAGACAGTTAAGAAACCGCGCTTTCGTAGCGCCCAGTGTATTTTTCTAGTTTGCGCTACGAAAGTGTTAGCGCTTTCGTAGCGCAAATCCACTTTTTTGAACTAGCTGCGCTACGAAATGGAGGATTCTTGGCTAATTGCATAAATTTAACCCAAAACCTTATGGAATGACTCCTAAATGGAAAATGTGAGTATTTGATCATGGAATAGACCTTTAAAAGAAATTATTTGAATTCAATGATGACCTTAAAACTTATAAAAACTCTAACCTACCCTTAACCAAATCCTAAAATGACTTTCAAACCCATTTTGAGACCATGATCAAAAATAGAGTTGACACAATGATGTTTTGAAAATTTTTGGGTAATAACAGGAGGGACATGTTAAGCCCTACATAAGCCCGATGTTAACCTTGAAACCCCTTATTAAGCCCTAGATATTGAGTGATTATGTTTATATTGTTATATTTTTATGTAGGCTAGAACCACTCATAGTCTCGTTTCATTATAATTGTACATGTTGTCTCTTATGCGCACACACATACACACACACCAAGGAGACCTAGTCTTAGGATCATCAAGAGTTGTATTGTGCATTATGTTCATTGTAGAAGGAAGTTTCCTCCTCGAAGAGAACTAAAATTGTTAGTTTATTATCATTTTTAAGGTGCAAGATTCATAACACATTGTTTCACTCAACTTATTTCATTTTATGTTGAAAAAAAAAATATCTTAAAAAACTAGTAAATCCTTGGAATGATAGAGCTTTAGATCTATTCCTTTATCCAAGGAATTGCCCTATGTTTTTGCTATTTTTTACAAGCTTGAAAAGTGCATGAAAACAACATAATTGTATTTTTACAACCACTTACCAAGATATAAAATTAATAAAATCATCTCTCATCTCATAAGGGCATTTATCATTTGCCCTTTATTGTTTTAAGGTTTAAATATTTTAGGGTTTGAATGGTTCTCTGGTTACTGATCCATATTTTATTACAATGTTATTTAATCAATAAAATAATTAATTAACTCGTATATTCATGTATAGCATCTAGGTACTAATCTACTGATTTTGGGTGTTTTGTGTTCAGAATAGGGGAGTTTCACTTGGCTTCAGTAGGAGCTAATGTAAAGAGGTGGGATTTGTCCAAAGGGTGACAATATACACTTATCTTGTGTTGTACCATCTTAGCATTTTGAAGGACCTTATCAAGACAGCTAAATAGAATGGTAAAAGTGCTCCTCCCATGAGCTTCCATTACAAAATAATGATGTCATCACAACATAATATTTCAATCTTTATACGAATACAAACAGGTGCAAAATTGGAGGTTATTATTTGGCTTATTGATCATGGAGTTTATCATTTTTATCCGTTTATCATATTTGAATTGAGTGGGCCTAGTGGTTAAGAGCATGTGTTTCCTCCTAAGAGGTCACAGGTTCAAAACCAGAAGGGGTAGAGTATGTATACCTTCATAGACTTAGCAATCAAATCGTTGCGCTAAGGTAGGTCCCTTGTCCCACAAACAAGAGGGACTCATACACCAATTTAATGTCTGGCTTGGTCGTGACTTTAAAATTAGATAATAATATATATAAATAAAATGAAAGAACCACATCCTTATTAAACTTATTAAATGGTCTCTTTGCAATGAGCTTAAAGTTACCATCAAAACATAATTGTAGCTCAATCTTTACATGGATTTACATCATAAACATGGTTTCAAAATGGGAATTATTACTTTGGTTTTAATCATGAAGCTTAATGGACTGTATTCGTTTGTAATGCAATAGATTATAATGAGCTTAATATTTCTTTATTCTTAGATTATTGCGGTGTTTCACTATAAATAACACAACACTACTAATAGACATCCGAAAGATGCTCATCCCTATGAGACGTCATCCATTTGATACTTGGGAGCTTTAAATATGTTCATAAAATCCATGCACGTCTAGGAAGATAATATAAATCTTCATAGTAGTAAAGTTCATAAATCAAAATTCGTTATCCCTCTTTCCTATTTCATCATTCATGTCTTTCATAATTCATTGCAAGCACTCGACAAGGAATCAAGTAGCTTTTTGTAGGCCACAAATAATCTTTTAAATGCTTGAATCATTTTGTTCAGTTCTATCTTCTGGACTTTTAAATGCTTGAATCATTCTGTTCAATTCTATCTTCTGGAATAGTTCTATCTTCTGGAATGGTTGTTGTCTGGGGGCTCCACTATGTAGTTTAAAATTTGAACATTTTTGGTAGCTATTTAATTTTTTTACAACTTTTATTACATTTTGTTTTTCTTTAATTTCTTTTACTTATCGTATATTAGATATCATTTTTTGGGATTTAACTGCGTTAATTAAGTCATTTATCTATAACCATTTCCATGAGAGGTAGTCGTAATGAACTAATTTCTCATGATTTTTGAATAGTCTACTAGCACTCATTGCATCGGGTGATGCTCATAGGGGTGAAGAGGTGGGATTGAAACTAGTGAAATGAATCACATAGCATCAATCATCACTTTCAGGGCTTGCACCCGGTAAGCAAGACTTACCGAGAGGTCACCCATCCCAAATCGCCTCTGGCTCAAGCGCACTTAACTGTGGAGTTTTCCCCACAATCAAGCCCACTTAGCTTGCTACCCCATTTGCAAAAAATTTGCAAGTATTGTGTCTCATGAACCATTCAAGTAGAGCTCCCCCTTCACTCTTTGTATTTTAAGTGTGGAGGAGTTTTCGCACTGCGTTATATTAAATATCATTTTTTGGGATTCAACTGCGTTAAATAAGTCATTTATCTATGACCATTTCCATGAGAGGGCTGACTAATTTCTCATGATTTTTGAATAGTCCACTTAACACTCACTGCATCGAGTGATGCTCACAGGGGTGATGAAGTGGGATTGAAACTAGTGAAATGAATCACATAGCGTCAATCATCACTTTCAGGGCTTGCACTCGGTAACCAGGATTTCCCAGGAGGCCACCCATCCCAGATTTCCTCTGGCTCAAGCGCGCTTAACTGTGGAGTTTTCCCCACAATCAAGCCCACTTAGCTTGCTACCCCATTTGCAAAACCTTTGAAAGTATTGTGTCTCATGAACCATTCAAGTAGAGCTCCCCCTTCACTCTTTGTATTTTAAGTATGGAGGAGTTTTCGCAGTGCATTATATTAGATATCATTTTTTAGGATTCAACTGTGTTAAATAAGTCATTTATCTATGATCATTTCCATGAAAGGTACTCGTAACTGACTAATTTCTCATGATTTTTGAATAGTCCACTTAACACTCATTGTATCGGGTGATGCTCACAGGAGTGATGAAGTGAGATTGAAACTAGTGAAATGAATCACATAGCGTCAATCATCACTTTCAAGACTTGCACCCGGTAACCAGGACTTCCTGGGAGATCACCCATCCCAGATCACCTCTGGCTCAAGCACGTTTAACTGTGGAGTTTTCCCCACAATCAAACCCACTTAACTTGCTACTCCATTATCGTATATTTTCATTAATCTCTTTGGAATAAAAATTACAATCATATTATATTGTATGTTTTTCTGACTTCTAACACTCCTCATACCATATTGATAATGATGAGATTTAATCAATGTTGCCATAATGGCGATCGATATTAAATCAGAGTCCGAAAAAGAAAAAATAGGATAAAATCAGTAATAATCGGGGGAAAAAATAGACGAAATTTAAAAAAAAAATACAAAAATTAAGACTTTATGAAAATATAAATCTTCGGAAGGCATAAGAGACTGGTTCAGTTGGGGCCTCGGACAGAACAAATAACTAGGTAGAAACTCTCGGATTGATAAAAGCGTGCCAAATAGCTTGGGATAAAGGCTTTAGATAAATCCAAGCTTTTGGGGACTCAAAAATTTTGATAAAAATGTTAAACTCGGAGGACCAGTTTAACAATCCAATTCTAAACAAGAGCCTTCACAGGTTGAAGTACATTATGGCAGACTTCGCCTCTTATAATTTTTTTCATATTCTCAGAGACTCAAACAAGGAAGCAGATAGCTATGCAAACAAAGGTTGCTCCCTCCCACAAGGAGCCTTCAGCAATAACAGTGAACCCCTATCTCAAATCCCAATTCCGTAAATGTGTATTGATGACTCGTTTGTATTTGAAGTTGGCTAAAGCTATGTACTGATGGTTGTTTAGGCTTCGGCCCAACCTATCCCTCGCTATAAATAAAAATAAAAATAATCGTTTCAGTTTAAAAAAAAAACAAAAAACAAAAAATATATATATATATGGAACAAGAATAATGCTAAAGAATGGAACCTCTTTTCCTTCTATCTCTCTAGTATTTAACATAGATTGATATATATATCTAGGGTTAGGATTATGACTTATTTGTACTTGGTTTGTGATTTTATTACATTGTTCTCTATTTTCTACATAATTATAGTTTGCATGCATACCCAATAAACAACAATTAACATATCCAGAAATATAAGGAGAAATAAACCCTCATAGTGTAGATTTCATATTTTCTAATATATTTTAGTAGATCTGTTGGGACAAATTTTCCAATGGAATATCCAAGCAATTTATAGATCCTAAATGCATTGGAAGCCTTATGAATCATGATATACAAGTTATTACCATGACAAAAAAATATAACTTAATGAATCATGATATACTATTATAATCCACAACTAATTGTTTAAAGCATACGTACCATGAAATACACATGATGTTTTTTACTAATCACACGTACAATTAATTCCTTAATTGTTTTTTTTTTCTTTTTTTCTTTTTTTCCTTTTTTTGTAAGCTTGGTAGGACTACATTTTCAACATGTCCAATGTATCACCCTGATCGGGGCGAAGAATTGAACCAGTGACTTCACATCAAGGAGTTGTCTTAACAGAGCACCCGATCACCGTCTATCCACTTGCCCACCACATTTTATAATTAGTTTCCTACTCAATTAAATACTTTCTAGTTAGTCTTTTTTTAGTAATATTCTTTCCTTGTTACATTAAATCTACTTTGATGGTTTTGCTCAAATCCCCTTTATCAACTTTACCTTCGAAAAAACAAAATATTATCACCTCTATTGACTTTTATGAGGTTAAGAGCGGCATTCCAAATGTGGGAATTTTTTTGAGAAAATGAGTTGAAGATGTCAAATAGTTATGGGAACGGGATGAAGTGTGACTTCAAAAAAAAAAAAAAAATCGCTCCTTTTAACAAAAACTTTTTACAAACTAAGCTTGAGAAAGAGATTTGAACCCAAACCTTTTTGCATGAAACAAAATGATTTCCTCACTATAACAGAGGCTCCGAACACAACATAGCAGTTCTCCAAGCCCAAAAAAGTTCAGAAATAGTAGATCTACAAAATGGAATTCGCATCCAGTCAAACCGGCTTCAGATTTTGATCAACAACGGATGTGGCCCTCAAAATAGCTCTGATACCATGTAGGAATTTACATGGTAAGTTCTGTAGATCAAGAACCAAATGTCATCGCTCACAAACAGATCACAAATCAATACACCAGTATAATCACGTGGTTAAAATCCTCAAAGAGGGAAATATTCCATGGCCTGAGCCAACGCGGCCACTTCAGGCATTTTATTAATATAAAATAAAAGTTACATATGTTTCTCTCATAAATGGTTATTGGAAAAATGACCCTCCATGCTCTTTAAATAGATATCATGGACCAATCGAGTGTTAAGTCACAGATCAAGTGTCGTTAATACTGAGGTGAGAGATAACTGTCAGATCACTACAAATCGTGACCGTCAGATTATAAGTTACAAATGTACATGGTAAAGAAACACACTTTACCTAACTCTACACTAGACTAAGTTATCCTTAACTATTTCCTATGTGTCGGAATATCCTAACACCAAAGTTTTGGAAAGAACAAGAAGAAAACAAAGATAAGAAGAAAAAATCCCCCATACATAGATTGATTTATAAATTGTAATGGATATTTCACTAAAACAATTCATCATAACAGATCATATAATATTATGAAATCTTAGATTATGTGGGTTTATTCCTTAAATCATAGATATGTTGTCTCTAGCCTATAACTTGAAATTAATAAATAATTGAAATATGAATATGAAAATGAAAGAACATACACAAAATACACATCATCCACAAAAATAAAAATAAAAATATTTATCCTCAGAAACCCAATACGAAAGAAAACTCGGCTAGAAGTGTTAGAAATATTGAGAGGGGGGTGAATCAGTATTTCTTTTCAATTGTTAATTATTGCCAGTTTAGATTCTTCACAATTAAAAAAAGAGAGATATATGTAATAATGATATTAAGGATTAAGAGAACTTCAATCCCGTTTTTAATAATAGTGTACAATAGATGAGAGAAGGACACCAACCCTTTTAATGAAACAGGCACCAACCTGTTTGCCAAGCACCAACTTGGACTTTGATGAGGCTCCGACCTCTAGGGCTTCGACCCTATCTTCTCAAGGCACCAACCTTGTGTTTAGGAGCTCCTACTCCAAGGACACCAATCCTTCTTTGCTTGGTTTAATAGATAATGTGAATAGTGCTTACTTGAATGTTCTTGACATATTCGTCACTGTATTATTTCTTCAAAAGTTCTTCTTAGAATTCACTATTCACTTGTCTTCATTACTGGGCTTCAATTAATTCATCAACAGTATTGTCTTCATTGTCCAAAAACTTTTCACTTCACTGTTCATAGATTATTTAACATTTCATGTCTCCAACTCATCACTTTTCAAGCCTTCAGTTCTTCATAAGTTCTTTACTGTCCAGAGATTATAAGTCACCATAGGTCTGAGCTTTATAAGCACAGTCACATGTTCAAGCCAAGTCACAGATCTGAATAATAAAAGGTGACAGTTCTTCTAAAGTCCGAGCTTCAAAGAGACAGGTGAAAGGTAAACAATTTGAGACAATATACCACAGGTCTGTGCTATAGCCGAGCTCCAATTTTGGCCCTAATTCAAGGCACAGTTGTATGACAGCATATGCAGAAGGTCCAAACTCTTGATGCCACAGATCTGTGACAAGCGATCCAGGCTGACAATCTAATTGTCCTCCAAAATGAGCTACTTAACCTTCAATCCGAGCTGTCTTTAACTTCAGCAAATCCGATAACTATGGTAGGTTATACCTTAGTTATACTTCTTATCACCGGCCTGAGACAGCGGCAGATCCGAGCTGTATAATTGTATTGAAACAGATTTTAACCCAGACCAGTATTTCAACTCTTCTCGGTGCTTTTAAGTTCACAAGTTGTGAACTTGAATTTCTGTGGTGTATATATGATGACCGAGTTCTGTGCTTAATCCATGAAATCTCTGTGTTAAAAATGAGTACGAATGTATATATATATATATATATATATATATATATATATATATATATATATATATCCTTCTTAAGACCTTGTTTGGAGGCCGACTAGTATCCCTGAGCATAGGTCGGTTCAAAAACAGAGATATGTCCTTAATCTGAAAAAAAATCATTTCTCCCAAATGACATGAAGTTTCGGGCCAAGTAATAGCTCGTTAGAAAGCTAAAAATATGCTCTAAAAGGTAGTGTAGGTGTCATAGTGAAATTCTGCCTTCAAGGTAACAAAATTTATTTTTCTTTATAGTTGTTCTTGAATATTTATGTGCAGTAAGTAAAATTCTGCCTCCAAGGCCATCTTCTTTGTTAGGCTTATCTATCAAGGGTTATAGTCTGGAATTTCCTTTATCAGCCTGTTGCCATCAATGACAACTTAGATTAACAAGAAGGTGGATCCTATATTATACTCTCTTTGCTTTAGATGTTGAAATGCGCATATAAAGGAATGGTCACTCACTATGGAGTTACCTTTGACACTGTGACATGAATGGCCATAAATCTTAGATTTGTTATCTCCAACTTATGGCTTGAATTTAAGAAATAATTGAAATATGAAAATGAAAGAACTAAAAAAAATCCATATTTTTCGTACAAATGGACACAACATTTATCATGGAAAACCAATATGAAAGAAAACCTAGCTAGAAGGTGAAGCCTATGCTCTGTTCTCTTTACTTCAGTTTTCAAAATGCACATATAAAATAATGAACACTCATTGTGGAGCTACCTTTTGACATTGTGGCCTAAATGGCTACTATAGAATCCTCCTCCTTTGTTATGCTCTCAAATTACCACTCCTAGATGTTTTCCTAAGATATGGAATGATTAAAATGCTAAAGAATGGAACCTCTTCTCCTCCTAGTGTCCTAGTATTTAGCATAGTTTGATATATGTCTAGGGGGGTTTTGACTTTCTCAAACTTTAATTAGTGATAAGGTCTAGCACCACATGTGTGAGCAATGGAGGTTGGCATGGCATCCACTCACACCATGGTGGTCAACAAGGTAGATCAACTTACAGGAGGCATAAGCTTTGGATACAATCTTCAATTGAGGCAATTTTTGCATCATTAGAAATCTCTCGATGTGTAGAATATTATGTCTTTGCGCAAGTAACATTTTGGACAAAAAGAGTGTCATTTGATGCCTCAAAATGGATCTGGAATATTTCAAACAATTTCCAACCCCAATTTTCCAAACTGGAACCTATCGTTAAAATTGCCTTGCAAACTAATTCCTCTAGTTTTATTTTCCACCCAAAATGTGTCGTGATAGATGAAAAATTGCATGATGATTCAACATAGATCATAGATGGTATTGTTCCTTGTAGTTATTTTGATGATGTAGTGAATGTAAACCCAAACACTAGTAGGGCTAGAAGTCTATTGTTAAACCTCACATCTCTAAACTCACTTTTGAGGGTGTTATACGTGAAGGAACTAGTACGAGAACTAAGCTAAAGGCGCTAACCTATCTAATGCAACTTGCAAAAGAACATTTCGTGGAGAATTTGGTTGTGTGTGGGGACTCCTAGATGATAATTGCATGGCTAAATCATTTAAGATTTAGCATGTTGAAGGATATCAAATTAACATTCTTCATAGTACATAAACAAACAGTACAACACCAAAGCATGTTTACTTCAAGAGTGGGAAATGTCTTGATGTTTTGGCTCTATGTTGACCAAACTCTTCAAAGGATGGAGCGGAGGAGACTTACTTCTTATATCCATAGCTCTATAACTCATTCTAGACATTAAGTTTGATTTTATAGAGCATTATATTGTCTTTTATTTATTTTTTAGCATATTCATATTGTTGAAGATGTAATTTCTTGCTTTCAAGAAAATGGATTTGTGCCTATCATGGAGGGTTCACTCCCGTTTTAATCTTTTTATGCTTTCAAGTTTGTGTAGATTTAAATGCAGTGCTTTTCTTTGAAGATAAATAGAAAGGTCGCGATTTTTTTCATTTGAAAAGTCACATGTAAATTATGAATAGCATTCACATGAATAAAATTCTATTAGCATTATTTTCCTATCAAGGAGAATATATCGAACTAAACTTGGAAAAATGATTATTAACCAAAGCATAAACTTAGCCTAATGTGCTAGCTCAAATGGTGCAATACTTCAAGCTTCATGTAGGAGGTATTAGGGTCAGTTTCCTACATTGGTTGTCTTTGTTGCATGCCTCTCTCAATGTTGTTGTTGTGTTAGGTGTCATAATTAGCATCAAGTTTGTAGTGGGGTCATCCTCAAATACATAATACATGGAAGTGCCCAGGAGTTTCCCCGTGAGGTTTCCTTTAGAAAAAATCAAAACATAAAATTGATTGTGCAAATATATTGACATTGATGAAAATGTATCCTTATATAATAAAAATACTGGGGTCATCCTCAAATACATGGAAGTGCCTAGGAGTTTCCTCGTGAGGTTGCCCTTAGAAAAAATCAAAGCATAAAATGATGAAGGGGCATTAGGAAGAAACACTTTGTATTTTTATAAGACATAGGGGGGTCTTATGTTTCTAAATATTCATGTAATTATTAGTATTTTGAATAATATAGTGAGGAATTGTAAATGTTCTCAAATCATTAGAGAACATGAGAGGAAGGTGATTAGTTAGGAATGTGAAGGGACAGTGGAATTAGGATCAGTTTCAGTTATTTTAGGGATTGAGTCTAAATTTAGGATGTTGAGAATTACAAGAGTCTTGGGTGAGCTGTTGGGGAAACTGAATTGATTCCTTAGTATTTTGTATAAATGTAAGCCTACAGGCATATAGGAGAGAGAGTTGTTCAGAGGCAGAGTAGTGAGAATAGAAGGCCATCGAATTGAAGATCGGGCAGAGAAGGAAGACTTTCCATGTAAGCCTTGCATGTTAATAGAATAACTCGTTTTCTGAGTTTTACTCCATTATTGAATTAAATTGGATATGGATGAAATTGGTTACAGGAATCATGAATTATGAACCTGTGGGGTTAATGTTAAATTGAGGGTGTTTAATGGTGGTTATAGAATTCTGTGAATCGATCACAGGGCGATCGATTTCACAATGTCGCTCTTTTATTGGTATTATTATATAATGTCAAGTATAATGTTGTTTCCATACAAGATGGGTTTAATTACGAACTTTGTTATGCCCGAGTAAGGAAACGAGATCTGTGTAGAGTATTGTTGGATATCGATTTTGTCAAAGCCAAAATACAGTAATCAGTGGAGAATTTAACTTTGCGTGGAGGTTTTCGATCCCTTTCAAAATTTCTGAGTGACATAATTCCGTTTTAAAGTTGAGCGCAACTGAATGTCTTAAGTTGAATGCAATCGACAGTTGAACGCAAGTGAAAGGGTTCGTTCCCTTTGGCTCGACGGAACTTCAAGAGTTCTGTTAATTGTTAGTAGTAATACAGAGAAATCGATGAGTTTGACTTTCGATAAAGAATGCAAGTGATGCTAATCATCTGATTGTGAGCATGTTAAATCAGACATCGAAACCCTGTTTGATTGAAGCGATACCACAAGGTTGAATTGATTTGAGAATTCTATTGGATAGAATATGTGGTGTGAACCTTGCGTTAAAGTTGAATGTGAAGCGTAGGGTTGTAATTGTCAGCGGTGTTGGTTGAGATAGAACTTTGTCTGCTGAAGCGATATTGGTTGAAATCGATTCATAGCATCAGAGCAGACAAGGCGCAGTTTGAATGGAGCAGTAGATGAATGGATCAGTGAATTTTTGAACGCGCAGAAAGTTAAAGGCTGTTCGAAACGCTGAATCGAACCCACAGTGAGATTGGAGCCATAGTTCTGTTCAGAACCATATTCAATTAAATGCAAAACCGATGGTGTAAAGATGTGAAGAAAACAGTTTTGAGGAAACAATGAATGGGTTTCGCGTTCATGGAGAATGGTAAGTGGTATTCATTGTTTTGAATGCGATATTGTTGGGCATTTGACACGTCACCTGGTAGTGGTATTCAAATACCACGAATTTCGTGTGATTTCTGATGGTTAAGTCACGAGGGTGAAATCTACACGATATCCGTCAGATTTGTTGATCAAGAGATCGGACGCTAGTCGCATCTTCAAGCTGCTCGAAGATTAATGGCAAGGTAAGTGCGTGTGGGCCCGAGTGTTATTAAAGTTTGAATTTTTATACTGTTTGTGAGGTCACAGGTGGGCCGAGAAGGTCGTTTTTATATGTGCTGGTGTTTTGAGTTCTAACAGAAGTCGAACTTTGAATGATATGTCCACATGGGATATATATGTTGATGTTATCGCTTGGGGTTTAAATCCAAAGGCAATGGTTTTATTATAATGTTTGAATGGAGGACGTAATGTATATTTATATATTATGGTTGAGGTGAGATGATAAAGCCATATATTTGATGAGGGTGAGCAATTATTGTTACATGCGAACTATAAAAGCTGTGGACCTTTTTCCAGTTGGTTTTTAATCCAAATTTGGGTCTAATGAAAAAATTGGAAAAGCAAAGCTTCCGCAAAGAATGTGTGGGTTGAAATGTATGGTTTTATAACCATACAAGTCACATGTTAATATCTCAGATTCGAAATATAAGGAGCTTCCGCTTATAGAAATGAATTTCTGAGTTGTTTGGCTTATGACCAGTGATTGAAGAAAAGTGCTTCCGTATCAGTGTTATGAAATTGCCAGATTTAAAATTATTTGGGGAAAAAAAAATTGGAATGCAGTTTTATATGCAATAGAATAGAAGATCGTGGGTTAGCAGTTTATCCCGCCATCATAAAATTGATTGTGCAAATATATTGACACTGATGAAAATGTATCCCTATATAATAAAAATAATATAAAAGTACATTGGTGCAATTTTGAATAAATATAAACATCAATGCATGGGAGTTGGGGAGCTGTAAGTAATATTCATTGGAATGTTCAGCAAACCAAAGAGATCAAACATTCTCTCAGGTTTGGCTCTATGTTGATCAAACTCTTCAGGAATGTTGTAGAGAAGATTCGACTTCCTACATCCGTAGCTCTTTAACTCTTTTTTAGCTTCAAGTTTGTTTCTAATGTTTATAGAACATTGTATCGTCTTTCAATGATTTTTTCAGTTTATTTGATGATAAATGGAAAGGTAACATTTTTTTTTTGGCTAGGCGAATAAATGTTCCAAACATGTGAGGCATGAATAAGATTCACACTGATAACTTTATATTAGCATTTCTTATCGGGGAAAACACATTGATCTAAAATTGCAAAATGATTACCAATATCAAAGCATAAATTTACATGACAAGCTTAGCTCAAATGGTGAGTGCTTTGAACTTCATGTAAGGGGGCTCTGGTTCAATTTCCCAGTCTGGCTTAACTCTTGTGTGCCTCACTTGATGTATGTACTATACCAGGTGTCATTATCAGCACTAACATGTGGAAGTGCCAAAGGCTTTCAATGGGTTAGAATTATATATAGAATGATTATCATAAAAATAGAGATGGATGAATTGACTAGGTAAAGAATTCTTCATTCAAATACATAATCTTCAATCTTTCTTACAAAAAATTATCAACTCAACCATTAACAAGTATCTTTATTTTCTCTGAATTAATTTTAAGAAATTTAAACATGTAACCTATCACAAAGCTTAATTATTATATTCAAATCTGCAACTAAATGTTACAGGCCATACATATTACAAAAAATAGCATTGCTCTTTACTAGTTGCATATACAACTACTTAATTTCTTTTGAATCTCACTTGTCCAACCTTTTTCCTTAGCCCTTAGCTAGTTTGCCACTTTTAAATACTTGCTAGTTAAGTAATCTTTATCAATACTAAATACTTCCCTAACTAGTTTAAATTTATTTCAATGGTTTCATTAAATCTCTTGTATTAACTCTACCACTACCAATGAAAGGAGCTCTTGGACACAACCATGTCATGCAAGGCATACATCTCAGTGTATCAATAACTGGATCTCACAGCATCTTCGATTCAGAAAATGATGAATAGTTCAAACTTTTCCATCTTTAGTTTCCATACAGGTAACAAAATCTCTACTCAGATCAACAGAAATGACACTATTGTACAAGCAACCCCTCACGCTGAAGCATCCATTCAGAATAACCTTAATAATAATGGAATTTCTTTGTCGTTTCATTAATTCAGGGATATAAATAAGACTAAAAATATCTACATACATACATTGAAAAACATGAAAATCAAAAGCTGAAAACATTTGGATCTGTAACATATGTTGTTCAAGGGCACTCTAGGTGTAGCATATTAGTGTGATGATTATTGGACAGTATAATGTTTTAGTGAATTTTAGCAAACAATGCATCTTTATTAATCTTTTGTGTGGGCAATAAAACAACCTTTCTAATGCGCAGACATGGAATATAATTGAACAGCCAAAATGATGATGTATGAACGTAAAGACTTGCACCAACATGCATTTAAATATGATAATACGAGCAAAAAAGAGCAACATGGATCTCATATATATATATATATATATATATATCCATTGTACAAGCACACCCTTCCTAAATTAAAGGCACCAAAAAGATCCAGAATTCACCTTTGGCTGGCTTTTAAAAACAGAATATTAACTTGGCATGTGTTGCAATTTGCAAACAAAAGACAAGGACCAAATATATGTATGCTGTGCAGAAAGGATTGTGAAACAAATACTCACTTTTTTCTCCATTGCTTGTACTCTCAAGCTGTGTAGAAGTAAAAAAATTTATAATCGTGGACACTGTTTGAAATGGAAATACAATTATAGAGTATCTGTGTGTTTACTTTAAAGAACCAAGTTCAGAACTATTAAATGTTTGGTCCAGTGGGGCATCTGGTTAACTCAACTTGTGCATGTTCAAGGACAAGACCATTTGATTTTTCAGGTATATTCTCAGATTTATGCTATGGTTCAGAAATTCATCACAGATGATTCAGAAAAGATTCTAATGCAGTTCCAGGAGCTCAGAAAAGTCCTTTTCTGGGGATTCTTCAACGGGGCTTTTCAGAGCAGAGAAAACTTACAGTAGTGCAGGAGGAGCCTTGCATTTCTCAGATGATTATTATATAAAATTTAAAGTAGGTCTAGAAAAGATCAAACAACTCAGCTGAATTATTGCCTTTAAAATTCTAATGAAATGTGCTTTGGATATGAATATTTCAAAAATTCAGATTTATGGAGAATCTGCAATGGTGATTAGATAGATGAATGGAACCTCCCATCTCCACAATGTTCTGCACAGGCCTTTGGGAGACAGGTTGAAGGAAATCAGCTCCAGATTTGATTTCATTACATGCACACATGTTTTCAGGGAACACAACACAATGGCACACATGCTTTCAAAAGAGTAACAACAATCAATTGGAGGCCAGATGACCTTGATAGAGATAAATGATGGTGTCTCTTCTGTCACTCGACAGGTTGTTTAAAAAATTTCTTCAATACACTTTGGTTCAGTTTATGTGAGGCCTAGAAGTTTTCATTTTCTGAGATATAATGAAAGTCTAGGCTCTACAGGACCTCCTTTCTTTGTATAAAGATTTAGTGGGATAACTGGTTTAGTAGGGGGGATTTTTACCTCACAATGTTTTTGTTTTGAAACTATTTTGACTTCCGTAGCAGCTCTGCAGAACCGTCATTATGGTTGGAAAAGAGGAAGGGCAATACAGAAGTGCCTTATGCACCTGAAAATCGTAATTTTAATTGTCTGTGAATAAAAATTTATTTTTCTGTGGAAATATATAAATAATAAAATAGATTTTGAGTGGAACCTGACATTCTGCTTTCTCCATATGAAATCCAATGAGGTTGGAACCACTCTCAAAACACTCTGAGTCAATTAATGGTAATGTTAATTTTTTAAGCAAAAGTGAATGTCACTTTAAGAATTTGACACTACCATTAATTGCATAGCATTAATAAGGCCTGCACAAATCCACTTCCCAACACTTGGAATCCCTTCTAGCATTTCATAACCACCCTTAGCTGCACTCCAAAACCTTTTGAGAGCTCCAAACCTATGACTGAATTGTGCATGAGAATGAGGCAATAAATCGATTTTAGGATGCTTTTTCCCCTGGACACGTCCAAATTTCAGGGCACCAGTAGGGCTTGTGTCCGACACCAGTCAAACTCATGTCCTGCGAACAGGACACGAGTCGCAAAACTCATGTCAGACACCTGTCACCCACATGTCATGTCTGACTCCTGAAATACATGACACGAAGGGTGGGGAGGACATGTTATGTTACTTAATGATGAATATTGCTATATTACAAGCAACCCCTCATGTTGAATAGCATGGCTTTAATAAATTGCAGAGTTTTAAATGTAAAACAATCACACCAAAAGTTTGAAACAGAATTAGATGCACTAATCATTTCAATTTTCCAAGAATGTAGAATAAATTAACAATTACATACAGAAAAGTATAAAGGCAAACTGATAGTTAAACA
The DNA here is from genome assembly GCA_034641835.2 of Pinus albicaulis. Lineage (NCBI taxonomy): Eukaryota > Viridiplantae > Streptophyta > Pinopsida > Pinales > Pinaceae > Pinus > Pinus albicaulis. Next base: position 593,369,037 of record CM076572.1, read on the forward strand.
ATGATCAACCACCAATATATTTAAAAATTAAATCTGTAATATGTGCGGATTAAGGGCAGTACATACTGATCAAAGACTCTTTCCTTGGCACTGGAAGAGCCCAACACATTCAGCAACAATCTAGCATTTTTCTTTAAATTACATAAATGGTATAATTTTTTCTCCTCACATGGGCATAAATAATCACCACTGTATTTATCCCTATCCACGTTCTCACTCTTCTGCCTTTAGAGAAAACCAGTTATTGAAATACATGCATAATCAAGTCACCATTCTCAAATTATAATTCAATGATTACCCTTGTTAGCCGTGGCTGCTAACTGTGTATACATTCTGGCCATTGACTGATACCCTCGATCATCACCAGATCGTAGAAGGTTGCCTGAAATTATTGGAAAAAACAAAAGTAAGTTTTTCACTCAAATGGTTCCCACAACAATATTTTCATGGAAAAAGATCATTTTACTGACCGCAGTCACAATTTAAGGGGCTATCAGGTTCTGGATGTGCCATTAAAGCAATTATTGCACGACAGACAGATTGCAGAGTCCATGCTGGGCTCCAGGCAGTTTTCAAGATGTCAAGACATATTTCTCCTGTCTGCATCAAATGATCAAAAAACACACAAAACACTAAAATTATATTTTAGACAGAAAAAAACAATGTAAGACATCACGGAAATATTAGTATTAAATTTAATAGATCTCACTTTCACTATAGTGTCTACAAAAAATGATTCTTTTCGCAACACTGATACATAGCTGGGATGGACCTCCCAAACCATCGAACGAATATAGACACCATAGTTCTGGAGTTTTGCTTAAACCCTGATTCTAACCACCCCAAAATCAGAATTGAAAAACAATATCATTTTGACATGCTCGAGATGCCACTGAAACAAAACTGAAACGCCACTAGTGGGAAATGCTTTATTACTTGATGTTGAACAGGGAAAGTGAGATGCAACTAATCTCCGACCAAAAAATGAAACGAAAAAGTTGTCAGGTTTAGTAACTGTCAAATACAAGTATCTAGCTTTCTGGTAAAACAACAATAATAGCATCCATAATGGCCATCTTTTCTTGTCATACAAATTAAAAAATCAAAACCTTGAATACTTTTGCTGTTGTGAAGCAGAAACATCAAAAGTTCCCACTTCAAAAACCCAAAGCTTGCAGTCTGTCTTCAAAGCCTTAATTTATACTGAACGAAGCCATTAGTAAGAAATGATTTATGGTGAATGAGATGCAGCTAATCATTGACCAGAATATGAAGAGAAAATTTGTCAGGTTCGGTATCTGTCAAATATAAGTACCTAGCTTTCTAGTGAAACAACAATAGTAGCATCCATAATGTCCATCTCTTCTTTTGTCATACAAATTAAAATATCAAAACCCTAATTACTCTCACTATTGTGAAGCAAAAGCATCAAAACGTCCCACTTCAAAAACCCAAAGCTTGCAGTCTGTCTTCAAAGCCTTAATTTATATTGGAAGGAATGACTAATATCTTTTTATTTGCATTTTTATTATACACTAAAAGAACTACTAATATCCTTTTATCCACAATTTCTCTTCTCTATACACGACAAGGATCCTAGATTTAAATTTCCCAAAAAAATAACCTGTTACAATTTTACAAAATGTTAAAAGATACAGCAGCATGAATGTACAGGATATGCCAGCTTCCTTTTAAAAGCTTTGCACATGAAATGAAGCTCCAAATCAGATCTGCATAATCTTATATAATGCGACCATGTTCTTGCAAGTGGTGCATGAACTCCCTCTCGTGGGTAACAACTCTGGCTAGAGCAAACTTCCCAGCACTTTTATAGACATCTATAACTACCTTGAATGTGAATTCGTTTGGCTGAAAACCCTTCTGTTTCATTTTGTAAAACATTCTTCTAACACCATCTACCAACCCTAGCTTCCCATAGCTATTTATCATACTTGCATAAGTAATTGTATCTGGTTCAAGACCTTTGGCTTGCATGCTTATAAACATCTTGTAGGCTTCATTAATCCTCCCAGCGCTACCAAATGCATATATAACAGCATTGTAAGAAGACACATCAAGATCCAACCCAGAAGCTCTCAATTCATCACAAGCTTCTAAAGCTTCAGCATGCATCCCCACTACAGAATAGATTGTCATTCTCAAGGCCTGAATACCATGTGCAAGCCCACTTTTACGTGCAACGTCGAGCTGCTCCACTGCCTCTCTTGGAATGCCTCCTCTCTTCAGAAGAATGCCCAGTGTTTTGTATGTAGTTTCATTGGGTGAAACCTTTAGTTTTAACATTTGATGAAAAACTTCAGCAGCCTCTCGCAATCTTCCATCTGCAATGAACAGGCTAATGACACTATTAAAAGAAAGAATGTTAGTAAGAAATCCTGATTGTAACATTTCCTTTGCAATTTCAGTGGCTTCATTAAGCCTTCCATTCTTTTTGTGTAAGGACAACATCATAGCAAAGGAAAATTCATTTGCCTGCTGCTTTTCCTTCAAGACTTTGAACACTTCTTGTGCTTCAGTGACCATATCAGCGCGAGTATAAAGGTCAAGCATACAGCCTGATAAAAAGGCATCCGGATCAACACCCAATTTCTGTATGCGTTTGTACGTTTCTTGTGCTTCCTTCAAAAGACCACGTTTACTATAACCCTTAATCAAAGAACTATACACCACAGAGTTCCCAGCAAAACCAGCATCTTGCATTATTTGAAAGTAACGTACAGCTTCTTCCACACATCCAGCTTCAGCAAATGCATTTATCAAGGCACCATAAACAACAACATCTGGCTCCACACCTGCTTTAATCATATTTTCAAACATCTTCTCCGCCTCTGCAGCTCGACCCAATCTTCCATAGGCGGCAATAACAGCACAAAATGATGAACAGTTAGGCACAAACCCTGCTTCCTGCATTTTGGTAATGAAGTAATTTGATTCATCTAGAAGACCTGAACTTGCAAGTGTCTGAATGACAGAGGCATATGTGCATCTGTCAGGCAAAACCCCTTGAACTTCCATTCTTTCAAACAACTTCAAAACCTTGTCATGGACTTTTGCAATTCCATAGGCTTTGATCATGACATTAAATTCTAATACAGTTTGACCCTCGCCTCTTTCTTGACTACACTTAAACACATTTTCAGCTTCTAACCAATAACCTTTTTCCCCATATGCATCAATATTGGCAGCATAGCATTCACAGCTCATTCCTCCAGCAAGATGGAACCTTTCAAACCATGCCCATGCTTTCTTAAGCATCCCCAGATCTATATACATCCTAATAACAGCTGATTGAGAGTACTCATCCACATGAATGTCCAATGCACCCATCTCCCTGACAACAGCTTCTACTTCACTGACCATGTGTCTAATACAAAATGCATATAAAATAGTTCGACAACCCACAGTGTCAGGAACGAGTCCTGCTTCCTTCATCTTTGTAAAGTAACAAAATGCTTTATCAATATTGTCATTTTGAGCATGCAATGCTATAAGAGTGTTATAAGTCCTTGTGTCAGGCAAACAATGAAGCTCTTCCATTTTCACCATGAGGGCATCTGCTTCGTCAAGATATCCGTAAGATCCACAGATGTGAATCATGGTATTGAATGTTACAACATTTGGGCTTATTCCTTCTATTAACATCTCAGAAAATAACTTGGAAGCTTCTTTTAGGCGGCCTGCCTTCCCATAAGTATCAATTAATGTATTATACATGTAAGAACTGTGTGGCCTCTGGACTTGATCATTCTCTCTGTAAGGATCCATGCACTTATCATCTAATAACCCTTTAATTTTGAGCACTCCAGGAAAATTATTTGGAGAGCAGCCTCTTTTACCCACTGGATCCTCAAAATGACTTTTTACTTCACGACGACTGATATAGAAGAAATTCTTCTGTTGCTGTCGATCAGGCTCTGATTTAGATGAACAAACATTTGTAGTATTTCCTAGAAAAATTTTCCCAGAAGACCAATCCCTGAAAAACTGTTCAGCTTTCTCAAATTCCCTTGCCTTCTTCAAAATATGAACTACCGTGTTCACGATGACCTCATCTGGCCAGAGACCTTGTGATATCATGCGATCCAGCCAGAGAAGAGCCTCTTCTTTGAGACCAGCTTTCCCATACACATCTATGAGAGTACCATAGGTAGTGGTGGTAGGCAAGACCTTGTCTTTAACCAATTTTTCCCAAAACTTTTTCAGTTGATCCCATTTCTGTGCTCTGCCTAGAATTCTAAGCAGGATATTATAGTGAATTACATTAACTTCATAGCACTCTTTCTTCTGAAACCACTTAAAAATCTGAACTGCTCTTTCCCAGTCCCACTGCTCCTTTAGGATAATGCTTCGCTCTTTTGCACTGAGGTTTGCTTCCCAAGGTGCAAGCGCTTCGTCAATGTTGTCTGTAGAATCCAAAGCTTGCAAAATGGCCGGGATACACCCACCATACGATTTGTGTGAGTTTTTCCTTTTAGTTTCCATTTTCTTTGTTACATTTCTGCACCCTGAAGTTGAACTTGACTTTACTAGTATGCTCTTCTGAGACTGTTTTGGTGGATAACGATGGCCCTCAGTATTTATCTCTTTGTTAAAATTTTCTCTTACGCTTTGATGCAATTCTATGCTGTCGCAGTCAAGACTTTCCGCTTGCAAAATCCTTCCTTCCATATTTTTCTTATCTTGCAGACTTCCCATAGAGATTGGCATATCTTTTCCTCCTCTTAAATTTTCCTCTATTTTCACCGAACTGTGCACCATATGCATGGCAATGGCGTCTGCATAACTTCTGCTCCCATTTCTTTTCGCATTATAAATCCTCAGTTCCGATTTTGTTCCGCTACTTAACTCCCCTAAAACACCACATTCTGTCCTATCTTTCATCAAATTTTGCTGCTGGAACTCACTAATAACAATTGCCCTCCTCTCTCCATTTCCCCTTTCTAAAATCCCACCTTGTAATCCATTTATGCCCTTGAAACTTTCAAAAACCCTTCCTTCTGCCTCAAACCACTGTAAATTATGCAACAAACAATGTTTGAACACATCAACATCTTTCTCCAAAACACGCTCTTGCAAAACCCTGCTTTCTATTCCAATCTGATTTCGAAACCTTTCATTAATACTCCCCTGGTCTCTAGCGACATCCATAAAGACATCAAAATTCCTAATTCCAGTTTCCGTCCTGCTGCTTGTAAACCCTTTAAAAGCCCTAATTTCGTCGTCTGCCCTCTTAAATCCTTGCAAAACCTTACTTTTGCCTCCATTCCTGCCCTCAACCCATTCCCCAACCCTGCCCACCACATCGCCACAGCACTTAAACCCCTCCAAAGCCCTTCCCTCCACCGCAAACTGTGCCGTATCACTCTTCGAATCATCCGTTCCTAATCCAGCCTTATGTCGAACACCCTTTGTTTGGGTTTCTGAAAGATTATTAAATTCCTCAAACAACAAATCCTGGGTTTCGTCTAATTGGCCTGACACCAAGCACTCGTTCCTTTTATTCTGTGTGACTTCTTCTTCTAAGGGTTTGCCACCATGATTCTGAAATGGATATGCGTCATTTTCGATGGAAGAGGAATGTAATTTCATGAGTTTGTACTTGGAAGGAAATGTTGATGCCTCTCTAGACGTGCAACCAGAAATAAAAGATGATCTCAGAGTCAGGGTACCTGGAGAAACATAAACAGATTGAAAACGTTGCTTGTATTTGGCTCGGTGTTTCTTCTTAGTCCTCCTGAGAAGTGTATTGCCATAAGGATAAGCATATCCCGTGTTGAGGGCCGAAGAAGAAGAGATATCTACTAATGACTGAGCTAACATTTCTTCTGTTTAATAGGCAAAGGCAAAACATGAATGAAATAATAATAAATTACAGAGATTCGTAACAAGGAAAGCCTCGCCTGATACTCTTCGGAACCATAGAGATCTGCTACAGAGACACTCGCATGCACTTAAAATGCTCTCTTTCTAATAGTTGAGTATTCAAGTTTCAGCGGAAAGCTGGGAACGACTAGCACATCTAAAGCGTCCATGTGCCTTCTCTTGTAGCCACGGGATTTATCTTACCCTTCCTGTAGCCCCAAAACGTAGAACCACATACAGACGGAGCCGGAGCGGCACAAGTGGATTGGCATGCTGCCTGAATCGTATCCTGGCTGGATGAGGCTGTAGTGCCGTGAAGTTGATTGGCAGCATGTAGGGCTCTAAATTAAAACAATATAAACATTATTAACCCTGTAGTCTAGAAAGCACGCATTTTCATTTAGAATCTCGCAATGATTTTTAGAAAATTCGCCAAAGATTTGCCCACAATCTTGTTTATTAATATTTTGAGTGCCATAAGAGTTTTTCATAGAGCTGAATCCATTTTCAGCATCAAAAATGGATTCTAAACACTCCAAGCACATGATTTTTCGAAATTTAATTAATCAGATTCAGGCCATTTTTTGCCATCAATGCGATTTCGTGTGCTCAATAGACAACCTCATTATTAACATCTAACTTTATAATTACATACACATCTATAAATATGTAATTATAAAGTTAGACGTTAATAACGTTTATAAAATTTTAATAATTATTTTTTAATATAAAAAATCATTACTATTAAATTACTTTTGGAATAAGTTATTGGTTTATATTTTTTATATGTAAATAATATATATATATATATATATTAATTTTAATTTTAATTTGATGTTTTTAATTTTTAATTTATTTTTTTTTAAATAAAAATTTGATTAACAAATTTTTAAAACTTGATTATAAAAAATTGTAAACTTTAAAAAATAAATAAAATCGAAAAAATATAGTAAGTCTTTAATGGAGAAACACATAGACATATTTTGAATGTTAATCTAAATCTTTATTTATTTGTGATGTTCATTTTAATTATATAAAGTTATATTTAACTTTTCTTTAAAAAAAAAACAAAAACAAAAACAAACAAACATATATAATATAAATTTTAATTTATTGAATTACATTACATGTGATTAATTAAATTGCATTACATTTCGATGGGGTGGAGGAATGAAGAAATGGTGGGGCTAGGGGAGCTCTAGCCACCCTACCGACTCCCAAAGTTTATAAAGAGGGGGGCAATGCGGTATGCTCGATCCATCATATGTGTGTTATTACTCTTTATATCATGGCGAGTGTGGAGTGTAGTTGTGTAATCCTTCTTTTTAGCAAGTCCTCGATGCATAAGGTCTGGAGTTTCAAGGGGTGGTAGGGTTACCTTCATGATGGCCTTGTACGCTAGGTTCATGGCTACTTTGAAGGCACACTCTTATCTCATTGGTGTTCCCTAAGGTGACTCGGTGGCTGACAAACGTTTGATAAAGAATTTTGGGACCCTGGTATGAAGGAAACTTTGAACCCTCGGAAATAGTTGGGCATGGAAGGGGCATAGCAGGTAGTTCATATCTACTTAGTGGACCTGCAACCGAACCCACCTCCTTTCACTCAACTCGTCTATGAGGTAACTCATAGTCTATGGTTGGACTAGTTTTCAATTCCCATGCTAGAATTTTGTTGGCTTAGTTTTGGGTCTTAGCCCTCCTCTAGTTGTATTATGTATATTGGCTTTTACGGTTTTCCTAGTATATTATACTTGGCTCTGTGTAATCTCTACCTATCTCAATTATGTTTTTGTGGTCAAATAGATCAGGCACAGGTCGTTGGCTCTCAGGTTAACTTTTTACCTCCTTCAGTGGCCTGGCACTAGCCTTGCTAGGGCCACATTGTTGGTATTGTGTTAAACTTACCTACGGGTCGGGGGTTCTTGTCACTCTTTGTTTCCCTAGGACCGTGACAAGTCACAGTCTAGAGGTTTTACGAGTTTATTTTTTGTCCCGCAAAGGTTTTCTTCTTTGGTGGCATGGGAGGCTCTTCCCTTGTGGCCTATTTATACACTCATCAAACCCTACTCTACCTAGTCCTTGGAAAGTTATACCATGCTACGTCAGCGTGGTCGAGTCATTTGGGGGATTAGTGAGAGGGGACAGGGAATTCAACCTCGCCCGAAGACTCTGGCCTAGGCAGAGGCTAAGCTTTCACCCAACTGATTCTCCTAGCCTTCAGGAGAACACCTACTGCTTAGAGAACACTTGCTACTAGCACAAATAACTCAAAACACTTATGGAGCAACTACTCAAATATGAGCATGATGACCGAAATGTTATTATTTATTTCATGAATAACCTTCAAGGAATCAGTGGCATATGCAAGATAGCTTGGCTCGCCTGTAGAAATTATATAACATGCATGTATATCTTGGATTCACTCGATCTAACAATGTACTAAAGTTAAATACTGAATCGCTTCTACAAATATTTTGCGGAATTAAAAACACAATCACTAATCACATACATGAAGAAGAATCAAATCAACTACAACACAGATAATTTCCGAGGGAAAGCTTACAGCTAAAAACCCCACTATATTCTATCGTATATTAAGCATGGATCATGAAACAATTATATACAAAACTCTTCTCACAAGAGCCCTCCAGTACTCAGTTAATTGTCTCATACTATCATTTGCAAAACTGACCAACACATAGTCAATTCTCAGCCTCCAGATAGCATGCCTTTCTTGCGCAATCCCTGATGAATGCAATCCCTAAAAGATAGGAATTTTAGCCTTCCTTGACTATGCAAGTATCATGGGCACTCCAATGGGTGTTTGGTTGCATGTGTGCAAGCCAATAATCCTACAACTGATAGTCAACTTCCCTTTCACCTAGAACTCAACTGGGTCTCCACTGGATCTGACACGTATGCAGCTAATAATAATAAGTCCTCAGTTGCATGTGAGATCACTGATTGTGAATTAATTAATATTTAATTCACTTGATCTCTCACTAGTGTATCTTCAGTTACAACTAGCACAACAGAGTTTAACTCACTTAACTGAGCTAAACTGATTACAACTTGCATTAACTAATGCACAACTGCACTTCGAACTCTGTTACAACTAGAATTACTCTGCATGCCTCACCAACTACCTCTAACTCAAAATCCACTAGCTAACTGAGTTTATCACTCTCAGTTAACTATTTCAAGTTTAAATTGAGAATAGATTACAGTTTATTGTCCATCTTAATTAAGGGATAACTAAAATAGACATGCACCCAAAAATAACATTGTGGGCCCCACACTAGTTTGGGTGCTTAATGCAACTAGGCGTGGGTGCTGAAATTTTCTTGTTGAATCTCAACACTCCCTCTCAACAAGAAATGGATTATCCTTCACCCCGATCCTATCTCTATGGTATTCAAATTTGCTCCTGGTGAGCGCCTTCGTCAGAATATCTGCATCTTGATCTTTCGTGGGAATGTACTGAAGCAACATTATCCTTCTCTGCACACAATATCTGAGATGATGGTACAGGATATTAATGCTTGGACCTATCATGAAAAACAGGATTAATCGAGAGTTTAATGCAACTCTGATTATCATAATGAATCATTGTCGGATTCATCTGAGAGCCAAACAAACCAACCAAGATCTTTCTCATCTAGATAACCTCACATGCAGCTTGACTCGCTGCCGTGTATTCTGCTTCCGTTGAACTGAGTGCCACAGCTCGTTGTTTCCTGTTGTATCAGGAAACTATTGTCGATCCTATGCTAAAGATCCCTCCTGATGTGCTCTTTCTGTATAATGGATTGCCTGCCTAATTTGCTTTCGTGAAGCCTTGAAGCTTCACTCCCTCTGTCCGTTTGTAGCATAGACCACACTCTGATGTGCCCCTCAGGTATCTTAGGACATGCTTCCCCGCCTTCCAAAATAGCTTGGTAGGCTTAACCATAGCTTAACTCAACTGGTTAACTGCGTCGCAAATGTTCGGTCTCGTGTTCACCAATACATTAGTGAACCCACTAACTGCATGTAAAAAGTAGCATCCACTACCTCTCCAGAAGTAGCATCCTCTTTCCTCCAATTTCCTGGAAGAGGAGTATCCATGGGTTTGCAGCTCTCCATGTTAAACTTACCCAGTATCTCCTTTGCATACTCACCTTGAGACACAAAAATTTCACCATCCCACTGCCATATTTCCAATCCAAGGAAATAATGAAGGAGTCCCGTGTCCTTCATTTCAAACTCCCTTGCAAGATCCTCCTTGCATGAGTGTATCAGCTGCTCATCACCAGTCAAAATTAGACATCAACATATAGAACAATAATCAATAGCTTACCCTCAACCACAATGTGGTACAAGTTTGCATCTGCTTCACTTTTGGTGAAGCCCGGTCCAGTGAAATAGTTGTCTATCCGAGTGTACCAAGCACGGGGTTCTTGCTTCAACCGATACAATGCTCTTTTGAGTTTGCATGCATGCGACTCACTATTGAATATTTTGAAACCTTCAAGCTGCTCTATGTACACCTCTTCCTCAATGATCCCATTGAGAAACACAGTTTTCACATCCATCTGATGAATGCACCAATCCATCTGCGCTAAGAGTGCAAGGATGGATCTTATGGAAGAGTACCTTGCAACAAGTGCAAAAGTTTCATCATAATTTATCCCCTTGATCTGTGAGAACCCTCGGGCCACAAATCTGGCCTTGTGTTTCTCCACACTCCCATCAGCAACTTGCTTTACCTTGTAGATCCATCTCGATCCAACCACTGATTTGTCGACCGGTCTTGGGACTATCTCCCATGCACTGTTCTTGACAATGGAGTCCTACTCGTCCACCATTGCATCAACCCAAGTTGGTTGTTGCACTGCTTCCTGAAAGGAAGATGGTTGAGTCACAATACATTTGATCATAAGAGCCATGTATCCAGTAAATCGGTCAGGAGATTGTCTTTGTCTGCACTGTGAAGTAGGGGCTCCTACCTTCTTTGCAGCATCAAGTCTTAATCTATCAGCTTCAGTGATGCACCTTTTTCCATTTCTGATGGATGGGTCTGCATGAGTGTTTTCCTCCACTCCATGAACTTCCTCATGTGTTGATCCACATCTTGAGACTCATCCTTGGGAATCAACAGTTCCTCCTCTGCATGCAAGTCCAACTCCCTCTCAAGGGACAACTGCATCGCTTTCTCGTCATCAAATTTTATATCCTGTCACACAACAGTCATTCTTCTATTTGGCAAATACACATAATAATTTGCGGTGTTTCAGTGTACCCCACAAAAATCCCAACCTCAGCTGTTGGTTCCAGCTTCTTCTTGGCATTCTTGGTCACATGCACATAAATAGATGAGCCAAAAATCTTAAAGTGTGAAACATCAAGTTTCTTACCAGTGAAAGCCTCTTCAGGTGTACTCATGCCAAGTACTCTATGAGGACAACGGTTTTGCACATGTACCATTGTAGGTGTATTCATGCCAAGTACTCTATGAGGACAACAGTTTTGCACATGTACCATTGTGTTGCATGCTTTCACCCACATATGCATAAGTAGGCCTTGATCATGCAACAGTGCTCATGTTGCACCCACAATAGTTCTGTTCTTCCTCTCCACAACCCCATTATGATCTGGATTATGAGGTGCTATGAGTTCTCTTTGAATTCCTTCTTTGCTGCAGAAGTTATTTAATTCGTTAGAGATGTATTCTCCACCATTATTGCTCCTAAGAGCCTTCACTTGCTTCCCCAACTCTTTCTCCACCAGTGCCTTAAACTCACAGAACTTAGAGAATGTTTGATCTTTCTTCTGCATGAAGAATATCCAACACTTATGAGAAAACTCATCAACAAAGATTACATAGTACTTATGTTTTGTTGTCAAAGCAACATAGAAAGGACCACACATGTATGTGTGAACTCTTTCAAGGATCCTCGAAGCTCGGTTTTCCTTCTCATGAAAGGTGGCCTTTACATATTTTCCCATAGTACATCCCTTGCATGTGTCTGACTGCGCAAGTGTACCCCTGGGAAGACCAGCAGAAATCTGTTGCATAACTTTCAAGGCTCCATGGTGAAGATGGCCTAATCTTTTGTGCCATAATTTGCCCTCATCTCGGCTCACCACTTGATTTGCCTTGCTCATGATTGTTGTGCAGCCATCTACCTCCAGATTGTAGAGATTATTAACTTGAATCCCTATCCTCTTGGCTTGTCCTATTGTTTTATGTCGCAGGAAATCTGTTCCTTCACTAAAACAACATCATAGCCTCTATCTTCCAACATTGCGACTGAGACCAAATTTTTCTTCAGACCTGGTACATGCATTACATATTTTAATTGAAAGGGTTTACGTGACTGCCTCTGAAAGGTAATGGTACCAATCCCGGTAGCACTGTATCGTCCGTTGTCACCCATTTCAATATGCATCTGGAGATCTTTCTCCTCCAAGTCACTAAAAAGTTCCTTATATCCCGTCATGTGAAAGGAAGCGCCACTATCCAAATACCACACAGATCCCAATGCACTGGACACCATGCATGCAATCAATGAGAAGTCAAGCTCAAATTGTGAGGCAAGGGCCTCACCAGCTACAGATCCTCCAGCCTTCTTGTTCTTATTCTTTTGTGGATATTTAGTAGCAAAATGCCCATGCTCGTGACAGTGAAAACACTTCACTTTGGACATGTCTTGCTTCTTGCCATTCTTGGACTCGGATTTAGAATATAATTTCTTCCCCTTCCCCTTCCTTGCCTTAGCAGCCAAACCACAGTCCTCTTCATCTTCATTCTTAGATGAAGATAGATCTCTGGTGTTCTGTCTGAAATCCTCCTACACCAAATCCGACCACAGTCATTCCCAATCTAGAAAATTTTCCCTTCCATTGACAGTATTGATAACTGTGCCAACTCTTGGGAAGTCCTAGGAGAGCCAAGCTCACCAAATCATCATCAGCGATTGTTATTCCAACTCTCCCCAGTTCATCCTGACATTAGACAAACTTTGTCTTGATATTTTGGAATGGTGTCGCCCTTTTCCATCTTGATCTTCTTGAGTTTATCTTTGAGCGCCAATTTCCTATGGTCGTTGTTGCTTTGGAATAGATCCGTCAAAGCCTTCCACATTGCATATGGTGTGGCTTTCCCATGGAGGCTTGAGACAATGTGGTCTCATACTCCCTCCAATAAGATCCTCCTCGCCTTTGCCACTTTCTTTTGCCATGCATCAAGATTTATTGCATCTGCCAGAATGGATTTAGGAACATCATTGTCAATGAATTCCTTCAAGCCATTTTCTTTGAGTACTATCTCCATCCTGTCCTTCCAAGCAATATAGTTTGAGTTGCCCTCGAGTGCATACTCCAACCTCAAGCCATTGAAAGCCATTTCGATCTTGAATCAGCTGTAGCACCAAGAAAGTCTTTCTGCAAATTCGAATTCTATCCAATCACAAACTCAGCTCCTACTTCACTTCCGCAATTTCTTGTACTCTGATACCTTGTAGAAATTATATAACATGCATATATATCTTGGATTCACTCGATCTAACAATGTACTAAAGTTAAATACTGAATCGCTTCTACAAATGTTTTGCGGAATTAAAAACACAATCGCTAATCACATGAACATGAAGAAGAATCAAATCAACCACAACACAGATAATTTCCCAGGGAAAGCTTACATCTAAAAACCCCATTATCTTCTATTGCATATTAAGCATGGATCATGAAACAATTACATACAAAACTCTTCTCACAAGAGCCCTCCATTACTCAGCTAATTGTCTCACACTGTCATATGCAAAACTGACCAACACATAGCCAATTCTCAGCCTCCAGACAACCTGCCTTGCTTGTGCAATCCCTGATGAATGCAATCCCTAAAATATAGGAATTTTGGCCTTCCTTGACTGCGCAAGTATCATTGGCACCCCAATGGGTGTTTGGTTGTATGTGTGTAATCCAATAATCCTACAACTGATAGTCAACCTCCCTTTCACCTAGAACTCAATTAGGTCTCCATTGGATCTGACATGCATGCAACTAATAATAGTAAATTCTCAGTTGCATGTGAGATCATTGATTGTGAATTAATTAATATTTAATTCACTTGATCTCTCACTAGTGTATCTTCAGTTACAACTAGCACAACTGAGTTTAACTCACTTAACTGAGTTAAACTGATTACAACTTGCATTAATTAATACACCACTGCACTTCAAACTCTGTTACAACTAGAATTACTCTACATGCCTCACCAACTACCTCTAACTCGAAATCCACTAACTAACTGAGTTTATCACTCTTGGTTAACTATTTCAAGTTTACATTGGGAATAGATTACAGTTTATTGTCCATCTTAATTAAGGGATAACTAAACTAGACATGCACCCAAAAATAGCATTGTGGGCCCCACCCTAGTCTAGGTGCTTAATGCAACTAGGCATGGGTGCTGAAATTTTCTTGTTGAATCTCAACATTGCCTTTAATAGAACAAAAGGCACATGCAGGAAAGCATGGAATGTCTAGATGGTCGACTGACCCATTTGGAAAATCATGTACATTATGATTTCCAGCCTCTGCCCTCCCCCCGGTTCACACACAGAGAATCATGCTCTAATAAGTTCATCTAAATCCTAATGGCTTTGTGTTGTGTCTTTATCCTACTTGTTTTTTGGTTTTGGATTCCTTTCTGGTTTTGGACTACAAACTCCTTTTGGTATGGTATAATCATTTTTGGAAACTACCTATTGGTCAGCAAATCTGATCAAAGTGAGGCTGGTAGAATTTTGGAAAATAGTGGGCAGTGATGTAATATTTTCACATGATGAAAAATCATGACTTACAAAATAAATATTATTACATTACATTGACTATAAAAGCTTCATTAATATTAGTATACAAATATTTTATGCAATATTTTATTTCTTTATTAAATTTACACATCTTTTTTAACATACTTGTAACAATTCCTCGTTGATTTTCCAGGTAAATTGTAATATCCCAAAAGGGAGAATGCAGTGATACTCAAATACAATATGAGAATTGCAGCAAGATAAACAATAAATCTAAAGACAACAACAGAATATACAGAGAAGCTGAGCCATTTTATTAAATAGGAGGTGAATAGCAAGTACAACAGTGCTAAAAAAGGGATGCACTCAAGCCACAAGATGGCTAAAATACACTAAAGAAACCAAGCACTGGAAACGTTGTGTTGCTACTGCTGCTGCAGTTGGAAACTATTATTATTGATGAGAAGAACCATGTGCGGAAGGCTGTTATAGTGCTCAGAATGATCCACGGTTTTAACCATGGATTCTACTCAAAAAACCCAGAAAAACCCAGAAATGGTTTGGGCAGATTTTAACTTTGTATTTTCGGCCTTTTTTGGGTTGTACACTGCACCCCTGCTAGCATAAACTGCGCTGTCAGGGATGGAAGCTCTCTAGCCTACTGCCAAGATATGCAATATAGCTAAGAAATGATGGAAATAATGTATATAATGTGAAGTATTGGTCCTCCATTGGATTACTAGCTGAAATGCTAGAAACTTCCCTTCTCCCTTGGATCTACAAGACTGGACTGCGCAATTCCTGATGGGATTGTTGCTGCTCGGAGATGAATAATATATGCCTGATGCCTAATATAGATCTGAAGCACTGGAAGGCTGATCTTGAAGCTCAAGGTGATAGGATGAATCCTTCATCGGCTCCTCAACTGAAATATTGAAGGACAACCTCCTCCTCTCAAACTGATCTTCAGAAATGTACAATTTCTAAATATGGTTGTTCCGAAGAAAGTAGGAAAAGATATGTGGCACCAATGCCTGATGTAGAATGAAGTACAATACTCTTTCAAGAGCTACTCAATGAAAGAGGTGGGATTCTCAACCAGGAACACCCTATGCTAAACAGCACTGGCAATCTTAGCTAAACAACCAAAGAAAGCATGGAATGTCACATGACAATTCCAGATCTAAACAGATCATACATCAACAGTAGTCTTCAACATGACTTCTATGTTGCCTTCATCTTCATTATATAGTTTATGAGCCTTCCCATGCATTGGCCCACCTCTAAATTACGATGTACATGTGGACATAAGTCTCCATATTTGACCGCGTTGTTTCTCCATGTCATCCATCATGTTCACATGTGATGATCAACCTTTCCATTATGTGTGCATTAAATGCACTACTTCCTCCATCATGTGCATATTAGATGCACCTTTTCTCCACTACTTATCATAATTGCTTTATGATATTAATTTGAATGCATTATGATCTCAGTTTACCTTGTCAAGATCCTCATGATTTTACATTAAGATCCATGATCTTACTTGACTGTTTCATCCTCCATGATCTATCTCATAAATGAGACATGATCTCCATTAAATAAGCCACTTCACTACTCCATGTTTTAGATCTAGATCTAGAATATCCACATACACACATCAAAAGTGGATTTTATTCATATTTGAGGATTATGGGTCCCTCCACCCTTTTATTTACTTAATTAATTAAGAAAATTAAAAACTCTAATATTCCAAATATCGTGTGAAAATTTAGGAATATTAAGTCCTCCCTAGAAAAATGTTTCTTGTCCTCAAGCAACTGCAAAAGTGGATGCTCCAGTAAACATCCTCCCTCCAAATGGCATCCTCATATGGAAGGTCTTCCCATCTGTCACAATGTGTCATGCATGTCCAGATCCAAAGCTGTCTCTCTAGAATGTCTAGAATGGCCTCCAACTGAAAATTTAAATACCCATCCTCATCAATGAATCTCCAAGTGGCAACCACATGATGACCAAAGATCTCCTCTATACATGAGATATATAAAATGAAGTGGTTCATTCCCAATGTGGAAAGTCCCAACTCATGAACTATCTCTCCAACCCATGATACATAGAGTAGTTTACATCTATCAATGCCCTCATCATTAGCCCTATTGGCCGTGTAGGAATCAAACATCACATCATCATAGTGAAGAACAAGAAGTAGAGACATATGGGAAAACATGAAACATGTCAAACCACATTCTCCTAATAACAACCAATGCAGCAAAGCCTTTTGCTGCCATGCTAGATCATCATGAAAACAAGTAAGAGAGCCATATACTCTCAAAAGAAGCCACCGCAACAATGCTTCTTGTTGCCATGCCAAATCAACATCAATGAGAATATGAGAGCCATACTCTCTCAAAAGAAGCCACCTCAACAATGCTTCTTTTGCCATACCACATCATCATTGTACCAAATGTAGTGGCCATATTCTCTCAAGAGAAGCCACCTTAACAAGGCATCTTGTTGCCCCATCATATCATTATCATACCATGTACAATGACCATAATCCCCCAACAGAAGCCAACGTTGTAAGGCCTCCTGTTGCCATCCTCCAACAATGTCATTCAATGTATGGGAAGAATTCAACCCATACTCTCCTAATAGTAACCATAGCAACAAGGATTCTTGTTGCCTCATTGCATTATCATGGTGCAAGTCATGGAGCAACAATATAGTAGGGGACATGTGAAATGTCTCATCATCATAATACAAACAAGCTCCCTTATGCCACATCACGTGAGAATTATACTTTCTCCCAAACCCAAGTACATACATGAATATGAGATACATCCCAAACATAAATACATGGAAAGACTTGAGACATATCCAAAACAAGAATAGATACAAGGACATAAGAAATATCATGTGATGTCCAAACTCTCTCATCAACAACCAAAGTAGCCATGACTTTTTCTTCTGCATTCTTCCAGTGATGTGCAAGGCATGAATCAAAAAATTATGACTCATTTAGTGGTAGCCATACTCACCCAAGAGCAACCAGTGCAGCCATGCTTCTTGCTGCCCTGTATCATAGATTTGCAGGTCGTTTGGCAACCCCTTGCTCCACATCATCATCCATTCATCCCAATGAGTATGATGGATCTCATTCTGCAAAAACATGGTATCCTCCCATTGTAGAGTACCATCCACCTCAAACTGATGAAGAACTTTGCACTCCATGATATGTTGAAGTGCACCTCCAATGAGATCTCTCCATGAGACCTTCTTCTCATCAATGGCCCTCCAAAACCAATAAGGTTTTGGATCTACTGCAGGTAGAAGTTTCTCTTTGAGCTGTGAGATGCTCATTGAAAAAGTGTCATCTAGAAAGGAGAAAATGTTTCCCATCTCAATATGTCTACCATCCATCATCTTTTCCTCCATTGCTTCATGACTGAAGCTGCCATTTTCTTGCTCCCATAAAGAATGGGTCCTCTTCTTCTCAATGTTGTTCATTAACAGCGTTGTAGATCTGCAAGGTGATACATGTGTTGTCAAAGCAAGGCACAATGCTGAACTCATAGCCAACCATTGTACATAGGATCATACTCATCCCATCTTCAGAGATTCTACACTTCAACTCAAAGCGTTGAATGTAGTCCATCAATGATAAACTAGGATGGTTCTTCATGTCTTCCTTGATTAGATCAAGGGTCCTTTGTGCAGTGATATAATGCTACTCCAAATCAGCATGATGTTCTAACCCTTGATCATGCAATAGCCCTGATGGCATGTCCCCATAAGTTTTAATAAGAGGTACTGAAACAATATGCGATGAAAATGAATGCATACCTTGGATCAACTGAGATTCATAAACATCTTGCAAGAACACAAGAGTTTCCTTTTCTGGTGCAAAGGTCTCTTCAACTGCTACTAAGAGTGATGGTTGCACTTCTACAAGTGTACCAGCGTTGGAATATTCCTCCTCTTCCTCATGCATCTCCTAAATCATGCATGGGGCTCTATGTGTCAAGAGCTCAAGACTACCTTGCAAGGTTGCAAGTGTCTCTTCTCTAGATGCAAGTACTTCTGCAGCGGGTAGTGAATGTAGTGACTTCTTATCTAGAGTGACAAGAATGACATCATCCTTTGTTTCCTTAGAAAATGTCTCTTTGTGGCCCATCTATATCTTCTTCACATCAAACTCATTCCTCAACTTGTGAAAGGAATCTGAATATTTAGTCATTTTTGCATGCTCCATGTGACTAAACCACCAAACATTAGCTTCACCTAAAAGTTGAAGTGCTGCAATTTGGACAACCTCTTTTTCAACCACAGGATGTAGCATGAAAAATGTATCTAACTCCTTCCTCCAAGCCTTAACAGCGCTTGAGGAAGATCCATCAAATGTAGGCAAATAAAATCTATTGTACCTCTTCCTTCTATTGCTGCTATAGGATCTTCTTTCTTCTTTGAGTTCAAAGAATTCTTGGAGAGTTAGACCTTCTTTGAAAGCTCTAGACTATGCTTTGTACTCTTGAAGATACAAACTTAGAGTCTCATGAGTCTCAGGGTCTCTTCTTTCTTCATTTTTATACCTCTCACCTTCTTCAAAGAAAGTGGGCATAGTATATCTATGAGGAGATCTATGATTCTCCGGTTTTCTCTTCTGCTGATAGGAAGTTCTTGGACCTTCCTCTTCCAATCTTCTTCCTGGATCCTTCCTTTGCCTTTCCTTCTTCATTTGATAGACCTCCTTGGAGAGATCTTGTATGGATCTAAAGAGAGGAGTGGCAAAACTATCCTCCTTCATGATATATCTCATCTATCTGCTTCTTCTTTTGATGCAGTGTCCACAAGCTGAGCCAAAGATCATGCTCTGATACCACTGTAATATCCAAAAAGGGAGAATGCAGTAATACTCAAACATAATATGAGAACTGTAGTAAGATAAACAATAAATCTAAGACAACAACAGAATATACAAAGAAGTTGAGCCATTTTATTAAATAGGAGGTGAATAGCAAGTACAACAGTGCTAAAAAAGGAATGCACTCAAGCCACAAGATGGCTGAAATACACTAAAGAAACCAAGCATTGGAAATGTTGTGTTGTTGTTGGAAACTACTGCTACTGAGGAGAAGAACCATGTGTGGAAGGATGTTAGAGTGCTCAGAATGATCCACACTTTTAACCATGGATTCTACTAAAAAAACCCAGAAAAACCCATAAATGGTTTGGCCAGATTTTAACTTTAAATTTTCGGCCCTTTTTTAGTTGTACATTGCATCCCTGCTAGCATAAACTGCACTGTCAGGCGTGGAGGCTCCCTAGCCTGCTGCTAAGATATGAATTATAGCTCATAAATGATGGAAATAATGTATACAATGTGAAGGATTGGTCCTCCACTGGATTACTAACTAAAATGCTAGCAACTTCCCTTCTCCCTTGGATCTACAAGACTGGACTGCGCAATTCCTGATGGGATTGTTGCTGCTGGGAGATGAATAATAAATGGCATGATGCCTGATATAGATCTGAAGCACTGGGAGGTTGATCTTGAAGCTCAAGGTGATAGGATGAACCCTTCACCGGTTCCTCAACTGAAATATTGAAGGATAACCTCCTCCTCTCAAACTGATCTTCAGAAATGTACAATTTCTGAATATGGTTATTCCGCAGAAAGTAGGAAAATATATCAAGCACAAATGCCTGATGTAGAACGAAGTACAATACTATTTCAAGAGCTACACAATGAAAGAGGTGGGATTCTCGACCAGGAACACCCTGTGCTAAACAACACTTGCAATTTTAGCTGAACAACCAAAGAAAACATGGAATGTCACATGACAATTCTAGATCTAAACTGATCATACAACAACAATAGTCTTCAACATGCCTTCTATGTTGCCTTCATCTTAATTATATAGTTTATGAGCCTTCCCATGCATTGGCCCACCTCTAAACTGCGTTGTACACGTGGACATAAGTCTCCATGTTTGACTGCACTGTTTCTCCATGTCATCCATCATGTTCACATGTGATGATCAACCTTTCCATTATGTGTGCATTAAATGCACTACTTCCTCCATCATGTGCATATTAGATGCACCTTTTCTCCACTACTTATCATAATTTCTTTATGATCTTAATTTGAATGCATTATGATCTCAGTTGACCTTGTCAAGATCCTCATGATTTTACATATAAGATCCATGATATTACTTGACTTTTTCATCCTCCATGAACTATCTCATAAATGAGACATGATCTCCATTAAATAAGCTGCTCCACTACTCCATGTTTTAGATCTAGATCTATAATATCCACATACACACATCAAAAGTGGATTTTATTCATATTTGAGGATTATGGGTCCCTCCACCCTTTTATTTACTCAATTAATTAAGAAAATTAAGAACTCTAATATTCCAAATATCATGTGAAAATTTAGGAATATTACATAAATAAAATAAGACCAAGGTCATGGGACACGTATTCCAAGTTGAAAGGTGGGAAAAACAATTTAGTGCGCGTCTCTTGTGGATTATTAATGGCTATGGAAATTGGCAAAGGCAAAGAGACAATAATTGATATTTAATTATAAAAATAAAGGAAAATAAGAGAAAAGGAAGGTGAAGAGACACAAATTGCATGGAAGGGAAATTAGAGTAAAAATTAATGAAATGAAGAAAATAGAGGCACCAATGATAAAAAGGTTTCAAAGAAATAGTTGCTAGCCTTTTGACAGTTTTGAGTTGAGCACACTCTCACTCTCTCATGCTCTTGCACACTTAGAGCACTCTTGGAGCATGCTTGTAGCATTCTAACATTCACTTGGATTTGGAGAAAGAAGGCAAAGGAAAGCAAGGAAGCGTGAGGGAAAAATTGGATTGCCAACTACAACAGAGATACTTTATAGGTAATAGGTTGCATGTGTGATTTCCTTGTTTATTTTTTGATGCATGGTATATGCATGTGGTTACATGGTTTTGTGTTTTCATTGGCATGGATATTTTTCCAGATTGACAATGATTTCAACTTTGCCTTTCCATTTCCTAGATAGCGATGGTGTTGTGGGTTTCCCACTTGTTTTTCTTATTGGTGCTTAGGTTCCCTATGGTTGTGGGTTGGAACAAATGCTTTGGAATCTCTGGAATAGTTTGGGTTGAGTTACTTGTTCCTCGATCCTACGAGTTGGGACAAACGCTTTGGAGCCTTGTGGGTTGAGTTACTAGTACCTAGAGTTGTGGTTGGAACAAATGCTCTGGAGCCCTGGAAGGTTGTGGGTTGAGTTACTAGTTCATGGAGCCCTGGACAGCTTGGGTTGAGACTGATCTAGTTGATGTTAGTGATTTCTATTGTTATGAAACCGGCTCCAAAAATAGAAGAAAAGAGAGATCAACACCTTAGAAATCAGCCACTTTGAGGGGGAAACCTCCTTTACATTATATAAATGAACAATTCTTGGATTATTCAAATGACAAAACCTCATTTCTATATATAGGAGTCCATGGGGTCACAATATAATCCTGGCCGACCTAACAATAATAATGTAAGGGCACAACAATAACAATAGTGGCTTTCTATGGGGCACAATAATAACAATATGGGGGCTACAAGGGACAACAATAACAATAAGGGGGCTACATTAACAACAATAAGGGACTAAACTAGTAATATAGGTACCTAACATGCCCCTCTCCTTCAAAAAAGTGTTTTCCTCGACGCTTGAGTAGCTCTAGATGCTTCTGTATAAAATTATCATCCTCCCATGTTAAATCTTCAGTGGATAAGTTCTTCCACTTGATGAGATACTCTAAAATTGATCGATTTCATAGCTATCGAATTCTTGTTTCCGCGACTGCTTCAGGTTCCAATATGATTTTTCCTTCCTCATCAAGTTATGGAAATATTGTTTGAACTGGAAGTTTGTCACCTATAACCTTCTTTAAGCATGAAACATGGAAAACTAGGTGCACTCGAGAAGAAGCGGGAAGCTCCAATTTGTATTCCATAGTACCAATATTTTGCAACATCTTGTAAGGACCATAGTACTTTGGCGATAATTTATTATCCTTCTTAGATTGCTTGAGGGACATTTGTTTGTATGGTTGTAGCCATAAAAATACCCAGTCTCCTACATAAAAAATTCTATTGCTGCGATGTTGATATGCCTGTTGTTTCATTCGATTTTGTGCCAAATTTAGGTTATCCTTTAAGAGTTGGAGAACTTGTTGTTGATGCTCGATGTGATCTTCCACTACTTGAACCTTAGAATTTTCTCTTAAAGATGATGTGATGGACAGTGGATGATATCCATAAAGTGCCATAAATGGGGTCATTTTTACTGTAGTATGGAAGGAAGTGTTATACCACCATTCAGCCAGAGGTAACCACTTGACCCATTGTGTTTTTTTATCATATACAAAACAAAGAAGATATCCTTCCAAACACTTGTTCACTATCTCAGTTTACCCATCAGATTGAGGATGATAATGAGCTAGTTGAGTACCCAAACAATAAAATAATTATGTCAAAAAAATTCCAGTAAAAATGGGATCTCTGTCGCTTACAATAATCTTTGGGTTTCCATGTAGCTTTTGAATTGTTTCCATAAATGCAGTAACAAATGTACTTGCTTTAAATGGATGAGATAATGCACAAAAGTGTGGATACTTGGTAATTTTATCAACTACCACCTTGATGACACTCTTTCCTTCAGACTTAGGTAAACCCGTGATAAATCCATTAAAACCTCCTCCCAACGTTGACTTGGAATGGATAAAGGTTGTAGAAGACCCGAGGTCTTAATTGTCTCAACTTTATTTTGCTGGAAAATCAAACATTTTGTCACAAAATTTTGAATATCAGATTTAAGGCCATCCCAAAAAAATTCTTCCTTCACCCTATGGTAAGTTTTTAAAAATCTTGAGTATCCTCCTAAGGGAGAGGTGTGCAATTACAAAAGAATATTTTGTTTTAGTTGGGAATTTTTACAAAGATATAAGCGATATTTGTACCTGATATCACTTTTCCAGATTCCCAAGGTTGAAGAAGGAATCCCAACAGAGGTAACCACAGACCAAACTTTTAACTTGGTAGCTAGCCCTACCAAGTTGGAGAGGGCTCTCTCCAAAAGGTCACAACCAAGAGGGCTAGAGGAATTAGGGTTTTGAGGCTAGATATGAGCACATGGGTTGTTTTTTATTTGATTTGGGTTGGGGTTTCACTGGATGAAGATATTAGGTCAAGGGAGCTAGGTCAGGGCAAATGAGATAGGGTTGCAGAGATCAATGGGGCAAGGTAGGCACAAGTCTTATCACTTTAAATATGATTGTGATGAGATGGTTTTGAGACTGATGAGAAGCTAGGAAGATCATGGGAGATTTATTCTTCCTAAACAAAGGAAAATGGACAAATTATGATCACTTTCCCAAAACAAAGCATGAGCAAGCATGTGTTCTGCCTATCAACTTGAAAGAGATCATACAATAGAGATGTAATGAACATGAATACAACACATTATAACATATGTAACTGAAGGAAAAACAATGATAAACTTCATACCACATGTATCCCAAAAAATAGCCGCAACTCTTCTTTATTAACTGGCCAAAACTGAGTACAATAGTTCCTTGATCAATAAGCTAACATCCAAACTGATTCCAACCCTTGCTAAGAGTAAATAAAGGGACTAAATATAGATAAAAACAAAATTCACTCATCCTTAGGGGTCGAATCCATGAGGCGAGGAAGAGATCCACAAAGTACTGAACTGAAAGATGAAGTGTAGGAGGGTCCAAGTGACTCATTCCTAATTACATTCAAACTAATTCATTTTGACTCAATGATAACTTTTACCCAATGAATCTACCCCTAGGTAACTAATACATAGAATTATTACATTTACCATCAATAATACATAGGTAGAAACACAAATTTCTGAAGTAAAGTCAAAATTTCAGGAAATTTCAAAAATATCAGTAAAATGGTCATTTATGCCCTCATTGTGTCATTTGCGCCCTTGCAGTGTCATTTGCACCCTCCGTGTTCAAGGCCACTTTTGACTGACTTTCAGGTGTCCAAATCGGGCCTAAGACGGCTTGTTGGAAATCCCTTTAAGTCCTCTTTCTGAATATGCCTCCATTTTTCAAAATCAAGCTTATTTGACCCCGCAAAATGCCATTCTCCCAATACTAGTATTTGTGCAGCGCCTAGGCCAAAACAAGGGCAGATATGTGATTTTTAGGTAGTTTTTTGACTTTTTCACCTGTCAAATCTACAAATCAAGGTTGGAAACATGGTTTTCTAGAATCAATTTGTCTTTAGAAATCCAATGGTAGTCTTCTTTCCCTCAAAAAGTGCCCCAAACATTTGCGTAGCGCCTAGGGCGCTGTGCAAATGACCAAATTTATGCTAAATGCATGTTCAGAAAAACTAAAAAAAAAATCCCAGATTTTGCAAAAAAGTTTCAAAATGCCTCAAAATTGGTAGAATGGCTAATGATGATGTGACTAGGCTTGGAGGGAAGCCTATGTAATTGTTTCCAATTTCTTCTTCTTTTCCATGGTCAAATATTCAATCTTTGCATTTCCTCTTTTAAGCTTGGCCATTGCAATTTTCTCCTTTAGAGCATGGTGTTTGACTTTCCTCTTCAATAAGTCATTGTCTTTATTATCCTTTGCTAGAAGCTTCTCCAAGTGCTTAATGGCTCTATCAAGCACTTAGATCTGTGCTCAATTTATAGATGAACTGTAGGTTGTTTTGCAATCAATGACTTTCCAATAATAGGCAATACATGTTTCCAGTCATGTAGATGTCAAATGGACACTTGGATCCGAAGCTTGACACATGTGAACTCTTCTAGAAGGCACTAGCCAAGTGGAGATTCTGGAACAATGAGAATTTTGCTCCCAATGTGACCTACGCACCTTTGAATCTCGGGAAGTGCTTTGCAGAGCAGCCTTGCATGGGGCTACCTGCATATGCAACACACTTAAGCCCCTTAGAGCCTGCGTTGGTGAGCTCTCATATGTTATATAATAAGCTTCAAACCTTGGAAACCTTTGCTTGATGAAAGTCTTACTTGATTTGTCTTGTTTCCTGTCTTAGGGCATGTAGGAACTGAAATGATAGGGAATGATAGACCCGTGATCATTGGTCCTGGAGATGATGTCCAGTTAACCAAGTCATTGGGAATGGTGCCCAAATTGACCTATAACAATTTCCCCGTAAAGCATGAAATCCAAATAATAAGAACATTTGATTGAGATGCTTTACACTGTGATGAGCCTGCAAACGAAGCAGAGTGGTCACCTGCATCAATATTACAATACATTAGATCATGATATATCCTCTTTGATCATAATTGCTTAGGGTAGGAATTCCCATGTTCAGCACATAAAACAATCTAATAACATGTACATAATTCAGAAAGTCATCTACATTGGAATGTTGCCCAGATGCAGACATGCCTACAGATATAGGCCCATGTTTGGTTGAAAATATGTATGTAAGTTCACCGTACAGATGATGTGTACAACAATCCTGAAATCGCAGCCCGGATGGCTGAAACTAGATTTGGGGTCTTCTTATCTCGTTCACTCGATCATTTGGGTACAAGTCTAGCCATGCGAATATATGATTTGTAGTCGAACAAGGAAAGACATCATTTGATTATCAACCAATGATGTGAGCTGTTAACAAAAGCGAGAGAACCACCATTATTGTCAATGGCCCTCAAGGTACTGCAGTATGTTTCGTAAGGCGTGAATAGATAATTTGATGTAAAAAACGCCAATCAAAATCTTTCGGTCAAAGGTCCGGAAGCGAGGACCTTGTCGATGCTGTAACAAGCCTCATGGTATTAGAATCTGATGTTTCTAAGTGAAATTCTTGGATATTGATTTTTCGTCGACAGGAAGTCACCTTATTGCAAAACAAGAGTTATTGATTTCGGAGACAAGGGTATGACTTGATATATCAATTTTCAGGGATGATGGTCATGAAAATGAAGGTTTACGAGTATTGCAGAAGGATGAGTTTTTAATCACTGGATGACTTCTCTTGAACATATCGGCAACACTGTGATGATTTGGTAGCATTTACCCAAAACCGAAGTGAAGGTATGATGAACCATAGGTGTGAATGAACCGTCAAGATGATTACCCAACCGAAATAGTCATGGACATGGAGTGAAAGAAGTGTCATGTTCAAGAGCGACTTGCTACCAAAAAGAAACTTTGCTTACTTTTCCCAAATTTTCCCTGGTCATTTGTCGACCAGTACCTCTTTATTTTTTAACAAGATTGAGGAGGATAACATTTGCTTGATCTATAATTCAACCCTTTGGGTGAATAAAGTATCGCTATTTAATAATTTAATGAGTTTAGAAATGAATGAAACTCGATTCTTTCCATGATCGACAAGCCCGTCGCTATTTTATGTTTTAACGAGCTTAATGACAGTGATAGCCCGGTCCTTTTTCATATTTAGAGTATGAAAAAAAAAGGACGAAATAAAACTCTAAAAGTACTTTTTCGTATATTTGTCACTCAGATTTGAAAAATTGTAAAATAATATCTGAGAGAACCTCTTTGGTCATGTTTAACCAAGGTATTCCTTTTTCGTAAATAATCCATCTCAGTTTGGAAAAGGGTTAAACTTATACTGAGTAGATATCAATTCATTTACTTTAACGAGCTCGAAAAGACAAGTGCTCGGAAATATTTTCATATTATCAGAGTCTGAAAAGCGCTGAAAGAAGACTCCAGGGGTTCCTTTTTCGCTGTTATTGAAGCTCGAAAAAGAGATAAAAGTGCGCTTCAAATCCTTTTTCATTTTTAACAAAGCT
Source organism: Pinus albicaulis (assembly GCA_034641835.2). Classification (NCBI taxonomy): domain Eukaryota; kingdom Viridiplantae; phylum Streptophyta; class Pinopsida; order Pinales; family Pinaceae; genus Pinus; species Pinus albicaulis. The sequence continues at coordinate 593,396,564 of CM076572.1, forward strand.
TGAAAAATAAGGAGAAAAAGTATGCTTTGTGGTCAAGTCATTCTTTGAATAAATCTACATGATTAATCTATTCATCAGTTGTATTTCCTGTTTAGAACAACATCAAATGGATTAAAAATACATGTTTCATGATAAAAACATAATAAAACCATAGTTATAGAAATAAATATGATTTGCAAACAATTAAATGACTATATAAAGTAGTTTCACTATCATTTTTACCATTCCATAGTTACCATTTGCATTTTGGAGCTCTTAACCTGTTTTTTCCCACGAACTTCAGCGGTCGATTGCATTCAATTAGTAAGAATGTTTTGAATGCCCCCTACAAGAGCACATGTCAAATGCCCCCTGCAAGAGAAGATGTCCCCCAAGATTCATTTCATTCACTTAAGTAAACTATTGGTTACTAATAGCTAGATGGAATGAAGGTTCATTTACGAGATCAGGTGGAAGACTCGTCTTAATTAGGAGAGGATTTGTTTCATTTTTTAACAAGCTTGACACAGGAAAAGAACTATGCTCATGACCTGTTTCATTTTTTAATGAGGTTGACACAGTAAAAGAACTTTCCTCAAAGGCACTTGTTTCATTTTTTAACGAGGTTGACACAATAAAAAAGAACTATCCTCATAGGTACTTGTTTCATTTTTTAACAAGTTTGACACAAGAAAAAATAACTATCCTCATAATTCTGTTTCATTTTTTAATGAGGTTGACACAGAAAAAGAACCATCCTCATTATGCAGTTGAACTAGTGAGTGTGTGCTGGAAAAAAATGTAGTCTAACGGAGTCATCATTTAAGGAGTTTGATGAATACCACAAATGATGAGTTATAACATGCGTTGACGGGTCTTCTCCAGGGTTTTCATTGAATTTAGGAATGTCTGAGGGTAACATATGTGGTATCACCAGCCACCAAGGAGAGGAACCAGATAGGATTCCAGATGATGACATGGGTGAAGTCAATGGACAAAAAATAAAAAATGAAGTAACAACAGATGTTGTTGCAGTTGAAATAGATGGTTTAGTCTGGGATGTTATCTCAGCCATGGTCAAATGACCTAATGTATACCCTATAGAATCTACGAGAACTCAAAGTGAAATAGGATCAACAAAATCAGAGGAAGGTGATTGAGGAAAAGACTTGTACATGTAAAGCTCCTACTGAAAATGAGTTGGAGTTAAAGGTGTCTCGTCTTGTTATATTTCTTCAATCAAAATCAAACCTGGTGGAAGAACTTCACTATATGGCACAAAGTATATTTCAAGTGGTTGACTGCGCGATATGGGAGACTCAATGGCTACAAAAGATTTTGGAGTGACCAATACAGGAACAACTTCCGGTTTTTCGACTTCGGGATCAATATTTTCTCCACTTAGGGAATATAGAAACTGAAATATAAGGGGATGATAGACCCTATTTCATTGTTCCTAGGGATGATGTCTAGTTTGACCAATAACAGTTGCCCCCTAAAGCACAATGGGATCCGGATCAAATTCCAGTTGAACGACGTTGGGTTCGGGAGGTATGGTCTCACAGATTGGAAGGATCGTGACCATGGGTAGCTGTGAAGACTCTTTGTCGACAATAGTAGACAAACCAGGATTTGTAGAAACAACTTGTGCCAACTCTGGTATATGGGAAGATGATGCTTCACCAGAGGTACTGATGGTACTGGTTTCGGTAGAGCGATGTCTACGCGAACAACGGGGGAAAGGATTTTGTTCTTCCATGATGGCTGATTTATTTTAACCAAAAACAAATAAACAAAATAAAAGGGTAATGCTAGGCAAAAGGGTTTACCAAGAAATTATGAACTACAGAATACCTCTTGGCGAACCAAGAAGTACGGGCAGGTAATCTCCCTGAATGTTGTGTTTGGTGTATCGCAATTTAAAAGGCAGCCGACTCGGTTCACTATGGATGGATAACACCTAAAATTTGTCCTCCCAAATATATCCGAAGGTACATGGAGGCCCAAGTCTGTATTAGCGCTGTCTGATGCAAAACCACACAGTGAGAGCACCCCTTTATACTTATCATACTATAACACTGCCCGATATACCCGAAAGTACGTGGACGAGCTACGATATACTTACGTACGTGGAGTGAGGTATCACACTCGAAATGTATTGCAGAAAAGTTAACGACAGCTGCTATGTTTTACGACACCGGGACATGTCTCTAGCCTAGACCTTCTAAATGTTATCGTTATGGTTCCAATGCGTTGTTAAGTAAATTGAGATTAATTTTATGTTGATCTTGCTTACAATTTGTGTTTTAAGGGTTCACCGCGATGATGTGTATGAAATTCATAAAATGCAAGCTAAGAATGATAAACAATCTTTCACTTTCAGCTTTTTCAATGAAGAACCTAGCTACTAAGGGAAGAGAGAAAATAATTTGTGAGAAAACAAATCAATGAATCACAAACTAAATGCAGATTTCCTAATGTTCCTTTTGCAAAACACACATTATTCTACATGCAAATGTAAGTTTTTCTTTTCAGTTTCCTTAATGTTATGAATGCAGAAAAGAAACTAGGTGCACTAAATCAATAATTCAAATGATTTTTACTTTCGAGAAATGAAGAATACAAACAACAATTTCTCTTTTGAAGGAAAAATGAGGATTTCAACAACAATTTCTCCTATCAAGGAAATGAAGATTTTACGACAATTTCCTATTTCGAAAGCAAATGATTCTTAATGCGACCATAAAAAGTACTTTGAAATCAACTTGTCAATGATAAATAAAAACTTTTTTAAAACAACATTGAACAAATTTTCAGTCAAGGAGAAGAATTATATAGAGTCACTGGTCAATTGAGGATCAAACTTTTCAAAACACTACAACAAACAAAACTGAAGCAAGTTGCAAAGTCAAATTCAAGGGAATTTGGGTACTTTCAGGAGTCAACACAGTCTCCAAGGGGAGACAGTGCTTTGCAATGCAAGCTAGGAAGGGAGACCGTGCTCTGCAAAGCACTATGTCCAGTTTAAGGGTGCGTTGGGCGCAGTATACAAAGAAAAATACTACTGTTTAACTCACTATCTTTGCAAATTAAGCTCTGAAAAAGTTTAATCTTTATGAGTAACAACTACTGGGTAGATAAACAAAGTAGATCAGAGGCTTAAACACCTATATCTAAGAGAAATTCTCCCTAGCGGAGTCGCCAATTTGTTGGGCTAGAATTGTGAATTACGGATAAATCATGCTTCCCTCGACAGGTGCTAGTCTAGAACAACAGGTGAAAGACTATACGACTATTTCTCCTAACTCAAAACAGATACACAAAGAGGATTGGAGGCTTACTTGTTCAGTCGCTTCCAAATGGCTCCTTCTGTCGCTTCTATTGCAGCTTCAAATTCAAGTGGTTTGTGGGCTGAATGCTTCCTGCAAGAAAGAACACTGAAACAACAAAAGATGCAATAGTATATATATATATATTCAAGCTAGTTAGCTAAATCAGTAAAGCATAAACCATACACATCAACTAAGATCTTTCAATATGGAAAATCAAAGCCAATACAGATGCATATAGGGAAAAATAAGCAGTACTCTTTATTGATGATAGAAGGAGAGGTTACAACTTAGTGACTGATTTGAAGTGATCTTCTAGCAACATTCCCAAGCCTCATCACAATATAAATCTCTCCAGCAGCAGCTACACAAATCTAGCTCTCAATTGAAAATTCTCCAACATTTCTCTACTCAAATTATTCCTCTTCAAGTACTTATATTTGTGCTCAATTTATAGATGAACTGTAGGTTGTTTTGCAATCAATGAATTTCCAATAATAGGCAAGACATGTTTCCATTCATGTAGATGTCAAATGGACACTTGGATCCAAAGCTTGACACATGTGAACTCTTCTAGAAGGCACTGGTCAAGTGGAGATTCCGGAACAATGAGAATTTCACTCCTAATGTGACCAACACACCTTTGAATGTCGAGAAGTGCTTTGCAGAGCAGCCTTGCATGGGGCTACCAGCATATGCAACGCACTTAGGCCCCTTAGAGCCTGCGTTGGTGAGCTCTCATATGTTATATAATAAGCTTCAAACCTTGGAAACCTTTGCTTGATGAAAGTTTTGCTTGATTTGTCTTGTTTCTTGTCTTAGGGCATGTAGCAACTGAAATGATAGGGAATGATAGACCCTTGATAATTGGTCCTGGAGATGATGTCCAGTTAACCAGGTCATTGGGAATGGTGCCCAAATTGACCTATAACACTACCTTCACATGAAAAGTATTTCATGATTATCTTCATCATTGGTGTATATTTGTCCAAGAGGTTAGAAAAAGGAAAGAACCTCTTTGTCACATTCTTGTGTCTTGGCTTTAAGAAAAAGTCAAAGTCCTGTTTCTTCAAATTACCTTTCTTGAACCACTTCTGCCCAAAATTTGGGATCCTGGTCGCAGCTGAAATAATAACAGTTGATATAGTAAAAGTGACTCCAACTAAAGTAACTTGGTTGTCATGGATTCTAGATATGAAAAGTTTGGTCAACATGTGATGGTGTTGGACCCTCTGAATTTTCTCACAGAAATCATAACAACCAACATGTTTGAAGCATGTCACAGTCAATGGAGAAGCCAAGAGTTACCTAGTGTTGGTAGGTTCAAGTATGAGTGCTCGTCCCCCTTTATGTGGCCTCCTCACCTCTGTTTCCTCTCCCTCACTGTATGATGTGTTTTCTTCCTCTTCTGCCATGGTGTTTTTATCAAAACCATAGGGAAGTGGATGGTGTGAAATATGTTTTTAGGAATGGGGAATGGGAAAGGGAAAATGAAGGAGATGGTGCTAGGGATGTATGAAATGGGGGAGGGGATAGGGAGTAGTAGTATGATGTGATTTTAGGATGGGGATTTGGGGATTGGGAGCTTAGGTAAATGTAACACCTAAGGCTTATGATTTTGGGAGAAAGGTTTAGGGAAAGGGAATTTTGTAAAATAAGGGTTTTGGGAATGGGTATTTGCAATAGTGGGAAGGGTATAAAGGTGTAAGGGAGTGTAATTTGGGAATTTTCAAGAATGCAATGGGGATACTAGGGTTTTTAAAACAATTTCAAACACCAAATTCTAACCTAAATTTCACAACACTCAACACATAAACTTGATGAAGATGGTTTTTAATGGCATTATCTCTTACTCATTTGTTGGAGGTTGATGAGTAGGTTGATGAAGCTTTGGAGATGATGTTTTGCCACTTGAATGTGTTTCTAGGGTTTCCTGGTCATTTGCGTAGCGCCAGAATAATTTTCACTCTCTCTTAAGAATTTGCGCCCTCTGTTAAGCGTTTGCACCCTCTTTTAAGCATTTGCGCCCTGCGGTAAGGATTTTCACTCTCTCTTAAGAATTTGCGCCCTCTGTTAAGCGTTTGCACCCTCTTTTAAGCATTTGCGCCCTCTCTTAAACATTTGTGCCCTTTGTTCAATTTTTTTACCAATTTCGCCCAGAAACAAGAAATTTTGCTCTGTTAGAGTGCTTACTTGGTGTTTGGAGGAGACAAATGAATTTGAAATGATGCCAAGGAGTCATAAATACTTAAGTGAATTTGAATTTAGATTGAAAAAACCACTTTTCTGATGTTTCATTTCACCTTTTTGAAAACATTGTTGATTTCCCTTTTCCTTTGATTTTTCTTCTTTGCAGGATGATGTTGTTGGAGTTTGGAACTTTTCACTTTCAGTTTGGCATGTGAAGTTTGAGTTGGCATCTTGGGAACTTAAATTACATCTCTGTTTTGAATAAAATTACATTTTGGTATAAAAATCATACTCTGAAACCAAAATTACAGCTTTAAAAATCATATTTACATGCTGATAAATCCTCTGCAGATGATTGAGAAAGTATTATTTGAATCACTCTCAGACCTTTGTTGACCTTATTGAGATGAAATGTTGTGTTATGGACCTTGAAAAATAAAACCTAGTTGACCTAATGGGACTTTGGATGACTTGAATCCATGGTTTACTTTTACTGACATAATGACATTGTAAAATGAGCTTTTAAGATTATTTTATGCTCAGAAAAACATGAAGGTGGGTCAGCAAATGTGAAATTTTGAGGGAGAGTGAGGTTTTATGACTAGGGTTACCATCAGTGAATCAATTTTTTGCATGAACTAATGGAATGATAAAAAAATTTTGAGTGGAACCCCTAAAATGAATATAAAAAGAGTGAATTTGATTACTGATGGAAGAATGCAAATTTTGACACTAACAGTACCATAAGGAATCATTTTTCCAACTAAATGTATCATATGTACTAGGATATTGCTGAAAATTTTGAATGAGTGTCCATACTTCTTCGTCATTCTTCCATTCATCCCTTTCTTCAGTTATCCAATATGGTTGGATAATAGAAATGGAGCAAAGCAATGCTTCCAACTCTTCATATTTTCTTGAGAGTGCATTTGCAACAACATTTAGCTTCCTTTTTTTGTAGATGATTTCAAAGTCACAACCCAACATCTTTGTGACCCATTTTTTTTGGTCTTCTGAAGACAGTTTTTGTTCCAAAAAGTATTTAAGACTATCATGATCATTTTTTACCTTGAAGTGTCTTCCTATTAGGTAAGGTCGCCATTTGTTTAGTGCATGTAGGATTGCCAATATTTCCTTCTCATAAATAGATTTCTGTAAATACTTTCCTTTGATTGGATGACTTTCAAAAGCAATGGGTCTTCCTTCTTGCATTAAAACAACACCAATTCCATTTCATGAGGCATCACATTCCACAATAAAGGTTTTTTTGAAGTCTGGCGTAGCTAAGACTGGTGCTAGGAACATTGCCTCTTCAAGATGTTCAAAGGCCTTAGTTGCTTCAGGATTTCATGAAAATGCATATTTCTTCAATAATGTTGTTATAGGTGTTGTTATTCTCCCATAATTCTTAACGAACTTTCAATAACACCTTGTTAACCCGAGAAATCCTCGCAACTTCTTTATGGTTGTGGGGACTTTCCATTCCTTAATGGCCTTAATTTAGTTAGGGTCTACCTTAACACCCTCACGAGATACAATATGACCCAAATATTCCACCTCTTATACTTCAAAGAAACATTTGGATGTTTTTGCATATAATTTTTTCTCCTACAATAGTTTGAGCACCCTATCAACATGTTGAACATGATCCTTCCAAGACCTGTTGTAGATTAGTATATCATCAAAAAATACTAGCAAAAATTTTCAAGGAAGGGTTTGAGAAATGGAATTCATCAACCCTTGAAATGTAGAAGGTGCATTGGTAAGGCCAAAAGGCATGACCAAAAATTCATAATGACCCTCATGAGTTCGAAATGTTGTTTTCAGAATATCTTCAGTCTTCATTCTAATTTTATGATATCCTGAATGAAGATCCAACTTGGTAAAATAAATTGCTCCATGTAACTTATCCAATAATTCATCAATCACAAGAATGGGAAATTTATCTTTAATAGTGAGCTTATTGAGCTCCCTATAATCCGGAAACATGCACCATGATCCATCCTTCTTGTGCACCAATACTACTGGAGCAGAGAAATAACTTTGAATAGGTTGAATTATACCATCCTATAACATTTCTGCAATCATACGTTCAATTTCGCTCTTTTGGGCATAAGGATATATGTAAGCCTTGATGTTTGGAGGAACACTTCCTGGAATCAAATGAATAGCATGATCATGATCACGAATATGTGGGAGTCCTTTGGGAGTTTTAAACACCTTGGAATGATTTTCCAAGAATTTTTGGAGATCTGGAGAAATAGATGATTTTGATGTTGGAACTTCTAGTGAGCATAGTTATGCAATTACACCTCGTTGTTCTTTCTTCGGAATCTTTGTCATGACATAAGAGCTTATTATCTTTCCTAGCTTCCCTATGATACCTCGTAAATCAAATTCCTTTCCTTCTGAAACAAATTTCAAGAAAAGTTCTTGAAAATTAAAAGCTATTGTCCCCAAATATTGTAACCATTGTACTCCTAGTACAACATCAACACCTCCCATTGGAATGGAAAGCATTGGACTATTCAATACATATTCCCCCATGGTTATCTTGATATTATGGCATTTTCCAGAGCAATTTATAGTTCCTCCATTTGCAACCATTACTTGACCCTCTGGTGCTGGGTATAGGAAGCAATTCAATTCCTTGGCTACCTTACAATGAATAAAATTATGGGTACTACCTGAATCAATCAATAGTATTACATTTTTCTTCTTGATATGTCCTTCTATCTTGAGAGTTTGAGGAGTGGTAATTCCTGCCAATGCAATACAAGATATGGTTGGACTCGTCTCTTCTTTCTCTAGGGTTGGTTCCTGGTGTATATCCTCTTCTTTTGAAGTTTCTTGTTCATTTTCTTCCTCCTATTTACAATCTATGTAAAATAATTTCTTCTCAACACACTTGTGACCTTTAGTGTATTTGTTATCACAACTGTAGCAAAGCCCTTTTGCTCTTTTTTCTTCCAATTGTTGTGGTGTTAACCTTGTAGGTTGTGGAAGTATAGGAGTAGCAACACTTCCATCTTTATAGATGTGAGTGGTAGGATTCCTTGTCGCCATAATTTTACATTCATTTTTTCTTGCCAACCTAAATGTCTTCTCCAATGATCAGGTTCCCAAAGGTGAACCTCATGTTGGATGTTATCCTTTAAAGTCACTATGAAGACATCAATTATGTGTTCCTCTGGAATATCAGCTACCCTTATATTCAATTTTTGGAAGTCCTTAATGTGCTCCACCACTAAACCCTTTTGTTTGAGATTTATCAATTGGCTAAAGAAGGTGATGCTTTTTGTTTCCTCATATTGTGCTATCATTTCCTTCGTAAAAGTTGACCAAGTGACAATTTTTTTACGAGAGCAAAGTCATCGATACCATACAAATGTATTTTGTTCTAAATATAAAGTTGAAATGCGTACCTTTTGTGTGTTTTCCATGTTATTGATATCAAAATATTGCTCCATCTGTAGTATCCATGTTATGGGATCCTTGTCATCAAACTTCCTCATATCGATCTTTGGAATATGGCAGGTCTTCAATCCAACATTAGATTTTATGAAATCACGACTAACATTGATTTTGTTCTCATCACGAGTTTCCTCTACTATCTTTTCGCCATTAGGAATCATTTCTTGTATCAACTTTGTCAAACCTTGCTTCAAAACTTCCATGTCTACTTTTAGATCATTCTTCGTGTCTTCCATGTTGTCTTTCATTTTTTTGTCGACGTCATCCATCTTAGCTTCGATGCCATCCATCTTAGCTTCCATGTCATTCTTCAAACCATCCATCTTAGTTCCACGTCTTTCTTCAAACCGTCCATCTCATCTTCCACGCCTTTCTTTAAAACTTCCATTTCATTTTTTGTTTCTCTTTGCGAGAGCGAAATTTGGTGCACTTGCTCTTGTAATTTTGATAAATCATGTTGCACTTCTTCCTCTTCATGAGTCATATTAGAGTATTATGAGGGATTAATGGGTGTTGAATTGTTTTTAGGGGGCATTTTAGAACCCAATAATGATATGTATGCTTCAATATGCCCTTGGAATCACTTCACACTGATTTTTCAAACAAGACTTATGCAATTATAAAAACAAAATACACAACTTTTTCTTGATTTTGAGGAGCTCGATATTGACACTGATGTATATTTTTAATTTCGGATCCTCGAGATTTGAACTTTGGTCCTTTAATAGCCCTCTGAATCATCTTTCCAATGCCACAGGTCTGTCCTGATTTGGATTCTTCAAGGCAAAGTTATGCCCAATCTCCCACAATGACCTAATTATGGACAAGTTCAGTAGAGCGAACTTGTACGACGTACCATGTGTCACTGTTTCCTCCTTCAGCACTGAAATTGATACACATGAAGCTACAGTCCGTGTAATTTCGGACTCTTTTATAAAATTCCAATATGGTGCTCATAGAGAGAGTTATGATGATTTTCCCAAGGTCAACTCTTTTAGATGAAATTCGGGAGCCTACAAAAACCCTAACTAACACAGATCATATCTCCAAAAATATTGCTAACCAAGATCTGAAATTTTTACATGAAGTTCCTTAGGATTTATTCGCAAATGAGTTTTTTTTTAGCATCTGAATCTTACTAGAAAAAAAGTTATAGCGAAAATTCCACGTTGTCCTGTTTGAAGCAGTGAAACCCTAGAATCCAAAGCTTTGATACCAAATGTTATGAAACCAACTCCAAAAATAGAAGAAAAGAGGAGATCAATGCCTTAGAAATCAACCGATTTAAGGTGGAAACCTCCTTTACATTACATAAATGAGCAATTCTTGGATTATTCAAATGACAAAACCTCCTTTCTATATATAGGATTCCATGGGGTCACAATATAATCCTAGCCAACCTAACAATAATAATATAAGGGCACAACAATAACAATAGTGGATTTTTATGAGGCACAATAATAAAAATATGGGGGCTACAGGGGTACAACAATAAGAATAAGGGGGCTACACTAACAACAATAAGGGACTACACTAGTAATATAGGGACCTAACATCTAGATTGTATAAGTGAGATCACTATGATTGAGGGTTGAGGTGGTTTGGCATCTAGAAACCCTAGTTGGTTTTGTTTTGGTTTGGGCCCATGAGATCCCACATTCATGCTTAGAATATGGCACATGGTTGATTGGTTGAAAGAGAGACTTGGTTCAACCCAATCTATGGTTGGGTGGTTCATGGAAGTCCCTGACTTGGTTGGCATTTTCATATGTTAATATGAGATATTTTCCTATTGTGATGTATGAGAATTGATAGTGATTATGCTAGTGATTTTAATGCTAAATTGTCATGGTTCCTATTTTGTTTATATGTTGGTTATATGAGGTAATATTTCTATGGCTCTTAACATGTTTTGATAAGTTATTGAATGGTTGATGAATGCATGGACTAACAAGTGTTGTTGTAGCTAGTTAAAGAGGGCTTGGAGTCTTCTTGATGATTCTCATATGAAAATTATAAGTTTATGATCAGATATGCATTCATGACCTGTAGCTTATATATTTTCCATATGTTTAAAAAAATGTTTATCATGGATTAGGCATGTATAGGTCAATTTCTTGATTGATTTTTGATTGGTTTTCTTTGTCATCATCTTGTTTATGTTTCTGGAAATTTACAGGAAGTTCTGGGTAGTGGTTTGGAAACTATCCTAAAAAAGTGGCTCAAATATCATAACCGTTGACACTAAAGTCAGGAATTTCGGTCATAGTCGCATGGAATCAGGCCTGCGCATGTAGTTGTGACCCCATAACCGCACTGATGAAGTGTTGTGCGTGCAGTTGGGGGGTTTATTTGGTGAAAAGAGTTCCAACTCAAGGATTGATCACTTGGGGTGTTTTGTAGGCCCTTGAGTGGTTTTTTCCCCGAGGGATGTATTTAAAGTTTTCAGTGTGTCGGCCCCACTTCCATAACTGGAACTTGGAGGTTGGGTCATATCATAAAAGGGTGGTATCAAAGTGGGTTTCGTTCTCTTTGGGTGGTATAAGAGCTTCCAAGTTCAAACACTTGGAATGGATGGGCTAAAATGCATATGGTTATGCATGCATGTTAGTTTTTTATGTGTTCATCATGCATGCATGCATGTTAGTTGTAAATGTGTTATGTGATTGTTATGGTATCATGCATAGTAGGTCATATACGAATCATGGTGGTCATTATTGCAGCTTGTGTCATCATGATGATGTAGGTGTGTTATGAGGTTGATACATTGACATGATGATGTTATTATGTATATATATTGTGCTAATTTGGATTGATTGTGCAGACGAGATTGTCTCCCCTAAACTTCACAGAGGTATGGTCTTGATTATGTCTATATTTGGTTCATCTAACATGAAATGTTTGTTGGAGATAGAAGATCAAAGACGATGAGAAGAATGGTGGATTACAGTTCACGTGAATCTCCTTATAGATCAGTTAAGCATCAAGGAGATGAGTACTCTCCTGATATAGAAGATACATTGAGAATTTTGAAGGCAGATATCATAAGTTGCAAGGAAAACAATAATAAGTTGATTGAGTCACAGGAAATACTTGTCAGAGCTTAAGAAAAGAAAGTAGAAGTTAATGCAGTGATCCTTCAGACTCTTTTAGATTTTCAGAAGCGGGGAAAATTGAGGATTAGTCATGGACAGGGAGGAAGGACCAATGGAGCATATGGTAGCAGGTCTCGATCAGGATACATGTTGGACAAGGATGACAAAATAAGAGGTGGCAAATATTTGGATACACCTAATAGGCGGGCTAGCACTCATGGATTATATTCTAGTTCCAGCTATGAGAGAGATCGTTGTCATTACTGCCAACATCCTTACAGGAGGAGTGAGAAGCAATATTTTCTAGAAGAGTTAAATAAATCCAAGCCTTGTACTTTTGATGGGGATGTCAAGAAACCAGAAGATGCAATAGCATAATTGGTTGAGATGAAAGTGTATAAATTATACAAACATATGTATATCAATGGATTCAATCCGATAAAACAATGTACTAAAGCTAGATACTAAATCCTTCTACAAACCAATTGCAGAAAATAAACACGATCGCCAATAACAAAAATTGCAGAAAGAAAAAAATAAAACCACAACATAGATAATTTCCCAGGGAAATCTTGTTGCTCAAAACCCCTATATATTCTATTGTATATTCATCATGGAATCATGAAACAATTACAATGCACTCTTCTCACAAGAGTCTCCTGCACTCTCACAATTGGCTCACACTATCCCAGACAAAATCTACCAACACTTAGCCAATTATCAGCCTCTTAAAAACCTACCTTGCTTCCGCAATTCATGTGGAATGCAATCCCTATTCTTTAGGAATTTCATCCTTCCAAAACCGCGCAAGGATAATGGGCAATCCAATGGATGTCTGGTTGCATGCGGGAAACCTACTAATCACACAACTGATAGTTAACATCCCTTTAACCTTTGTCTCAAATGGGTCTCCACTGGAACTGACATGAATGCACCTGTTAATAGTAAATCATTAGTTGCATGGCAGATCATTGATTGTGAATTGAATAATATTTAATTCACTTGATATCTCACTAGTGCAACAAACAGTTACAACTAGTTCAACTGACTCTAACTCACCTAATTGAGTTAACTGATTAGTCATGCATTAAAATAATGCACCAACTGCAATTCGAACTCCATAACTAATAGAATTACTTTGCATGCCTCACCAACCACCCTCAACTCGAAATACATGAGCTAGCTGAGTTTACCACACTCAGCTAACTATTACAAGTGATTATTAGATAAGATTACATTTTATTATCCAATTTAATTAAGGGATAATTAATTAGACACATTTCCAATTTATTAAATAAATTGGCTTGCACACTAATGTATCGCTAGGACCCATCACTACATGACCTGTGGTCCCACATTAGTGTGTGTGCTATCATGTTGTTTCTGGATGCCAATTTCATTGTTTCTTGTTGCAAATTTCAACACTCCCTCTCAACAAGAAAGGAATCAATCTAACCTGATCCAGTACCTTGGAATGTCCTTGCATGCGCACATGCACCTCTTGCATGCAACACTTCTCTAGTGTTGTTCGCACATGCAACTCTTGCATGCAACACTTCTCTAACTGAATAGCCTCCAAACAATTGAATCAATATAATGCATATGTCATCAGAGTCTTCTGACTGTTGCTAGCTATTGCACATGTCTACTGGACTCTCTGCACTGTTTACATATGCATCCATGCACTCTGCATTGTTGCCAACTCTGATTTGCGCTCCAGTATCTGACACCTGTCACTTTGATTTTTGTCCTCCTGAAATTTGACTACATCAATATAAATGATCCTGCTACTGTTGTATTGTGGGCTCCTCGTAGCCAGGTTCGATCCATTACACGCACCATCTCTAGGACCCTGCCCAAATTTCTTCTTGGGATTAATTTAGTACATCGCCCCACCTCACAGTTGGAGGTATAGCTGCATGTACTCCCTTTGCCAATCCGACTCAAAATTTCTCTGCTTGAGTGGTTTCTTCCACTCCATGATCCTCCGCATGTGGTTGCTCCACATCTCAAGGTTCATTCTTTGGAACCAAGAGTTCCTTATTGGCATGAAAATCCAGCTTCCTCTCTAGGGACAATCACATGGATTTCTCACATTTCCCTATGGTACATCCCTTTCATGTGTCTATCTGCACAAGAGTGCCTTTTGGAAGCACTGTAGAATTCTGCTACATGACCTTCAAAGCTCCGTGGTATAGATGGCCCAATCTATTGTTCCATAACTCACCCTCATCGCGGCTCACCACTTTGTCTGCTTTACCCATCAATGCTACACAACCATATACATCAATTTTATAGAGATTATTCACACAAATCGCAATATTCTTGGCTTTTTTTGTGGCTTTGTGTTGAAGGAAAGCTTTCCCTTCACTGAAAACCACATCATAGCCTCTATCCTCCAACATTGTGACTGAAACTAAATTTTTCTTCAAGCCTGGTACATGCATTACATCTTTTAATAAGAAGGGTTTACCTGACTGTCTCTGGAAGGTAACTGTACCAATCCTGGTAGCACTATATTGCCCGTCATCACCCATTTCGATATGCATCTGGAGGTAATTCTCCTCCAAGCTACTGATAATTTCTTTGTCTCCCGTCATGTGAAAGGATGCACCACTATCCAAGTACCACCCTGATCCCATCGCACTTGACACCATGCATGTGATAAACGAGAAGTCCAACTCAAATTGTGAGGCCAAAGCCTCACCAGCTATAGATCTTGAATAATTCTTCTTCTTCTTATTTTGTGGACAATTAGTGGCATAATGTCCATGCTAGTGACAACGAAAACTCTTCACTCTGGACATTTCGCGCTCCTTGCCTTCTTTGCCGGTCTCAGATTTGGAATAGGATTTATTTCCCTTCCCCTTCTTTGCCTTACCAGGAAAGGCACAATTTTCTTCATCATCTTCCTTAGATGAATATCCATCCCTAGTATTCCACTTGAATTCTTCTTGCACCAAATTCGACCAAATTCGTTCCCAATTTGGCAGCTTCTCCCTCCCATTGGCAGAGTCCTGATAACTATGCCAACTCTTAGGAAGGCCTATAAGAGCTAGAATCACCAAGTCATCATCCACGATAGTAATTGCGACGTTCCCAAGCTCATCCCTACATTGTAAAAACTTTGTTAAATATATCAGAATAATGTCGCCTTTCTCCATTTTGATTTTCCTGAGCTTTTCCTTCAGTGCCAATTTCTATGATCACTGCTGCTCTGAAACAGATCTGTCAAATCCTTCCACATTTCATATGGATTCTCTTTTCCATGAATACTTGAGACAATGTGGTCTCGTACTCCCTCCAGTAAGATCATCCTTGCCCTTGCAACCTTCTTTTGCCAAGCATAAAGATTTGCGGCATCTGCTGTAGCGGGTGTGGGAATGTCATTATCAATAAATTCTTTCAACCCATTGTCCTCCAGTACTTCCTCCATCTTGTCTTTCCAAGAAATATAATTGGAACTGCCCTCGAGTGCATACTCCAATCTCAAGCCATTGAAAGCCATTTCGATCTTGATTCGCCTGTTGCACTAAGACTAATTTTGCAAATTCGAATTCTATTCAGTCACAAACTTAGCTTCTCCTCCACTATAGTGATTTCCTATGCTCTGATACCATGTATAAATTATAAAAACATATGTATATCAATGGATTCAATCTGATCAAGTAATGTACGAAAGCTAGATACTGAATCGTTCTACAAATCAATTGAGGAAAATAAACACGATCACCAATCACAATAAGTGCAGAAAGAAACAAATGAAACCACAACACAGATAATTTCCCGGGGAAATATTTCTGCTCAAAACCCCTCTATCTTCTATTTTATATTCACTATGGAATCATGAAACAATTACAATGCACTCTTCTCACAAGAGTCTCTTGCACTCTCACAATTTTTTCACACTGTCCCGAACAAAATCGACCAACACTTAGCCAATTCTCGGTCTCTAAACAACCTTCCTTGCTTGCACAATTCATGTGCAATGCAATCCCTATTCTTTAGAAATTTTAGCCTTCCAAAATAACGCAAGGATCATGGGCAATCCAATGGATGTCTAGTTGCATGCGAGCAAACTACTAATCACACAACTGATAGTTAACATCCCTTTAACATTTGTCTCAACTGGGTCTCCACTGGAATTGACATGCATGAAGCTATTAATAGTAAATCATTAGTTGCATGGAAAATCACTGATTGTGAATTAAATAATATCTAATTCACTTGATCTCTCACTAGTGCAACAAATAGTTACAACTAGTTCAACTAACTCTAACTCACCTAACTGAGTTAACTGATTATTCATGCATTAAACTAATGCACCAACTGCAATTCGAACTCCATAACTAATAGAATTACTCTACATGCCTCACCATCCACCCTCAACTTGAAATACATGATCTAACTGAGTTTATCACACTCAGTTAACTATTACAAGTGATTATGAGATAAGATTACATTTTATTGTCCAATTTAATTAAGGGATAATTAAATTAGACACATTTCTAATTTATTAAATAAATTGGATTGCACACTGATGTATTGTTAGGATCCATCACTACATGACCTGTGGTCCCACACTAGTGTGTGTGGTGCCATGTTGTTTTTGGATGCCAATTTCACTGTTTCTTGTTGCAAATTTCAACAGAAGAATTTTTTTGGGTTGCATGATTATTCAGAGAATGTGAAGGCCAAAATAGTTATTTTCAGCCTCAATGGAAGAATATGAAGGGCATGATTATTTAGAGAATATGAAGGCCAAAATTTTCTCTTAGGCTTTGATGCAATTCTATTCTGTCGCAGTCAAGAATTTCCACTTGCAAAATCCTTCCTTCCATATTTTTATTATCTTGCAGACTTCCCATAGAGGTTAGCATATCTTTTCCTCTTAAAATTTCCTCTATTTTCACCGAACTCTACACCATATGCATGGCAATGACGTTTGCATAGCTTCTTCTCCCATTTCTTTTTGCATTATAAATCCTCAATTTCGATTTTTTTCTGCTACTTAACTCCCCTAGAGCACCACATTTTGTCATATCGTTCATTAAATTTTGCTGCCGGAACTCACTAATAACAATTTCCCTCCTCTCTCCATTTTCCCTTTTTAAAATCTCACCTTGTAATCCGTTCATGTTCTTGAGACTTTTAAAAACACTTCCTTCTGCTCAAACCACTGTAAATTATTCAACAAACAATGTTTGAGAAAATCAACATCTTTCTCCAAAACATGCTCTTGCAAAACCCTGGTTTCTATTCCAATATGATTTTGAAAATTTTCATTAATACTCCCTGGTCTCTAGCGATATCCATAAAGACATCAAAATTCCTACTTCCAGTTTCCGTCCTACTTTTAAACCCTTTAAAAGCCCTAATTTCGTCGTCTCCCCTCTTAAATCCTTGCAAAACCTTATGTTTGTCTCCATTCATGCCCTCAAACCATTCCCCAACCCTGCCCAACACATCGGCATAAAAATTATGTTAAAAAATTATATATTACAGAGAAATACAACACATAAAATATGCGGAAAACACAAACAAACAAAACAAATAAAACCGGAGAGACACAGATATACGTGGTTCACCCAGTTTGGGCTACGTCCACCCCGAACAACGAGTCCTTCCTTTCTATTATCCAGCAAAATGAAGAGACATAACCTACAACAGGTCCACTGTAATATCCTCTGTTCTCTCTCACAGTCTCCCTATCTGTTTCTCGCTTTGAGAATACACATACAATACACAGCCGCAATACAATACCCTCATACAAAATGAGGGGTTTCTTTCTAGGGAAAAAAACCATAAATTAAACATAACTTCTACCGTCAGATCATTCACCTAATGAACGACCCAGATTGACTAGAAATTACAATACTTTTACAAAGCAATTTTACATTTGTTTTTAGCTTCGGGTGCACTTCCCCCGAAACCCCCCGCCGGGGGGGGGGGGCTCTATAAAGTCGCAGTCGCCCCCCCTGGACCCCCCAGAAAACATTTAATTACGGGTGGCATTGCCGCCCCGTTTAGAAAAGGGGTCCAACGCTGTGATACAAAATAAAGAAGATAATCAGGCTCCACACCCAACAAATTAAACCCCTCCAAGTCATATCACTCTTCGAATCATCCACGGTTCCTAATCCATCCTTATGTCAAACACCCTTTGTTTGGGTTTTTGAAAGATTATTAAATTCCTCAAACAATAAATCTTGGGTTTCGTCTAATTGATCTGACACCAAGCACTCATTACTTTTATTCTTTGTGACTTATTCTTCTAAGGGTTTCCCACCATGATTCTGAAATGTATATGCATTATTTTCGATGGAAGAGGAATGTAATCTCATGGGTTTTCACTTAGAATAAATTGCTGATGTCTCTCTAGATACAAAACCAGAAATAAATGATGATCTGAGAGTTACAGTACCTGGAGAGACATATACTGATTGAAAAAGTTACTTGTATTTGGCTAGGTGTTTCTTCTTAGTCCTCCTGAGAAGTCCGTTGCAATAAGGATAAGCATATCTCGTGTTGAGGGCCAAAGAAGAAGGGATATCTACTAATGATTGCGCTACATTTATTTTGGTTGATAGACAAAGGAAAAACACGAATGAAATAATAACCGATTACAAAGATTCGTAACAAGGAAAACTTTTGCACTACCTAAGTCGTATCCTAGAGGGATGAGGCTGTAGTGTCATGAAGTTGATTGGAAGCATGTATGGCTCTAAATTAAAACAATACATACACATCCATATAATTTGATATTAAAACCCCGAATACACATTTCTATATAATTTGAATGGATTATTGGGGAATAATATATATATATATATATTTATTTATATATGTTAATTAGAAGATGTCAATAACGTTTATAAACCAACCAAAATAATATATATCTAAAATATTCTGATATTTTGTATGGATTTACTATTAAATTACTCTTTTGATAGGTTATTATTTAAATATTTTTTATATGTAAATTAAAAAGTATATATTAATTTATTATAATTTAATGTTTTAAGTTTAAATTTTATTGTTTTTTAATAAAAATTTTGATTAACAAACTCTTAAAATTCATTAAAAAAAAATAATAACTAAACAATATAGCAATAATAAGTTTTTAAAGGATAAACACAGACATATTATGAATATGTAAATCCTCCATTTGGCTTAACAAGTTGGCAATTTCCATTATTTATTTGTGATGTTTAATTTAAATATATAAAGTTGTATTTAACTTTTTTTTTTAATATAATATATATTTTAATTTATTTATTTACATTACATGTGATTAATGAAATTGCATTACACACCAATGTGGTGGAGGAACCAAGAAATGGTGGGGTCAGGGGCGCTTTAGCCATCCCACTGAATCCCAAAGCTCATAAAGAGGGGGCAGCGTGGCATGCCCCTTGCCCATCATATGTGTGCCATTACTCTTTATATGATGGTGAGTGTGGAGCATAGTTATGTAATCGTTCGTTTTAGCAAGTCTGTGATGTACGAGTTCTGGAGTTTCAAGGGGTGGTAGGGTTGGCTTCATGATGGCCTTGTACACTAGGTTCTCAACTACTTTGAAGGCACACTCTTATCGCAGTGGTGTTCCCTTAGGCGACTCGATGGCTGACAAACATCTGATAAATAATTTTAGGACCCTAGTATCTAGGAAAATTTGAACCCTCGACAACGGTTGGGCATGGAAGTGTGTTGCAACAGGGCCTCCTACGAGCTGCGAAACTAGTCCAATTTTGAATACTTATGATTTTATTTAGTCTAGCGCAGGGGTTTTGGGGTGGGTCAAAGCCCCGAAAGCATTGTAATGGGTAGTAAACCAGGGGTTCGAAAACCACGGTTTGCGGACCATAGGAAATTTTAGGCTAGATTATTATAAATAGAGGAACATTTTGAATTGTAAGGTAGGTAATGAAGAGCTATTGATGTGAACTGTGGTGTAAGATATCTGTTTGGGTTTTTGGGGAAAGGACTCCTGCTAGTTGTGTGCGCGGAGATCCAGGGTCCAGCTGTGTGCAGACCCTGCTTTTGTGTGCGCAGGCTAGGATGGGTATTGTAAGAAGGAATTGATGAATTGATGAATAAGAAAGGTTGCTTGAGAACTGAATCTATGTGTACTATTTGTGCGAATAATTGGTAATTACTGCATTATGCGCATTCTGTATTCAAGCTACGAAAGATCTGTGTAAGTGTGTTTGCTGTATCTGGATATGTTTTGTTCTGTTTTATGCAATATTGTGCTACTATCATAGAAGTATATAATTATAGATCTAGTGCACGTGGATGCGAAAAGAGACCTATCGACCCTGCGCAGAAAGAGGCGATCTGGGTATCACAGGGCCGGACGTAGCTCTGCTTGCTTTACCTATCCTTTCTCAGGGTGCAGAAACCTGGTTCCAGCACCCACCCATACTACTTCGGGTCACTGCCGAAAGGGCCAGTAGTATTGGGGTTTGTTGGCAAACCTTGAATTCCGAACCTGGGTCAGGACCCCTCGAGCCAACAAAGGGGCATGGTAGGTAGTTTGTATCTACTTAGCAGACTTGCAACCGAACCCACCTTCCTTCACTCAACTTGTCTATGAGGTAACTCGAAGTCTCTAGTTGGACTGGTTTTCAATTACCATGCTAGAATTTTGTTGGCTTAGTTTTGGGACTCATCTCTCCTCTAGTTGTATTATGTGTATTTTCTTTTACGGTATGCCTAGTATATTATACTTAGCTCTATGAAATCTCTACTTATCTCAATTATGTCTATGTTGTCAAATAAATAAGGCTCAGGCCATTGGATCTTAGGTTAACTTTTACCTCCTTCAGTGGTCTGGCACTAGACTTGATAGGATGACATTGTTTGTATTGTGTTAAACTTACTTACGGGTCAGGGGTTCTCGCCACTCTTTTTTTCCCTGGGACCGCGACAAGGCACAATCTAGAGGTTTTACAACTGTATTTTTTTTCCAACAAAGTTTTTCTTCCTTGGTGGTGTAAGAGGCTCTTCCCCTCTAGCCTATCTGTGCACTCATCAAACCCTAGTCTACCTAGTCCCTAGAAAGTTATACCATGTTACATCAGCGTAGTTGAGTCCATCGGAGGATTAGTGAGAAGGGATAGGAAATTCAACCTTGCCCGAAGACTCTGGCCCAGGAAGAGGCGACAAACTTTCACCCAACTAATTCTCATTACCTTCAGGAGAACACTTGCTACCAACACCAAAAACTCAAAACACTTATGGAGTAGCTACTTAAATACAAGCATGATGATTGAAATTCTATTATTTCTTTCATGAATAACATTCAAAGTAATTAGTGGCATATCAAACGTATCTTGACTCACATTCAACATAACCAATGGCGCATGAAGGAAAGCCTGGAATGTCTAGATGGCCAACTGACCCATATGGAAAAGCATGTACATTATGAATTCTAGCCTCTGCCCCCCAGTTCACACACAGAAAATCATGCTCTCGTAAATTCATATGAATCCTAACGACTTTGTGTTGTGTCTTGATCCTACTCATTTTTTGGTTTTGGGTTCCTTTTTGGTTTTTTACTACAAATTCCTTTAAGTATGGTGTAATCATTTTTGGACTACTACCTACTATCCAAAAAATATGATCAAAGTGAGGCTGGTAGAATTTTGGAAAATAATGGGCATTGATTTAATATTTTCACATAATTAAAAATCATGACTTATACAAAAAATAATTTTATTACATTACATTGACTATAAAAGCTTCATTAGTATTAGTATAAAATTATTTTATGCAATTATTTTCTTTCTTTATTAAATTTATACATATTTTTTAACATACCTGTAACAACCCCTGGTTGATTTTTTATGTAAATAAAATAAGATCGAGGTCATGGGACACGTATTCCAAGTTGAATGGTGGGAAAAATACTTTAGTGGACATCACTTGTGGGATTATTAATGGCTATGGAAATTGGCAAAGGCATTGGAAAATGTAAAGAGACAATAATTGGTATTTGATTATGAAAATAAAGGAAAATAGAAGAAAAGGAAGGTGAAGAGATACAAATTGCATGGAAGGGAAATTAGAGGAAAAATGAAGGAAACTAAAGAAAATAGAGACACCAATAATATAAATGCTTTAGAGAAACAATTGCTATCCTTTTGACAGTTTTGAGTTGAGCACACTCCCATTCTCTCGTACTCTTGCACATTTAGAGAATTCTTGGAGCATGCTTGGAGCATTCTAACATTCACTTGTATTTGGAGAAAGAAGGAAAAGGAAAGCAAGGAAGTGCAAGGGAATAGTTGGGTCACCAGCTACAACAGGGATAAACTACAGGTAACAGGTTGCATGTGTGGTTTCCTTATTGATTTTTTGATGCATGGTATATGCATGTGGTTCCATGTTTTTGTGTTGTCATTGGCATGGAGATTTTCCTAGATTGACAGTGGCTCTAGCTTTTCCTTGCCATTTCTTGGATAGTCATGGTGTTGTGGGTTTCCCACTTGTTTTTTTTATTGGTGCTCAAGTTCCCTATGGTTGTGGGTTGAAACAAATGCTTTGGAAGCCGTGGAATAATTTGGGTTGAGTTACTAGTTCTTGGAGTCTACTAGTTGGGACAAGCACTCTAGAGCCTTATGGGTTGAGATACTAGTGCCTGGAGCAGCGGTTGGAACTGTGAAACTTTCATCTATCACAACAACTA
This sequence comes from Pinus albicaulis, assembly GCA_034641835.2. Lineage (NCBI taxonomy): Eukaryota > Viridiplantae > Streptophyta > Pinopsida > Pinales > Pinaceae > Pinus > Pinus albicaulis. The sequence goes on from CM076572.1 coordinate 593,419,324, forward strand.
GAAATTATTTTCCTAATTGTTTACCAATTTATTTGTAGGTTTCTATGGAAAATAATAAATAATTCACACTGTGATTTTCACAAATAAACTACAAAAGAAAAATAGTGCCAGAACCTAAGAAAATCTAGCACACACATACATAAAATTTACATAATTATTTTGGACAAATTAGAAGGTTTTATATTATTAAGCAGTAGTGAGATCTGAGTACAATCTATGGATGCCCAAATGGAAATCAAAGTAGAGAAAAATACTGGCAAAAATATAGTGAGGAATTTTCCTCACCCCACAAGCAATTTGGCACTGAAGACTGACCTTTAAAACCCCTCTATGTCTTTCCCTGCGTCACCCTCTCCGTGGGCTCTGTGCAGGCACAAATCTGTATGGCTGGGATCTCACACTATGCTACCTATTTTACTTGCCAGTGAATCTAGAAAAAATCTCCCAACCTCTGTGAAATTCTTCTGCCACTAGAACTTTGAAACAACTTCCTGAATCTGCAAATCGAATTGACTATTAGAGGCTTCTGCGTAGCCCTTGTGTCAACCTCACTGTGACTATCTCAACCTCTTTGCAATGCACCTGTTGGATCTGGAAAAATTCCTCTAGTTCACTGCCCCTACCCCTCACTGTCCCTTATTCGATCTCTAGCTCTCCAACAATAGTTGTTGTTCTTTGGAAATCAATATGCCAAGGGAATCAAACTTCTCAAGTGTATTTGGTGTATTCTCCAAGTGCCCATAAACTTCTTCTTATAATCCTTTGTTGAAGCACCAACAACCAAGATTAAAATGAAATCAAGGGGTAGGATCATATCGAAGTTGATCTCTTTGAGTTTCTAGAGAAATATCACATTGACTTATTTATTTATGATTATTTAACCAAATTCCCTAAGTTTAGACTGAGGAAATATTTAAAACTTGGATAATAATCTAATTAAGCCATATATATGTGGAATTTCCATAAAAAATTTCTGGGTTTTGGAGATCTCATGTATTCTAACCTCTCCACCAAGTTTTTGTGACTAGAAGACATTCAATGGTATGAAAAATAACACTTCCTCTTGGCAAGAATTGTGTTCTAATGTTGCACACCCTACCACAATGCCCTGTTCTTGTACCGCACTCTATCATACTACTGATGTCTGACAAGAAAATTTGTTGGAAATGATTGTGCTTCTCCCTCAGTCACAGTGTTTCTCCCTTAGTCACAATGTTTCTCCCTCAGTCGACACTTTGTTTCTTAGCCACTGCGATACTACCTTATTCACTATGTTATTCCCTCAGTCATTTTCCATCAACCACTGCACAACTCTGATGTTGCATCCATGTTGTTTTTTACCCTATTGTATTTCTACCAACATTTCATATGCACTATAACTCCCTCTAATCCGTTGTTGTTGCAACCGAGAAGCATCCAAAATACCGAATCAACTGTGTTCATTGTGATGCATCTGTCTCCCAAGTCCTAAATACTACTAGCCTTTTCATTGTCATTGAAGAATCTACACTGTTGCTAACTCTGCACTGCTACCAACTCTACAATGTGAAACTCTGCATTGTGCATATCAACACTTGATTGCTACTAGTATGCAACTGTCACTTTGGAATTTTGGCTACATCAAATGCCACCGATCCATCCTTTTATTGAACACTCTAGGCCCCCATATCCAGGTAATGATCCATGAGGTGGACTCCTCAAGGACTCTGCACATCTTTGTAGCTCTCTAGGGAGACAACACCAAATCACCCCACCTCACACCTGTAGGTATATATGTGAACATATCAAACTATTCCTCTAGCCTAGAGGAAAGCTTGTCTATTTCCGTAGAGGTTGTTACCTCGTCCTACTTCTCCTGCTTGTCCTTATTCCTTAGAGGACACTGAGTATTGTAGTGAAAAATATTACCACATCTAAAGCACTTGACCTTTGACAGGTCCTTTTTCTTCTTCTTCTTCTTCTGCTCCCCTTGCCCTTGAGTGGAACCCTGAGATGTTAGGGCCACATTCTCCTCCTCACTCTTTGATCATTTTTTAACAACCATGGTGAAAATACATGTAAAAATATATATAAGACCATAGTGACGGGACACGTATTCCAATATGAATGTCGGTAAAATCATCCTAGTGGGTGTTGATTCAGTTTATTATGGCTAAAGGGAATTGGAAAAGGCAATGACAAAGGCATTGGAAAGGCATGAGACATTAATTGGCATTTTATTTATGAAAATAATGGAAATTAGGAGAAAAGGAAGGTGAAATGTCACAGGTTGCACGTGAGGAGGAAAATGAAGGAAAATAATGGAAAATGAAGAAAATAGAGGCCTCATTAATAAAAAGGCTTATGAGGATCAGTGGGAAAGACTTGGCCAGTTCAGTTTTGGAGCTCTCATACTCTTGAGCACTTAGAGCATTCTTGGAGCACTCTTGGAGAGTGTGGCATACTTGGATATTTGGATCAAGAAAGCAAAGGAAGAGCAGGAAAGCGCAAGAGGACATCGGGATCAACATCTACAATAGGTTCTGAGTGTAGGTACCAAGTTGCATGTACGTTTTTCTCACTTGTTTTGGCATGCATGGGTATGCATGTGGATTTTCCTGGCCTTTCCATTTCCTGGACAACCATGGTATTGTGGTTTTATTTCCATTTATTGTTTTCTGGTTGGTTCTCATGATTTTGTTAGCTTTGGATTGAGTTATTAGTTCCTGGAAGCCTTGGCTGGACAAATGCTCTAGAATTTTGGCGGACAACTATGGGTTGAGTTACTAGTCTTGGAAGCCTTGGTTGGAAAAATGCTCTGAAAGCCCTAGGTGGGTTGAGTTACTAGTCCTGGAAGCCCTGGTTAGAAAATTTCTTTGGAAGCCCTATAACATTTGGGGTTGAGTTACTAATCCTAGAGGCCCTAGTTGGAACAAAAATTCTGGAGTCCTGGAACAACTTGGATAGAGGCAAATCCATGATGGTTAGTGATGTTTGGCTGTGAGGTGGAATCACTAGTTTGGGGTTGAGACGGTTTGGTATCTGGAGCCCTGGTTTGGTGTTGATTGACGTGTCTGATAAAGTCCCATATTCATGCTTGGAATATGGCATGGGGGTGATTGGTTGAAGTGAGACTTGGCTCAACCAATATATGGTCAGGTGGAATGTGGAATTCCCCTCTCTGATTGGTTTTTCCATTTAGTAGTGAAGATCTCATTCCTTTGGTATTTGGTATGCATATGTATTGGTTATTATGTGGATTTGATTGGTGTTATATCCATGGTATTTATATTATTATTATGTTGGTTATAAGCATGTATTTTATTAGTGATGATGGATGGCTCAATCTATGTTTTTTTCATGTAAATGAATACATAATGTATCTATGGTAAACTATATTGTATTGCAGCTTATGATGTAAGGGAGAAATGCTTCTTAGCGATTCTCAGATAAGTATGAGACCCCTATATTTAAATCTATTGTTTATACCTGTAGATGCAATGTTTGTGACATGTTTGATGAAATGCATTTCATGGTTAGTCGGGGTATGGATGAGTTCCTTGTGATGTGATTGCTTCCATATATTTGTTTTAATGTTATTTACCCTCTCATGGAGTTACAGGAATTTTTTGTGCAGTGACCTGGGCTCAGGGACTAAAATGTGGCACAAATCTCGGAGTCACAAGCACAAAAATGCCTTTTGGGGTCACAACCGCTACCTTAACAAGGAAAGCCTATGGCTAAGGGTCTATAACCACTCCCTTTCGCTTACATGCCCACGGCTAAGCCTCAAAGGGGTCAAAAAATTAGTTCCCCCTCAGGGAACAGGGCCCTGGAAGGTTGGGTTACCTCCTAGGGATGTCAATGATGCAGGGTAAGGTATGTTTGTCATGTTTCAATCAGTTCCACTTCCTCAAAGTCATCTAGGATGTTGAATCTCATATTAGTAGCCTCTGGTTACATTTTTACCCCGATTGGCCAGTTACTTGGGTAGATGTGGGAAGAGGGTGTTATAGAGTGGTATCATAGCATGGTTAAAATCTCGAATTGGATGGGTGGTGTTTTGATCATGCATTTATGTTGGTTGCATGCATGTGTAGTATGCATGTGGTCTAGGTGTTATTGTTGTATTCACATGTTGTTGGTCATGGGTACAATGGTTTCGCCATGGGAAATTTTTTGGTGTCGTTGGGACATGTGTCATCATGTGTGTATGACTGGTTATGTGTTGTTCATGCTTATGTATTGACCGTGTATGCTTGCTTACATGATGCTACATGTTGTACTGACCTTGCTTGTTTATGCTTGGTTACATGTTGTTCATGATTGGGTACATGTCGTTACATGTCATACATGCATTGGTTGTTCATGTTTGGTTACATGTTGTTCACACTTATGTATTGTGCGTGTAAGTTGGCATGGTTGATGTTGTCATGCATCGTGAGGTCATTGTATGCAATTAGGTCATCATGATGATATTGGTAAGTTATGATGCTAATGTGTTGGTTGAGATAGAGTAGGAGATGCAAATCAGTAAAGTGAAGTTGCAACAATGGATTTTGGGGTAAGAGAAGATCATCATACAATCATGCAGGTATGTGATTCATGGTTCTTTAGCATTAGGGTTATGTACATGATTGTTGGTTTATTGTTTTTTTGGTTACATGTACAATAGATGCTAGTGAATCAATATGGTTATATGTACATGTGACAGTTAGTCATGAATGATAGTGACCTGTGGTGGTATTCATTGGTATTGTTGTTTCATGTTAGAGAACTTATATGTTGTTGATACGTATGTTATAGGTTAACTTGTTGTTGTCGTATGATAGTTATCTTGATTATTAGGTTACATATTGTTGACGAGCATGCTATATAAATTGTTGTTTTATATACTAGTGACTTGATGATTAGGGTTATTTCATTAATATATTGATGTTATATGTATCATGTTAATTTGTATTGGCCTATTCAAATGGTTAGGGTTATGACATTGTGGTATGAGTTAATATTTTGTGATATTGTGTTATGCTAATCTAGACTGATTGTGCATATGTTATTGTTTTGCATGAATGATAATGGTGTATGAGTTTATTATGTGAACATGTTAGCTAATTACTATTATGGATATCATGACCTTATTTATGTTTGAGTTGATGTGTTGTGAAGTTATATTGTTCTAATCTAGATTTATTTTTTAGACAAGATAGCCTCCCCTAAGATACATTAAGGTATGAGTTTGCTTATGCTGTATAATTGGTGCTTGAATCCTTGATTATGCCATTTATTTGGTGTTTGAGTTATTTGGTGTCTATTACGTCATCTAGTTGATTGATTTAACATGGTATGTTGGAAAGTTGTTTGAATGTTTGATTAATTGCATGATATGAGTATATGTGTCTATAAGATTGCATGAAGTAATGATCTTATTTTAAGACAATTGTAATAACATGTATGCACTAATACATGTGATATGTACTTGAGTGTAAGTAGGTGATATTTGTAGCATCATGTATTATGACCGATGACTGTGAGTTGATTGTTTATTATGACACAGTTGTTAGTCTTGGTAGAGGTTGACTTTAGTTAATAGATATGTTGTTTGGATCTTTGGAACAAGTGTATAACATGTGTGTTCTGTTACAGGGAAACGTGGTTGGCAAATCAAAGTAAGATAATGGGTATGTCGTTATACTTATTTATGTGTTGATAGTTATGTGGTTATGGAAGTATGATACATGGAATTGTATGGAAAAATAGACTACTATGAAATCTTGAAGAAGGTTCAATTTGAGCTTTCCCTTGGAAGCATTGGGGACCATGGTGATTGAGTCATGATTTTTTTTGCTAGTCTTGTGCTTTTGATCTCTTTGATTTATTGCACTTGATTTGTGGTCTTGATTGCATCTAGTGCATGGCCATGCTGCTTTGTTGTGGTGTCATATTGATTTTGTTTTTTCATGGTCTTCTTCTTGCTTTCTCTTGTTCTTTACTTTTATGTTTTGAATTGGTTTGGGAAAGAGGAAAGTTAATGGAGCTCAGTGCATAAGTAAGCGCGAAAGAAGGTAAGACTATGACAGTTGGTTGGATTGGTTGAGTCCATTGGGTAAATGGAAAGTGGTAGAGTAGGTAAAGTAAATGGATCTGAGATATTAGATACCTTGGCTATGTTAGGAACTATTGTTCTCAACGTTGTACATGTTGTGCACGAATAATGGAAGTTATGTTAACCTAGACCTTATGATATCTAGCGATTGTGTTGTGATAACGGTTATGTCGATGTTTATATATGCATATATGTATTTATGTATGTATGTATTTCATTGATTGGAAGGTTCGTCATGGATCATGATAGTTTTATGTTGAAGTTTATATATGTATCCATGTATGTATGTATTTTGTTGTCTAGCAAGATAATAATTGTTTTATGATATATATGTGTGTGTGTGTGTGTGTTTGTGTGTGTGTGTGTATGTATATGTATGTATCTATGTATATATGTCACTGCATGGCAGGGTTTTCAAGGATCATTCTTGTGGAGGAATGATTTATTATGCATGTTAATGGCATAAAGAGGTTCTTGGTCTTATGAGGAATCAAGTGGGAATAATAACTTTGACAGATTGTTAGTATGAATCTTTCGTCGGAAAAAGACCACTTTAGATACGCATAACAAATAGCCCTAACATCAATTATGGCTGCCAATATCTTTAAATCTACAGTTAGTTGATCCAAATAAAGCTGTACAAATCCAGATCTATGCATAAATGACATTAAGCAGTGAAAATGAAATGTTGCTCCAGGCATCCAATAGATAAGACAAGAACGATATGTTTGAAAGAATTTTTATATTAAAGGGGCACCTGAGAGGAAAAAAAGAAAGGTGTTTCCAATTCTCCTCAATGGGATGGGTTCTTGAAAGTCCTCAGCATTTCAAATCTAAAACTTCTCTCTCTTGTTGGTGTAGAAAACCCAGACAAACATAGAACTCAAAGGGAGCTCACAAAGTAAATAATGGAGAATGTGACAATGATAATGGCTCAAAGTCAGACCAAGAGTATAGATCTAGAGTGATCTAATGTGAAATGGAAGGTGACAAATGAATGGGAAAACCCTTCTATTTATAACAAAATATTAGGGTAGTCTAAAACTTTGTGCATGAATAAAATATTATTAACCAAATTCTAGAACTACCTTTTAGGAATATTTTATTATATTTGTTGGAGGGAAAATGATTTTTGACTTGGGTCAAATCCTTTATTTATAAATAATAAATAAATAAATGATTTATTTATTATTTTAAGGAAATGGTAGAAATATAATTAAATAAATAATGATTTATTTAATTATTTATAAATGATTTAGTCAAATTTAACTAGGAATATTATTTAAATAAGGAATAAATAACTTACTCCTAGGAAATAATCAAATAAATAAGGATTTATTTAATTGATTTCCTTGTTTTGGGTTAAATATGACCAAGAATAAAAATTAAATTGATGTTTAACTAATTATTCCTTGAGGAAATATAAACAAATATAGATTTTTTTATTATTTCCTTTTGGGGTTTCCTGTTTAGACCATAAACAACTTAATAAAGGTGTTTTACTAAGTTATTTCACATAGTGAAAGCAATTTTACTTAGGGTAAAATTGGTCTTACATGGTGTGTTATCACTCAGATTTTCCTTGAAGTTGTTGGAAGAGGAAAGGGGTCCGAGGTAACCACAAACCAATCTTTTAGGTACAGAATCTAGCCAATCTGTACCCAGAGAGGGCTCTCTCTATAAAATTTAGCTTTGTTTTTAGAAGATATTAGGCTAGTTGTAAAGTTCAGGGGTTTTGTTTGAATTTGGGTGGTGGAATTCGATAGCTGAGGGCAAGATTGAGTAGTTCAGGCCATTGGGCTATGGAGTCAAAAAGATGGCTTCACTGGATTAAGTCTCTAGACAAAAGATGGTTTTACAGGGCAAGATAATCAAACAGAGAACAATTTTAGATCTAAAGTGAATGGAATGGATTTAAATGGATGAAAGGCAACTAAGAATCTTTCAACACATTCATAAGAGGAAAAATTGAGTGATTATTAACAAAGAGCAATGAATTATTCTTTATTAAATAACCAAAATGCTTAAAATAAAAAAACAGGAGAAATTAAGAATTCCTTGTTTAAACTAGTTTAGAAGAAAACATTTAGAATAATCAATGATTAAAATCAGATTACACTTAAGTACTTTCTGATTTATTCTTTTTCATTAGTCATTTAGAAATGAAACATAGTGATATAATAAACATATATAAAAACTTTAAACACAAGGGAAGGATGACTTATTGATCCGGAGTCTGACACATGAATCCTGTAAAAAGTCTTTCGCTTCAATTCATCATCCAACTTAGCCACAAATAAATTTCTCCAATAGCACTTTATTCCAAAATCTTCAATGTTACAGCAAAGTCTAAGAATCCACCCTCAATACTTCAATTGAGGGAGTATTTATACAAATTCTAAACTAAAATATCTTGAAAAAAATATCAAGATTGGTTCACAAATCTCTCCAACTATTTTACAT
>CM076572.1:593427971-593560606 GCA_034641835.2 Pinus albicaulis
AAATAGAACTTAAGTAAAATACACTCAAACTAATGCATCTATTTGGCACTATTTTTTATGGATAGGTGATGATAAAGAGGAGAATTCGAATTTGATCCAACTCTTAGTTGATGATGAGGCATCCAAGTCACTAACTGCTTCCTTTCTTTGTGCATTCTGCTCTAACAATTCTGCAAACTTGGGGTCCAATGATATCTTTTTATTTCTCAATCCGTAATAGATATGTAAAAAGTGAACGAGGTTATTGTGGATTAATATGTTGGTGAGATAAACCTCTTTAATTTTCCTAAAATTACTCTCTAGATGTGCACAATAGGCTCTGTAAAAATATGTGTAAAACAGAGTTTTACAGAGTCTGAAAAATAGCCTATAATGATGTGCATGTATATCTGATTCTGAAATCATTGTGCAAAAAGTGAGATAGGTTTTTGTATATGGGTCTCTTAGTAACAAAAACCTCCTTAAGTTTTTTATTATGTACTTCTGATTTACCACAATATTCTCTGCAAAATGATGACTTAACTGGTATTTTCTGCAAAAAGTGCTTTCCAACATTGTTTAATATTTCCAAAAACATAATAGCTGTTAGAAAATTGAGAGAGGTTTTTGTAGATGGTCCTCTTAAGAACATAAACCTCTTTCAGTTTTGAAAAATTAATCTTGGATTGATCACAATAGTTTCTGAAAAACAATGACTTAAACATGAAATTTCTGCAAAAATATTCCTTCTTGTTGTTTTTTTCATCTTTTCACTTTTTTGTTCTTTTGACCGTTTCACTTTCACTTTGGATAAACTTCATTGTGGCTAGTGAAAGTGTTTTCATCTTTTTTAACCCTTAATATCTTCATGTTTACTTTCACTGTTTACTGTTTACTTTTTACTTTTTACCGCTCTATTTTTATCTGTCTTCACTTTGTCATGAACTTGTATGTTCTGTTTTGTAACTGTCTTCCCTACTGTTTATCTTCATGCTAGCTGATTTACTTGACTTGGTCTTCAATATGATACTCTTTAATCCTGATACTCTTTAACTGTTCTTTACTGTGTCCTTTTACCTTCAATGAGTAGTTTAGGTTTTTACTGTCTGTTTCAACAGTAAATTGTTTAATATCCTGTTTCCTTTGTTTGTCTTTCAACTATATGTTTTATCTTCCATCTCTGTTTGAATAGATTTGATAACACTCTTGGAGTAAACAAGTCTTATGACTAGTATTAAGACTGTTTATCCAAGAATGTGGTCTTCTGATCACCTGTAAAACAAAACAAATTGTTAAGAAAGCATTGGTTTGCAGGGGAGGTCGAAAAGGTTTCATTTGATTTTGAGAGGTCTGTGGAGTGAATCTAGAATGATTTTTGGGAGGTAAAACATGCTCGAATTGGTTAACAGAGGCTTTAGGTGGCGCAGCTCGGTTACAAAGGATTTTACTACACAATCAGGTGAAAATGAGCAACACTAGGGTGTTTGTGTTTAAACGGGTAAACGGTTGATATTGGCGGGTAAGCTTTGAATGAACAGTGGACATATGGCGCTGACTTGACGATGTGAAGTTTTGTCGTTAGTGGGAGGCGGTAAGCGGTACGTGATCGCACCGCTTTTGGGGAAAGGTGGTTTTAAGCGAACGGGCAGCGATTCCATATGATGAACGACGCGTGGCTTTGTACGATCCAGAAAACCGCTTGGCCATCGCGCATTATCATTCGGACGTGGATGGCTAGAGAAATGGATAATAATCGTTGATCTCAGACAAGTCGATCGGACGGTTTTTGGGGTGATAAGGTGACAGGAAGTTAATATGGAGGGCCCGACGCAATTAAACGTTAATTAATCTCATCAGGGGAAATTTGATTGGCGGAGTTAGGCTGTTAATTAATCGTGAGGATTAATTAATTCCTTTGTACGACGAAGGGTCGGGTTAGGTTTGTAAACTGGGTTTTAACCAAGGTTAAATTTTGCAAATGTGTATTGGGGATTTATTATTTTAACCTTGGGTAAAGGGAGTCGGGGAATGAAAATATGGTTTATTTTTTGTTTTAAACACATATAAAATATGTTTAAATCATTTTTCGAAATTTTTTATTATATAGTAATTAAATCAAAACGATTTATTTACCATAGGGGGCGGGAATAATATAAAGATATATTTTAGCCAAAGGGGGTATAATGTGGCTTTTAATTTGAACAAGTGGGGATTAAATACTTTGGCTAAAACTATAATACATGGGTTTTTGGGGATATTTAAAAAGGAGTTATATATAATAGGAGAAGGCTGTTTTTTGTAAGGAGTTAATACATAAAATTAATGTTAATATGACAAATGAACTAAAGCGCTAAGTATAAAACATTAAAATAATGTATTTAACTTATGCTTACATGAAAAGGGTTTTTATGGAATATTGCATGATTTTCCTAAGTGAAATGGAATTTTACTTACGAAATTTTTTTTTAGAAGTGAATGAGTGTGATGATGAATAATTTTAAGTACGTAGGTTTTTTCCAATTATTGGGCCGAGGGTCCGGTCCCTCCAAAAGTCAAGGAAATGCCTTGAGCCCCTTTAATCTTCAAATACCTTAGTACTTAGGGGAAATTAGTGAAATGTTTAGGGAAAAACTGAGAGGGGAAGTTAATGATCTGACTTTGCTTGAAATTTTCTCAGTGTATTGTCTGCCTTTGCACTTGTGATGAAAGTAAAAGATTTAACACATCTAAAGCCATTATTCATCACATGTAATTCTGCAACATCATCTACCTACCCTACCTACTTTACTCTACCATTTTTTCTTCTTTATTAGGGGGCACTTAGACTGGCAAACCCTTATCACACTTTTTCTTTTACATCTGAAAATCTATCTAGTTCTAACCTTATTACATCCAAGGGCTCAGATTAAACTGTTGAGCTTGTTTTATTTACTCTACCTATCTACTTATCTGCCAAGATTAAATAGTTTGGTCAGATTTTATTCTCTATCTCTAAATAAAATTCAAATATGAACAAGTCAAGTTTAAGCTGTTTGACTGTCCATCAATTGTGGCATTAGATACAAGTTGCACACAATTTGTTTATTACATAAGAGAAAAAAGTAGTAGCATTTAGACTTGTACACTTTCGTTGGCCTTTCTTTTGGTGGGGTTCATTTTCTTTTACTTTTTTGGCCATTATTATTGTTTTACCCTTTTATTTTTCTTTTAGGGCATACCCTCTTTACATTTTTAAAATTTTTTGATTCTTTTAGAATATGGAAAACCTTTGCAACAAGAAAAGGTATGAACATATTACATAGCTCATCAAGTCAATCATGAAATATGACACCTATTGGTATAGGAGTCTAACATGGTGTACTTGGGTCCATCTAATGATAATAGGTTAGATGACCAAAAAATGGTGTAACAAATATCTACAATGTCAGTATCATGTGGATATGAATTGATATTATATGCTTGTACTATGCCTATGTTTATGCTATGGACATGTAATTCTGAGGGGTACATTAGCGAAGTGAAAGTAGTGTGATCTGCAACATGCTAGGATAAGCATGGATAATGGAAATACACTAGAATCAATGTTGCTTATGGGGTCAGTGTGTGGTCTATGGATGTATAGTGCTATTGTTGTGTATATGTTGTGCATGTTGTATATTCAGTGATTGTACCTATGGTGATGTGTAATGTTTCATATGTAGTGTTGTGTACATATGATTTTGTATGCTTGTTATATATATGATTTTAATATGCAGTGTCAGGTATAGATGGTGCTATGTACATGTTGGATATGTGGTGTTCTGTGCATATGGTGTTGCGTGCATTTTGTATATGTGGTGCTATCTACGTATGGTGATATGTACACGTTGAATATGCACTGCTATGTACATATGGTGTTGTGTGCGTGATGTACATATGGTCTTATGTACATTTTGTGTGGTGTGTAGGATTGTACACATGGTGTTATGTGCATGTGGTGTTGTGTACAAGTTGTACATGTGGTGTTGTGTACATGTCGTGCATGTGGTGTTGTGTACATGTCATGCATGTGGTGCTGTGTACATATGGTTTCATGTACATATCGTGCATGTGGTGCTGTGTACATGTGGTATTGTGTACACATTGTACAGGTGGTGCAATGTACATTTGGCATTATTTACACATTGTGCAGGCAGAGTCTTGTACATGTGATGCGGTGCACACGTTGTGTAGGTAGTGTGTGTACAAGTGGTACTGTGTACATGTTGTGCATATGGTACTAGTATACATGTGGTATTGTGTGCATGTCGTACATGCTATGTTATGGGCATGTGGTGCTAGATATGTGCATAGTGTAGTAGTGGTATTATGACGTGTATTCCTTATTTTGTACTCTATATATGTTTAAGTATTGTGTTGTATTGTACACCGGGTGTAGGTTATGTGTTGTATGTGGGTATAAGTGTGTGTATTGTGTTGTATCATACATTGGGTGTAGCTGTATGTGTTGCATGTCGGTGTAGGCGTATGTATTGTGTTGTGTTTTACACCAGATGTATGTGTATGTACATGTATTGTGTTGTACACTAGGTATAGGTGTATATTGTGTTGTGTTGTACACTAGGTGTGGGTGTATGTATTGTGTGGTGTTGTACGCCTTGTGTGGATGTATGTACTGTGATGTAAACTGTGTGTATGTGTACGTGAGTAAAGAGAAGCAAGGGAGCTGGGTGCTTTCTGGGTGTGGCTACCAATCCAGTGTGTGTACAGAAAGAGCAAAGGTAGAAGTACATACCGATGAAGGATAAGTATCATTACTTTATTTCAGTCTTGTTATGCATGTGATCTATGATTATGACTTATGATGGTTACATGTGATTTATGATCATGGTTTATGATGATTGCACGTGATTCATGATTTTAATTTATGATGGTTGTGTTTTGAGCTAACCAGATGTGATATGTTTATACATGATGATTTGATCAAATAAATGGTTTGACTTGTTATGCCAAGACGTGAACAAAATTGCAAGTGTACCTTATTGCGAGATACCAATGAGGTATGATTTGAGTTTATTTCAATTTATTTTGAATCTAATGGAATTTATGTGCTTGGTATAGGAAAACATGTAATTCCCAGTTTAGCATGATTGGAATTGACATTAATAACTAGCAGTGACAACAAAAGGAATGGGAACATGTAGCAGTATGTTGGTAAAGCACCTCAGGAGCAGGGCCATTATGGGACACTGGTACCCAATAGTGTCCATTGATTTACATGAGCACGCTATGACCGGTATGATGGTTTTGAGGTGGGGATATGCCTTTTTTTTATATCTTCCAATACAAGTAAGCCTTTCCAAGGGATGGAATGCCCGAGATGGGGGTGCCAGTGAAACTTGGAAGGTGTGTGATTGCACGGAACTGTGTGACTAGATTACCCGAGGGACTATGTAGGAGAGAAGGGAAGGTTGGGATGGATTTGTTTTGATCATTAACATTGCCAGATGGAATCAGATGCACATTGGGAGTGTGCCCCATGTTAGAGTCAGTTTTTCAGTGATCAAAGATGGCTCTTTTAAGAGTTTTTCATTAAGTCTTTAGTCATTTTTTTTTCTTTTTCAGTTAGTCTTCAACAATAATTTTGATCAATGAATGAGTCCTATTAAGATATGCTACTCCACACTTTTTCATCTCCATTAAAAAGTATTAATTCATGTCATTTCATCTCATATAGGTCAAGTTAGGGTCTAAACTGCCATGCAAATTCTTCAGTTTTTCACTTAAAAAAGGCAGTCAAAATTCCATTTCATTCATAAAAGTCTTATGGAAGGAGATAGTCTATTTTATAGTCCAGAAACAAACTCTATGTCATGGGAAATTCTATACTTTGTTGCTATATTTCGAAGAGAAATGAAAACTTTGTTGTAAAATTATATTTTTGAAATTGCATTATATTAAAGATTTATCTTTAATATTTCGAAAATAAACATTTGAAACCATAGGTTTTAAATCCTATGAGTTATATTTTGCTACCGTCATACTCCACTATCCATTATCCTCCATCACTATCGTGACAAGTTGCACTCATTCGCCGACTATCCATATCACATCACTCCCGTCATACCCCTACCCCACCAATCAATCACCTCTGTCGTACGTTAATCCTCCCTCATCTAGCCGATCATCCATCACATCGCACTTTAATCCGACGACCCGTATTAGACTTCGCCCCCCGTCATCATCTGAGACTTAACGTCCGGGGGGGGGGATCCGAAATGAGTGGTATTGAATAGTGACCCCACTGCTACGTGTCAGAGCTGTGCGATTTCACACCCCCCTGCATGAAACCACTTACCGCTCTAACACCCCTCCGAAATCCCGCCTATCCGCTAATATTAAACCACTATTTCCTCTCACCAATAAAGTCATGCTAACGTGGACTAGCCTGTCCAATCAATTTAATTTCCACATTGTCTTGACAATTAGCCAATTAATTCAATGGATAACCATTAGGCAACGTACCCACACCCATTTTAAAATCAGAAATCAAGTTCAAATGTCCATAAATTCATAATTGAATGCCTGTTTTAGACTTTCATGATATTTTTCCATCTGCTCTACAATTTTTTTCAAATTTACAGTTATTACCAGAGTTCCAGAGATTAATCTCATCAGCATTTGAAGCTTTCTCTTGCAGCTATTGATTTTCCTCTAGTTGCAGAGCTTATCCTCAGTCTCGGCCTATTTTTTCTATCACAGAGTTCATATTTTCCACCATACAATAGAGCCAACCATGCCTCCGAAAAATTAAGGACCTGAGCAACTAGTAAGTCTTATATTACATCCTCCAGTTGATTTTCACCACATTCCCTTAGCATAAAAATATTATAAAATACATGAAACCTTGACTGATATTGAGCTTTTTGAGTTATATTGCTGGTTAGAAGACAAATACTTGGATAAATCAGATGACATAGGACTATTTGACTCTAATATTGCTCATTTCCTCTTTCCTCATGCCCATAATGCCCCATAGTTTATTAGGAGATGTCAAGCTTGGTATATGCCATACCAGAGAGCTATTATCACTCCTACAAGATATTTTTTAGTGACCACTGATGCCCAGACAATTGAAAAAATGATGCAAGACCCAAACACAGAATATGCCACACCATTTTCTTGAGAAGACTTGATAGAAATTTACCAAAAATTAGATTTTGCAAAGAGAGATCAAACTCTTGAGCTATTCATGACTGAAAATGACCCATTACCTAAGAAAAAGCCTCCTTTTCCAGCATCCATTTTCCCTGAAAGGTCCAAACAAATCATCACTATCATTTCCTACATTCTTGGTTATTATTCAAACCAATGGGTAGATGAAGCCATCATAGGGTTTTTGTCCATATTTTCCACGGATTCCAAACCCTCCATTTTCAATTTCAGTTAGTTTATCGCAGATGCTATCCATGATTAGTTTGTGAAATTCACAACCGAAGAGGTTTTCAGTTATGCCTCTATGTTAGTCTACTTATTTTTGTACTCTCAGGGAGACAAATTTAAGTTTTCTCTACAAAAATTGGATGAAGAAGGCCACCAACAGTCAATCATCTTCTGGACTTCATTAGTCATGAAGGAACAAAAAGAATATTCTTATAAACAATTTATGGAATTGTCTCTTTAGCCAACACTCAGTTTGTTGAATATCACTCTAGAGCCAAGAATTAGTGAAGAGACCAGGAAGGTATTGCAGTTGTCAGATAAAGCTAGAACAGGGGATTGGTATCTTTACCAAAACTATATAGAACTCAGAGTTTATGGATGTGAACTTCCCCCTTATAAGTTGCCGAAATTCCTCCGCATGAGGAATTTTGCATTGGAGTATATTAGACAAATGATTAATGCAGATGAAGTGCATTTTGTCTCTGCTAAGAAGAAATCACAGTTTAAAATTAAAACACAGATAGGTCCTTTTATCTGTAATAGCAGGACAACAGGGGAAGAGGCAAATAAGTTATTGAAAGAAATGCAGTTTAGCCCAAGTTTTACATGGTCTTATGATCCAGTTGGTGTCATTTCCAAATTGAGGGTGGAAAATAAATCTACAACATATTTTTATACACCTAGACAAGAGATTGAAAAGTACATGAATTAGCTTGAATGAATAGAAGGTACACTATAGGAGGCTGAGGAGCATACATTGTCTACATCATCATCGCAAACTCTAATTGCACAGGAAAGAGCAGGGAAGAGAGTTAGAGAAGATCAATCATCTCTAATGACTGATTCATCAAGAAAAGAGTTCAAGATTCACTACAGGAAGAAGACAAAGCTAAATGTGAAGGTCAATCCCATCAAGGAGTCAGAGAAAGAAGTGATCATCTTCAATGAAGAGACACCTCCTTATACACAAACATTTAATAAATGTATCTCTAATACTCCTACTACTTCTACTGTTTCTAAATAGAAACAAACATCAACTCCTAAAGATCAACAAACATCAAATTCTCAAGATCAACAAAAATCCATCTATATTAGCACAAATACTACAAGGGAAAAAGAAAAGGAAAAGACTGTCTTTGAAACTTTCAAAGAAATTAAGTTGAAGAATGAAATTTTGAAGACAAGTACCTATAACCAGTTTTGGAAACAAACTCCTAGTTCACAAAGTAGGCTCCTTGCAGCCTTTGATTCTAAAAAGGGAAAAATGCATTTTTCATTTCTTCAAGCATAGATCCTATAGCCAAAGTCAGAAGTAGATTATAAGAAAGCTAGATTTGAGTTTAACACAAAAGAAATTCATCCAATAGACCAAATGGAGCTTCACAAGCAAACTAGTGAGACAATTTTATCAACTCTCACTAATATTGCTTTAAGTTTATAAAAAATGCAGGTTTCACTAGAAAATGTATAGTCACAACTCAAATTGGAGAAGGTATCTTCATTTTAAAAGGATATAAGAATTAAGACATTAGAATATCTGGTGGTAAATATTGGATATGATCCATCTAATGTGAATGCAATTGAAGAGATCATCAAGAAGAAAAATGTTGATATAGCAGCATTGAGAAAGCAATTGAAAATCCCAGCTACAGAAGATCCTTTGGCAAAGGATATTGAAGAAAATGAAACTCAGAAAACAGATATGATGAAGTTGATAATAGAGCTGAACGATCAAATAAAAAAAATGGAATTAGAGTTAGAAAAGATGATAAAGGAAAAGGAAGCAACAATGAAAACATCAAAGGTTCCTTTAGAGGCAGTGCCACTAGTATCCATTCCTATAGCTCAAACTTCTACAACAAGCATTGTAGATGGAACTAAAAAACTTACCAAAGTAGTTCGGAACATGTCCATTCAAGAAGAGGATATCAAAAAGTTGCAAGATCAGGTAAAATTATTGCAATTACAAAAATTTAATGCTGATAGTTCACATGCAACTGAAGTAAAAAGGGCAAAAAAGTTGATTGAAAGGTTACAAAAAGAACAGATGGAGTCATCCATTGGTAATACTTTGGGCCAGGTGAAAGAGATAATATGGGCAGACATCACAGAGTCCATTACTGAAATTTGGCCAAGTATACAAATCATCTTTGAGAAAAAAGAGTCGATCCAGAAGGAAAACGAGGCCATGACAACAATCAAAGAACAACTGGGAGATAAGCCTGCAACAACAAACAATATCATTAGATTTATGAATTCAAAGAACATGTATGAGTTGGATTGATTGGGAATTGAGGACATAACAAAAACAATCCTGGAAGTGAAGAAAGTACTAACAAAGAAGAATTTTATTCTTCAGCTTGAAGAAAAATGTCACAGTCTAGAGGTTACAGTTCAAAGATCCTTCAATAGGATAGAATATCTAACACAGAAAGGGTTGCCTTCTCTCTTTGTAATTAATGATAAATTGATGACCAGAGATGAATATGGAAAGACACTTCAAGAAATTTCCAGGGATACTGCCAAGTTTTCAAATATTAAAGGCACATTAACAGGAAAAGCACTGTTGGGAGCAATAAGCAATGATATTTATATTCAGTATGAAATTAAACATGTCTTTGTTGTGAAGCCAACTTTTGTTAAATACACCGAAGCAAATGAAATTTACCACAGGGTAATTAAATTAGTTATCCCTGATGAAGAGCGCTGGGAAAAGTTATGTGAGTTTCAAGAGTAATTAGCAAAAGCAGAAAAAGTCAAAATTTTCTAGGTCAGTAGTCAATAGACAAACAACACAACCTATAATTATCTTCTTCAACAACAGTTTTCAGTTACATCTAGCGCCAGCACAACAGATGCAATTTATTTCCATGATGCAGTTAGAGTTAGTTAGCAAATAAAGCACTATCATTTTGGATAGCCTTTAATGTAACAATTGTAAATTTATTTTTCTATATATACTTCGCTATACGAAGTATTATGGTTGGATAATCAAGTTCTGAAACTCTGTGTATTATTGTGGATCTACTATTAATGAAAATCAAAGGAGTTGCAACAATTGTGTGAGATTCATGTGGTATTTTTATTGAGCACTATGCCTTTCTATGTTATTTCATTTCCCATTCCATTTTCTGTGTAAAATCTTATTCAATTTATAAGTAGAAATCAATGAAATTACCTGTTTATTAAGATTTTTACAATGTGTATTTTCTTCTAATGAATGAATTCATGTAAAATTCTCATTCATAACCCTTTCTTTTCTACCACTATACACCAATGACAAATTAAATGTTCTCAAATAGTTTGCATATCTTTCCTTGCTCATTTTTCTGCAATACAGTCTTTGAAATCAGTTTTAGCTTTCACCGATTATAAAGTTTATCCAACAAACAAATAATTAAAAAAATTCTAAAACAAATTAATTTATATCTAGCCTAAAATATAGCTAAAAGTTGGTATGTGGTTACCTCTCTTCACCTAATTTTAGCCTAGGAAGATGGGGAGAGTGATCACACCCTGGAACAATGATTCGGTAACTGTTCACTGAGAGGAAAAGTGGTGTAAGATTGTAGCGCTATATATTGGATGCAACTTTGACTTTGGCATTGGATTCTGGACTTCCTTGGAAGGAAGTGAATCCTGGTATTACTTTGAGGGTGGAGGTGTGAGCCTATGGATTCCCTTGTTGTTGATATGGGCATCGTATCCTTTTATTTGTTGGCTGAGAAAATGTGTATATGTGTATATTATTGTAAATACTATATCGAGTTGTTTTATAAAGGTCCACAAATAGTATAGTTATTTGCTGGTTGAAGCAAATGTGCTTGAGTATATTTGGTTGTTATTGTAAATACCATAATGAGTCGTGTTATAAATCTCTAGTACACTGTATGATTGTCATGATGGTTTTTTATTTCAAGCAGGTTATTCATTGTAAATACTACAACAAGTTGTGTTATAAAGCTCTATAGGTAGTATGCTTTTCTTTTAGCAATTTGTTGGTTTGTAGGTGTCACTGAACATCGAGGATGGTGTTCCCCCAAGGGGGAGGGTTTTGTGACGACCCTGGTGAAAATACATGTAAAAATATATATAAGACCATGGTGATGGGACATGTATTCCAAGATGAATGCCGGTAAAAATATCTTAGTGGGTGTTGTTTCAGTTTATTATGGCTAAAGGGAATTGGAAAAGGCAATGGAAAAGGCATTGGAAAGGCATAAGGCATTAATTGTCATTTTATTTATGAAAATAATGGAAATTAGGAGAAAAGGAAGGTGAAAGGTCACAGGCTGCATGTGAGGAGGAAAATAAAGAAAATAGAGGTCTCATTAATAAAAAGGCTTTTGAGGATCAGTGGGCAAGACTTGGTTAGTTCAGTTTTGGAGCTCTCGTTATTTTCTCTCTCTCTCTCTCATACCCTTGAACAATTAGATTATTCTTGGATCACTCTTGGAGAGTGTGGCATACTTGGATATTTGGATCAAGAAAGAAAATGAAGAGCATGAAAGTGAAATAAGACATCGATATCAACATATACAATAAGTTCTGAGTGTAGTTACAGAGTTACATGTGATGTTTTCCTCACTTTTTTTGGCATGCATGGGTATGCATGTGGATTTTCCTAGCCTTTCCATTTCCTAAACAACCATGGTATTGTGGGTTTATTTCCATTGATTGTTTTATGGTTGGTTCTCATGATTTCGTTAGATATGGGTTGATTTGTTAGTGCCCGAAAGCCTTGGTTGGAAAAATGCTCTTGAAGCCCGATGTATAATTGTGGGTTGAGCTACTAGTCTTGGAAACCTGGATTGGAAAAACTCTCTAGAAGCCCCAGGTGGGTTGAGTTAAAAGTCATGGAAGTACTCGTTGGAAAAGAGTTTTGAAAGCCCTGTAATAGTTGGGCTTGAGTTACTAGTCTTGGAAGCCCTGGTTGGAATAAACACTCTGGAGCCTTGGAACAACTTGGATGAGGTCAATCTATGATGGTTAGTGATGTTTGACTGTGAGGTGGAATCACTGGTTTGGGGTTGAGATGGTTTGGTCTCTGGAACCCTGGTTTGCTGTTGATTTATGTGTTTAATAAAGTCCCACATTCATGCTTGGAATATGGCATGGGGGTGATTAGCTGAAGTGAGACTTGGCTTAGCTAATCAATGGTCAGGTGGAATGTGGAAGTCCCCTCTCCGGTTGGTTTTTCCATTCAGTAATGAAGAGCTCATTCCTTTGGTATTTGGTATGCATATGTATTGGTTATTATGTGGATTTCATTGATGCTATATACATGTTCACTTTCTGTTGTTATTATGTTGGTTATAAGCATTTATTTTATCAGTGATGATGGATGGATCTATTTATGTTTTTTCCTATAAATGAATAAAAAATGTATCTATGGTCAAATAGATTGTATTTCATCTTATGATGTCAGGGAGAAATTCTTCTTAGCGATTCTTAGATAAGTATGAGACCCCTATGTTTAAATCTGTTGTTTATACCTGTAGATGCAATGTTTGTGACATGTTTGACGAAATTACTGTCATGGTTGGGTGGGGTATGGATGAGTTCTTGATGATGTGATTGCTTCCATGTATTTTTTTTAATGTTATTTACCCTCTCCTTAAGTTACAAAATTTCTGGGTAGTGATATGGGCCCAGGGACTAAAAATGTGGCATAAATCTCAGAGTCGCAGGCAAAAAACCGCCTTTTAGGGCCATAGCCGCTACCTTAACAAGGAAATCCCATGGCTAAGGGTCTATAGGTGCTCCCTTTACATTACATGCTCGCATCTAAGCCTCAAATGGGTCAAAAATCAGTTCCCCCTCAGGGAATAGGGCCCTAGAAGGTTGGGTTACCTCACGGGGATGTCAATGATGCATGGTAAGGTTTGTTTGTCATGTTTCCATTAGTTCCACTTCCTCAAAGTCATCTAGGAGGTTTAATATCATATTAGTAGCCTCTCATCACATGTTTACCTCAGTTGGATGGTTACTTGGGTAGATGTGGGAAGAAGGTGTTACACCCTTACTATTGTTGCCATTGATGGTACTCTTTAAATAGCTCACCTCAACTCCTCCTATTGCAAATTGACCCACATCCTGTCCCATATTAGCAAAGTGTCTCTACTAAATATTCTTTGGAAAAACACTTTTCAGTCCTCTGAGACATTGTTTAGTGCCAATCGTACAAGCTCTGTGGGTTTGGTATCATCCCCAACAACTACTAGTTGATCTCGAACCTCTTGAATCCTCGTGAGTAAGGGATTTATGCCTTCACCCTTCTGCATCTTGATGCTCTTGAGATTCTCATAGAGAAACATCTTCCATTGCTTGGAAGAACCCTGATATAGCATGGAGAGAGAATCCCACATCTCTTTGGCAATACATTTTCCAGCTATGTGTGAGACTATATGATCTCAGAATCCATCCAAAATCAACTGCTTCGCCCTCACTATTTATTTTTTGTACTCTTTGAGATGACTAGAATCACGGGGAACTTCTACCACATTATCTATGTAGACTTTCAGGCCATATTCATAGAAGGAAGGACATCCCAGCCTTCCATATGACATAGTTGGAAGCTTCATCCAACCTATCCTGATCTCCAAGCTTTGTTGTGGCCATATTTGATCTAGTTGAAAACTCCCTCTTTCCCTTTGCTCAGTTGATTCTCTGCTACTCACACTCCCTTCTGGAATGCAAATATTTGCTAGCTGCTACTGCCAATATACCTCAGAAAATCAAATTTCTGAAACTTGAAGTTCCCTGAGAGAAATTTTCCCTCTGTTAGGTGTGCTTTTATCTACCATCTGATGTTTGTTTTACTGCTACAAAACCCTCTGCGTCCAACCAGAAATTTGCTTAGTGAAAATTTGAGTTGTTTTTGCTCCCTCTAATGGTTGGAATCACTATCCTGGGAAAATTAACTTTTCTGCAACGCTGCAACTAAAAATCGAACTCTTTCCACAACAACTCATCCCACTTGTCTAGGTATTGTGCAACCTCTGAGAATTTCATCCTGTTTCTCCCTTCAAACAACGAAATTATCTCCTCGCTCCTAAGCTTCCCAACTGATCACTCATGCTCCTAAACCATGTGAAAATTTCATCTAGCACAACAATTGGGAATCATTTTCCTAATTTTTAATTTATTTGTAGTTTTCTATGAAAAATACCAAATAATTCACAATGTGATTTTCACAAATAAATCGAGGAAGAAAAATAACGTTGGAATATGAGAATATATAGCACATACACACACATAAAATTTACACTATTATTTTTGGAAAAATGTCCTCAGAAAAACCCAATTTGGGAAAATCATTGAGTAGCAGAGGGTTTTATATAGTTAAGCAGCAGTGAAATTTGAGTAGAATCCATGGATGCCAAACTGGCAATATGAACAAAGAAAAATAATAGCAAAAATATAGTGAGAGATTTTCCTCACCCCAGAAGAAATCCGACACTGAATATTGGCCTCTAAAACCCCTCTACGTCTTTCCCTGCATCACTCTCTTCATGGGCTCTGCGTAGGCACAAATCCGTACGACCTGGATCTCACATTGAGTTGCCTCTTTTTCTTGCCAGTAACTCTAGAAACGTTTCTCTCAGCCTGAATGAAATTATTCTTCCATCGTAAATATGGAATGACTTCCCGAATCTACAAATTGAACTTCTAATTGGAGGCTTATGTGTAGCCCCTACGTTAGCCTCACTATGGCTATCTCTACCTTCTGCAATGCACTTGCCGGATTTGGAAAAATTCCTCTGGCTCACTATCCCTGGCCCTAACTATCTCTGCTTTGATCTTTAGCTCTCTAACAACTGTTACTGCTCTCTAGAAATCAATTTTCCAAGGGAAATTTTTTTTTCAAGTATCTCTGGTGTATTCTCCAAGTGCCCATTGACTTCTTCTTATAATCCTTTGTTGGAGAACCAACTACCAAGTTTAAAACTTAATCACGGGCTAGGATCACATCGGATTCGATCCATGTGAGTTTCTAGAGAATTATCACCTTGAATTAATCAATTATGATTAATTAACCATATTCCCTAATTTTAGACATAAGAAATATTTAAAAATCAACTAATAATATAATTAAGCTATCTCTAGGTGGAATTTCAATAAACGATTTTTGGGTTTTGGAGATCTCATCTATTCTAGCCCGTCCCCCAAGTTTCGTGACTAGAACACATTCGATGCTACAAAAAATAACATGAACAAATGCTCTAGAGCCTTGTAAGGTTGTGGGTTGAGTTACTAGTTCATGGAGCCCTAGACATCTTGGGTAGAGACCAATATAGTTAATGTTAGTGTTTTATAGACCATATAAGTGAGATCATTGTGATTGAGGGTTGAGGTGGTTTTGCCTTTAGAAACCTTGGTTGGTTTTGTTTTGGTTTAGCCCATGAAATCCCACATTCTGCTTGGAATACGGCATGGGGGTGATTGGCTAAAAGAGAGATTTGGTTCAACCCAATCTATAGTTGGGTGGTTCATGGAAGTCCCTGACTTGGTTGGCATTTTCATATGTTAATTGAAATATTTTCCTATTGTGATCTATGAGAATTGGTAGTGATTATGATGGTGATTTTATGGCTGAGTTGTCATGGTTCCTATTATGTTTATATGTTGGTTATATGATGGTTATATGATGTAATCTATCTATGGCTCTTAACATGTTTTGATAAGTTATTGAATGGTTATGAATGCATGGACTAACTAGTGTTTTTGTAGTTAGTTAAAGAGGGCTTGGAGCCTTCTTGGTGATTCTCAGATGAAGATTATCAGTTTATGATCATATATGCATTCATGACCTATACCTTATCTATTTTCCATATGTTTGATGAATTGTCTGTCGTGGATTAGGCATGTCTAGGTCAAGTTCTTGACTGAGTTTTTACTGGTTGAATTTTTCATCATCTTGTTTATGATTCTGGAAATTTACATGCAGTTCTAGGTAGTGGTACGAAGGATAGATTGAAAAAGTGGATCAAATCTTGGAACCAATGACACTGAACTCAGAAATTTCGGTGATAACCGCATGGAAGTGCTTGCCTATGTGTGAATTTGGGACCCCATAACCACACCGATGATGTGTTGTGCACGCGATTGGGGAGTTTACCTGGTGAAAAGAGCTCCAACTTACTTATAGATCACTTGGGGTGGTTTGTAGGCCCATGAGTGATGTGTAGTCCCTCAGGGATGTCTTTAAATTTGTCGGTGTATCAACCCCACTTCCATAACTGGAACTTGGAGTTTGGGTGATATCATAGTGACACTTGTATCATGTTTACCCTGATGAGCTTGTAAAAGTTGGTAAATGCGGAAGGAGGCGTTACAAGGTGGTATCAAAGTGGGTTTTCATTCTCTTTGGGTGATGTATGATATCACAAGGTGGTATCATAGCTTCCAAGTTCAAACACTTGGAATGGGTGGGCTAAACTGTATATGGTTATGCATGTATGTCAATTGTTTATGTGTTCATCACGCATGCATGTTAGTTGTTAATGTTTTTTCTGATTGATATGGTATCATGCATAGTAATTCATACATGCATCATGGTGGTCATTATTGCAGTTTGTGTCATCATGACAATGTTGGTGTGTTATGAGGTTGATACGTTGACATGTTGATGTTATTATGTATATATATTGTTCTCATATGGATTGATTGTGAAGACGACATAGTCTCCATTGAAATTTATAGAGGTATGATCTTGATTATGTCTATATTTGGTTTATCTAACATGACATGTTTGTTGGAGATAGAAGATCAAATATGATGAACAAAATGGTGGATTACAATTCACGTGACTCTCCTTACAGATCAGTTGAACAACAAGGAGATGAGTACTCTCTTGATATAGAATATACATTGAGAAGTTTGAAGGCAAAGATAAAAAGTTGCAATGCAAACAGTAATAGGTTGATTGAGTCACATGAAAGACTTGTCAAAGCTCAGGAAAATCAAAGAGAAGTTAATGCAGTGATCCTTTAGAGTCTTTCATATTTGTAGAATTAGGGACAACCGAGGATCAATCATGGATAGGGGGAAAGGACTAATGGGGCATATGGTAGCAGGTCTTGATCAGGATATAAGTTGGAAAGGGATGATACAATTAGAGGTGGAAAATATTTTGATACACTTGATAGATGTGTCTAGCACTTATGGATTCTATTCTAGTTTTAGTTCTGAGAGACATCACCGTAATTATCGCCATCAACCTTACAGGAGGAGTGAGAAGTAATATTTTCTAGAAGATTTCAAGAAATACAAGCCTCATACTTTTGATGGGGATGTGAATAAAATCAAATATGAAGAAGCATGGTTGCTTGGGATGAAGAATTGCTTTAGGTTGCATGATTATTCAGAGAATATGAAGGCCAAAATAACTTATATTTTCAGTCTCAAGGGAAGAGCATATATCAAGTGGGAAGATGTGTAGCATGCCATAGGAATCAAGGTAGAGGAGTTGAGTTGGCATGAGTTTAAAATAATCATTATGAATAAGTACTTGTTCGAGAGATACTATGACAAAAAGGCCATGGAGTTTTATGAGTTGAAGATGTGTGGTATATAACAGATGAAGAGTGCACAACTAAGTTTCTGGAGTTGTTAAGGTATGTGCCATATATTAAGGATGAGAATAAAAAGGTTCAAAGGTTCATCAATGGATTGCCTTTAGAATTTAAAGATCAGATTGAGTATGATGAGCCTTGGTCATTGGAGGAATTAATTAGGAAGTTGAAGAATTGTTATGAGTAGTCTAAGTGTAAGTATAAGCCTAAATGAGATTGGGAAGGCAATAATAAGAATAAATGTTATGAAACCAGCTCCAAAAATAGAATAAAAGAGAGATCAATGCCTTAGAAATCAACCACTTCAAGGGGGAAACCTCATTTACATTACATAAATGAAAAATTCTTGGATGATACAAATGACAAAACCTCCTTTCTATATATAGGAGTCCATGGGGTCACAATATAATCCTAGCTGACCTAACAATAATAATGTAAAGGCACAATAATAACAACATGGGGGCTACAGGGGTACAACAATAATAATAAGGGGACTACACTAACAACAACAAGCGACTACACTAGTAATATAGGGACCTAACATGCCCCTCTCCTTCAAACAAGTGTTGTCCTCAATGCTTGATTATTTATGGATTCTTCTGTATAAAATTCTCATCCTCCCATGTAGAATCTTCAGTGGGTAAGTTCTTCCACTTGATGAGATACTCTAAAATTGATTTATTTCATAGTTGTTGAGTTATTGTATATGTGAGTGCTTCAGAACTTCTTTCGCTGTGATGTTGATATTCATGTTGTTTCATTCGATTCTGCACCAAAGTTAGGTTATCCTTTGAGAGTTGGAGAACTTGTTGTTGATGATCGATGTGATCTTCCTCTACTTTATCATCCATATTAGCTTTCATTTTATCTTTCAAACCATTGAAATTAGCCTCCATTTTTTATTTTAGACCATCTATGTCATCTTTGATTGCCCTTTGTAAGATTGAAATTTGTTGCACTTGGTGCCATAATTTTGATACCTCATACTACAATTCTTCCTCTTCATGCGTCATAGTAGAGATTTTTGAGGGCTTAATGGGTGTGGAATTATTTTCAGGAGGCATTATATAACTCAATAATTGTATCTATGCTTCAATATTCCATTGGAATCACTTCAAACTGACTTTTCAAACAAATGTTATGCAAACTTGTTTAAAAAATGCACACATTTTTCTTTCTTTTGAGGAGCTCGATATTGAAACTAATGTATCTTTGTGATTTCAGATCTTCAATATTTGAAATTCGGTCCTATAGTATCCCTCTAAATATTATTTTGAATGGCACAAGTCTGACCTAATTTGGATGCTTCAAGACAATGTTATGCCAAATCTCCCACAATGACCTAATTATGGTCTGGTTCAGTAGACTGAACTTGTACGACATACCACGTGTTGCTGTTTCCTCCTTTCGATTTGAAATTTAAACAAAGGAAACTACAATCCATGTAATTTTTGCCACTTCTTACAGAATTCCAATCCGATTCTCAGAGAGAGCGTTATGACGATTTTCCCAAGGTCACCTCTTTTAGATGAAATTTGGGAGCCTAAAAAAACCCTAAATTCCACAAATAATACCTCTGAAAATATTGCGAACCAAGATCTGAAATTTCACATGAAGTTCTTTAGGATTTTGGCTTTTCGTGGTAAAAAAATTAGCTTCTGAATCTTCGTGGAAAAAAAATTATAGCAAAAATTCCATGATGATCTATTTGGTGCATCAAAACCCTAGAATCCAAAGCTTTGATACCAAATGTTATGGAACCAGCTCCAAAAATAGAAGAAAAGAGAGATCAACGCCTTAGAAATCATCCACTTAGAGGGGGAAACCTCCTTTATATTACATATAAGAACAATTATTGGATGATACAAATGACAAAACCCCCTTTCTATATATAGGGATCCATGGGGTCAATATAATCCTAGCCGACCTAACAATAATAATGTAAAAGAACAATAATAACAATATGGGGGCTACAGGGGTACAACAATAACAATAAGGGGGATACACTAACAACAATAAGGGACTACACTAGTAATATAGGGACCCAACACTAAAGGAAAGTGGGATAAGAAGCAAGGAAGACCTTAGGATGCAAGTGATAAGGAAAATGTGGTACCTTATAAGAAGTTCAATGTAGTTGACAAAGGACATGGATTTCAGTCTGAGGAGAAGAATAAGGGTGATGGAAAGAAGCCTTTGTAGTGTTGGAATTTAGGTGGAGATAACCACAAGAGACATTTTCCATCACATGAGGGTGGAAGAACTTAGATTTATAGTGCTCAGGAGGCACATATAGTTGGAGATGTTGGGAATAGTATTCCTCAGATTTATGTAGCAGTGGATAATATGCAGGTTAATCAGCAGGAATCCATTATCGACATGAAAGGTAAAATTTGTGATACATTTGTTTCTATTTTGGTTGATCCTATATCTAACTATAGTTATATCAATCTTAACCTTGTGGATAAGTGATGCTCGAATAAATAAGTGCATGCAAAATCTTGGTTGGTGCAATTGGCTACAAGGACCAAGAGAAGAGTTCATCATTAGGTTAGATCTTGTGCATTTGATCTGAATGGTATGCTTGCATTAGGACATCTAAATGTGGTTCTTTTGAATTCATACAATATGCTTTTGGGAATGGATTGGTTTTTCATTCACAGGACTAAAGTGGACTGCTATGATAAGGCTATTGAGTCCCTAGATGATGATGGGGAAAGAAGAATCTTGTAGGGAAAGAAGAAGCCTATGTTAGTGAGAATGGTTACAACTATGCAACCAAGTGTAGTTGCAGGAAGGGATGTGTATTTTTTACAATTCATATTTCCAGTGACAAAGGAAAGGATGTTGAAGATGAGGAAGTCTTGAAGAAGTGTCCTATTTTGCAACAATTTCAAGATGTGTTTCCTGTAGATATTTTAGATTTCCATCCTCATAGGGAAGTGAACATTTCTATTGTGTTGATGTCAGGAGAAACACCAATATCTAAGACACCTTGATAAAGGATACATAAGGCCAAATGTGTACAATTTCGCCTTGGGGTGCACTAGTCTTATTTGTAAAGAAGAAGGATGGTAATCTATGGTTGTGCATTTATTACAAGCATTTGAACATGGTGGCAATCAAGAATAGATATCCATTATCGCAGATTGATGATTTGTGTGATCATTTGAAGGGAGAAACAATGTTCTCAAAGATTGATTTGAGATCAAGATATCATTAGCTGCAAATCAAAGAAGAAGACATTTACAAGACTGCATTCTATACCATGTATGGACATTATGAGTTTGTGGTGGTTCCTTTTGGTCTTACTAATGCTCCAACTACTTTCATGTGTTTTATGAAAAGTGTATTGCATAATTATCTAGACAAGTTTGTGATAGTGTTTATTGATGATATATTGATATATTCTAAGAATAAGGAAGAGCATGCAGAGCACCTGGAAGAAGTATTGAGATTGTTGAGAGAGCATCTATTGTATGCCAAACTTAGCATGTGTAGTTTCTTTCAAACTGAAGTTCATTACCTAGGACATGTTGTTTCCAAGGAAGGGATAGTATTGGACTCGAAAAAGATTAAAGCTATCATGGACTGGCCAACTCCTAGGAATGTGGATGACGTCAGATAATTTATGGGATTAGAAGGTTATTACAGGAGGTTCATCAGAAACTTCTCATGGATTGGATATCCTATTACATTCTTGCAGAGAAAAGGAAGGAAGTTTGAATGGAATGAGGAGTGTGAAAATAACTTTGAGCAGTTGA
Source organism: Pinus albicaulis (assembly GCA_034641835.2). NCBI lineage: Eukaryota > Viridiplantae > Streptophyta > Pinopsida > Pinales > Pinaceae > Pinus > Pinus albicaulis. The sequence continues at coordinate 593,449,714 of CM076572.1, forward strand.
AGCATTTGTGTAATGTCCCCAAATAAATTTATTTATAAATTTTGATTAATAATAACCCAAGGCAGTTTTGGTGAAGGGAACATAGGAGAAATGAAATTATTTTCATGTTAGTGGAATGTGGGGGCCACTCACCCACATGAAATACACACATGGGGAAAAGGGAATTCAAATTCCCTAAGGAAAATCAAATTATAGGTGAGGCCGACAAGGAACTCATGGCCAATAACATTAAATAGAAGGAATGAAGGACAATTAAGGGTCTTTTGTTCATTTCAGAATTCGAATTTCCTTAGCAGCTTAGTTGAGCCAACATTGTGTTGTTCAACACAAGAGCTTCCCAAGGAGATAAGCTCAACCTTTCTTCAGTGGAATTCGAGTGCCACCCAAGGAAGGCTTTCCTTAGCTTGTGACTGGAAAAGATATCATCTATAGGTTCTAAGAATTTCAGGAAAGTTTGGGACGCATTCTAGAGCCATCACTGTGCAGTAGAAGGAGATATCTTGTAGTTGTGGTGCTAAGCTATGGAGGAATTTTCTGGAGAAACTACATGAGGGATCCTCGGCCATTTTCAGGAGTGTGAGAGCAAATATAGACAGGGAGAATCCACCTACACACAGTTTCCATCAGTCATTCATGGGGAGCTACGCCATCCTCTCTGGACTGTGCAGTCATAGGAAGGGCATCAATTTGGGGTAGCATCTACTGGAGGAAACTAGGGTTGAGGTGTTGGGGAAACATTTGGAGGGGCATTGGAGAGATTTTGTTGGAGTTTGGGGAGCAGTGAGTGATTGCAGTGGGCACAGTGACATAATTTGAAACTGGAAGAGAGCCAAGCTGTGAAGGATCAAGTTTTTAAGTTTGGAATTAGGGGAAACCCTTTCTGGGGTTTTAGCAAGGATCCGATTCCCAATTTCCTAGAATTTTTTGGGCAATTTTGAGGGGGTAAATTAGAGGGTGAATTCTGGCAGCAGTTTAGTTTTGGAGAAGCAACAAAATTTTCTGGAGGAGCTTGCTATTGGAGCTATTGATCTCTCTTGTACTCATCACCTGGTGCCTGTAGCTTGCCTTGTGAAAGCCCAGGTGAATTTTCTCCAACTTATTGTACCATAATATTATCATTTAAAAAAAAATGGCCAGTTTATGGAGTTGGTGTAAATTTCTGGTTAATGTGTATGAATTGTTGAATTTTTTTGTGTTATTGTATTTGCATGTTTTTGTTATCATTGTAAATTTTCCATTGGGAATATTACAATGGTATCAGAGCATGATCTTGGCCAGTTGTGGGGGAAATAGCAAGATCATGGAGGTTTTGGCCATGCATGCATAGTGACTGGTGAATTTATGGGCACTCTGTTGACTCAAAAAGGGAAGAGTACACAGGGGATCATGGAGGAACCGATGAGGCAGAGCCAACAACTGAGGAAGCAATATCAACAGGTCCTATAGATGATGCAACAAATGATGGGGACATTGAGTCATACCCAACATAGAAGACATGTTCATACGTGCGAGCTCCAGCAGAACAACACCCATGACCAACCTAGCCAACCTACCAAACTTCATTTTTCCGGATGAACCAGAGAAGGAGATGGAACTTGAAACATTTGTAGATTTGAGGAGGTCCTTCATGGATATTCAAGGAGCATAGAGGAGGAAACTTAGAGGATGAAACTAAGATGCATTATTGTTGGTGGAGATCGGGCCACAGATGTCAGGAGCTTGAGGAGGAGATTGAGAAGGAGGCAGAGGGAACACAAGAGTGCGAGGATCAAGTAGATATAACTAGTGTGATGCAGGTGTCACCCTTGTGGAGATCCCTTTGATAGTTTCGACTGAGACCTTGGTGGAGATTTCTAAGCATACACCTGTAGGGCCATCCATTGAGGATGGACCCATTGATGAGGCACTCAGAGTTGTGATAGAGTTTCCAAGTGATGACCACCTACTATAGGATGATGAGGGTCCAGGAGACATAGATGGATATAGAGTTGTGATTGAGTTTACAGGTGATAGTCACCCACAACAGTTTCGACAGCTCTAGGTCGACCTTCTAGCATTGAAAAGGAAGGCCATGATGATTCAAGAGACCATTCTACAATAGAATGAGGAGCTAGAGGGCATGAGAGTGGTTTGTGCCAAATCAATAGCCAAAATAACTCGCATTGGGGAACACTTGGATTACCTAGCAATGCAGCTAGATGAGTACACCTTAGAGTGTCAAAGTAGCCCTCTTCAAGCATATATAGAAGGGGCTTGTAGAAATGATAGGTTATTTGAGCACATTGGCAAGAGAGAGGCAAAGTTACCTAGTTAGATTATATGTGCTAACCAGACTAGTGAGATGAGGAGACATGAGCTGCGTAGGTGTTACGCAGTAATTTGTCACCCTGCACACTTCCTGTCCTTGATCCTGAAGTACCCTATAATGAATCTTGTCTAGTATATACACCTGGGAAAAATACATAAAGACATCCTCTAAAGACTAAAAGAAAGCTGCCTTGAAATATCATTGAAGAAACTTAGCTAAAAACCTAAATTTATGGGTCAACGCGCTTCTGTAGTTGCCTATGTTGATGGCAGGTTGACAATTGTAGCCTAGCGCTATCAATGCTCTTTTGACTGAGAAAACCACATTGAACCCTTTCTTGCAATGTTTCCTCAAATGGAGGAGAAGCTTTGACCTCTAGAAGTTTCTAGGGCGGGTAGCTGGATGTTATTCGGTGGAGATAGGGTCGAACTCTGTCATTTAAAGCTTTTGATCTTATCAATGGGGATTATCCCTTGAAAAGTGGGCCTTCCTCCTTCTTTCATGGGCTCCTAACTCCCTCTCCCTTCTTATAAATGAATCCCCATCCTTCCACTTGTTGTAACATATTTTGGCACACCCAAAATTTGTAATTTTTGATGAAACATTTGTCAATTTTTTATTAAGTAAAATGCTGTGAGATAAATTATGCTTTTAAAAAGATTTAATTTAATTTTATATAATAATTTTTTTATTTAAAATATATTTTTTTTATAAAAATTATAATTTTTATAAAAAATCATGTTTTAAATTTAAATTATATTATAAAATTAATTTAATTTTTTTTAAAGCCTAAGTTCTAGCATTTGAAGCATAGGCTCATTAATTTTGAAGGGCCAAGATTGTCAAAAGAAAATTGATGGCATAGATTGAGTTCAGACCCCCTCAAGTCTTCGGACATCAAATTGAGGGGGGTCTGAAAAGTTGTTTTAATGGCTTCCCTCACTGCACACGTGACAACTCCACAAAATTTTGGACCCCAAACAATAAAACCACTTACCCTTTTGGACCCCCTCAGAAATCCACCGATGGTTTCAAGCTGAACATAGAGGTTAAATATGGATCAGGTATTGGGAATGAGCTTGTTAATCTTCAGAAATTCTTTGTTCGCTTAAATAAGCTAAGGTTCATGCCATCTTCAATTTCAAAGAATGGAATCATTGATGGCATTCGTCTTCCAAGAACATTTAAACGGTTTTGTGAGTTGATGGTGCAAATCCTGCAAAAATTGAGCATTCGTGCAACTAATGCACCAGATAAATATGAATGTAGACATGATGGGGATGCTACAGGATACTGCTAAAATGCCATGGGAGAAAAGAGAGTGGACGAGAAACCGTGCATTGAAACTGAAAAAACAAAAAAGTAAGTCAAAAAGTAAGGATTTTGAGCTAGAGAAATGATGGTTTAAATGGCAAAAAATTTGTAGCAAGACGGACCGAGAATTGGAAACGTTGAAACTGGAAAACAAAAAGATGAAAAATGATATAGTTGAAATTGTTGCTATCTTGGCTAGGGAAAGGGAAAGATCAAAATTCATCAAAATTCACGGTTTTAGAAATTGGGGAAATCAATGATCTGTCCAGGAATTTAAGGCAACAGGTGGCTATTTGACAGAAGAGTAGCAGTGTCCACAGAATAAATGACAGAGCAGGTGGTCCATAAAAAAAAAAACACAACATTTTCGCATAGTGGATTTCGAGCTCCATTTCTGAGCAAACGAAGACAAAATTCCAAAAAACGGAATGTGGGTTTTGTGCAGAAACATGTTAATTAGGTGCAAAACGGGAATTTTTGCAAAATTTTGATCCATTTTGGAGATATCCTCAGTTATCTCAAGGGTACATATCCAGTTTTCTGGATGAAAATGTATGAAGAAGGTGATGCCAGGTCAGCTTTAATTAAAAATGGTGCAAGCTCTGATTTTGCCAATAATGGAGTGGATCTTCTCTCAGGAACCAAGGTGAACACTCACTTTGCGAAGCCCAATTGGAAAAAGGGTCTCTCAAAAGTTTATTCCGCTAATAAAGATGCTGCAATTGGTGTCTTCTATTGTGGGCCTCTAATTTTGGCCAAGGATTTGAGAGCCATAGCCAAAGATTACAACCATAGAATGAACACCGAATTCTAATTCCATAAACAAAATTTCTAACACATGCATAATCTCTATAAAATTTCTAACACATGCATAATCTCTATTGGGATCAACATTAGTAGCAGTTCAGGTTATTATACTTGCATTGTCACTTGCACCTTCTATACCTGTTTTCAGTAGCAAAAAGACCAATTCATATGCTAGTCAAATGGATGAGTATGCATCTAGCAAAGAAAGTGGAACCACTTCTCAAGTTTTTTCTGGACAGCCAAGTTTTCTGGGTCATTTCATGTGTCCGCCTTGTAGAAATACCTGTTGTAGGTTTATTGAAGTAAATATATTACATGGAGCTGATGTGTTGCCTTCCAATCCAGTTGGTATCTTGACAATTTTAATATTAAGTGCAATGCCAACTGCTCAAAACCTGATTTTGCTTCTATAGCTGAGATCAAGCACAAAATATCTTGCTGGAATTGTAGCTGATTTTCTTGTGCGTATGCTCTTTCACTTGTATCACTACCTTTATGGGGAACCTCTTACGCTGCAGTGATACATGTGATGTAATTCATCATATTTCATGTCAATTTTCGCAATTAATTTTAGGAATTTAGTATAAAAAAAATAGGAGAGATAATCTCGTGCATTTTTTTTTAGTTAATATGTGTTAGGTTAGCTATCAGGTTAGTAGGGAGTTTGCTAAATTATATTAAATAGTTAGGCCTGCGAGCCTTTTAATATATATTATAAATTTAGAAAAAGTTAAGAGGTTACAGATTTCAAGGAAAGTCTATCCAAAATTGTTTTGAATTTAATTAATTTAGATAGCTTGGTTAAGATTTTGTTATATTTTCCTAAACGCTAGCAACAACTAGCTTATTGTAATATTTATATATTTGATGCATTAAAATAAACAAGGTGTGGGATTTTGAGGCCAAGACCTTCAGCGATGTAAAACTCTTTTTCTAGAAATTTTAATTGAAGTTTTTTAACTCTAGTTTTGACAGAATTTGTATCTCTTGTATGTTTTTCAAGTATTTCCATAATCTATTTCTGCACATATCCGAAGTTACATAGAAGAGCCGGGTCAGATTAGATTGAGTTTCAATTTTTCTAGAATCCCTTGCAAATTATAATTGTTTAAACAGATCAGTATATTGGATTGTTTGTTTGAATTAGCTCCTCTTTAAAATGGTTATTGTTTGCCACTTCTATCTTCTCCTGGACGTGTTCTGCTTGGCTGTAGAATATTTCTACACGCATCCAATTCTTCCTGATTTCTTAAGTATTATATTTGACTCCTTAATCATCAGGAATCTCCATACATTCTTCTTTCAAATACTTTAAAAGCTAAGTTCTTCTGTCAAGCTAGAAGCTAACAATTTGGGAAAGAACTCTGCAAATGAGGGATTTATTCATGAATAGGAATTGTGCATTGATCACCATGACCCCCAATTAAAACCATAAATATGGCCACTGTGCTTCAAAGGCTGTTGTTCGGTGACAGTGAACAATGTTAAACAAAGCCTCGTAGCAACCGAGGGAGCCCCCTCTGGTTCAAGGGCCAGCTTGAACCTAAATATTGGTTGAGTTGGTTTCCTGGCATAGTTTTTGCAGCCAAGGACTGCCTATGGGAAATAGGTACAACACCACTACTGGTTGGTCATTGTTGGGCTAGTCTGATCACTCATTTTCCTTTGCATCCCTATATTGTGATAATGCCTAATCTATTTGGGAGAAGGAGTGCTTTAAGAGCTTTAGTGAAGGACTCAGACGTCACCAAAGGGAGGCCTCCAACATCAAGGCTACGGTTGTAAGCTATCTCTTTCATATTTATTAATAAAACATCTAGTGTTTGCTTTCTATATTTGTCTAATATTTTACACAAATAGTCTAATGTTTCTTGATCTGTTAGATAACTGATATTCAATGTATGTTTTGTATTGGGTTACATTTGATGTTGTTTCTTGATATCCCATAGGTAATCGTACACCACTAGTAGCGAGGAGCAAGCCTGAGGGACTGTGGATCGAGGCCATCATCAAATGATTCGAGCATAGCATCAGGAAGAGGTAGGCATATTTCCTTTCTCATACTGCTTTGAATATTATCTAAGAAAGCTTGCATTAGATAGTCTTGTAAGTTGCTAGACCCACTTTAGGGATAGAGAGATTGCCTCTGTCCAGAGAGGGGATTTATCTTCACAATATAAATGGCGACTCCACTAGGGAGCTTTAGCCTCTTTGTCTTCCCTTTCCTAGGTTGATTTTTGATCAGTTTGATCGATCATTGAGATTTGAGTCTGCTTATGTCTCTATAGGTCTGCATAGGATTTGATACTTATTTCAGTGTGTCAAGTCTAGTTTTAGTGTGAAATTATTTTTTTATTTTTCCTTGTTTTTAGCACTCAACATGTTTTCTTCCCTTACAATAGCACTGACAACGCTTTTTTATACAAAATAGCCGTGCTGATCTATCTTTCAACACCGTTCTGATCATCACATGTGCGCTGATCCCAGAGTTAGGAAAAAGTTAGGGTTTCCCCTTATCTTTGCAGTGTGTCTTGACCACTAAGAAAGCCTGTCGAGTCTGAATGACCTCCTGCTATTGTGTATGGTTTGTTTTTGTTGTTTGAATGGTTGGTTTTGTCTCTTTGAATTTCTTGTGGTTAGAGTGAAGTTAAAATGTTCTCTAAGTCTCCCCAATCAATCATCCTTCACTTGTCACTTGTGTTTATTTTCATAGAGTTAATAGGCTCTACCTTAGAGTTATACTCTAGTCAGTTCGAACACTGTCACACATTGCTTTTGGCTTGTTTTGAAGTTGTTTTCATTTGCACTGATCATCATTTCATTTAGAGATAACCTTCAATTAAGTGTTAAACATAAGATTACAATTGTTTGTTTTGCAAGTTTGGAAGATCGTGTCTTCTCTAGTTTCTGAATTCAAAAGAGTAAATCGAAACTGATTTTCATTTTGAAATTTTGATTTGGTTTGTTTTTCATCGTTTTGAAAAAGAGTGAAAGTGATTTTCATTCGTGCATTTTTTGAAGCGATCTTGTTTTCCATTTGATAAAAAGAAAATTAAAAAGAGTTCTTTGCATTTATTCGTTCGTTTGGTTCATTTACTTAGTTCATTGATTGCATTTTCATTTTGAGCTTTCAAAGTAAAAGAAAAAAAAAATGTGCATCTTACTGAAAAGAGAAGCAATTTCATTTTTTTAGTAAGTTTGCATCTTGGGGAATAGTGAAATTGAATTTGATTTTAAAAGTTTCATTTCAAAAGTTTTGAATTAGTTGGGGGAATCATAATTTGTTTAATTACTTGCACTCTTGTTTGCGCTTCTTCCCTCATTAGTTTAGAATTCATCGAAATGGAAAGAATCTCTTTGAGCATTTAGCTGCATTATAGGGTTCAGGTGACATCAATATTGAGCCTAAAACTGAGACTTAACTGAATATAAACTTTAAAATTTATCCAATTAACCTTAAGGAGCATTTTAAATTAGTGAAAACATCTATAGGTCTAGGCTAGAGATGTGTTCCGACGTCATTAAATGTAGGAGTTGTTGTTAACAGTCTGTGTTACATTCTAGAGGTGAAACCCCATCCCATGTATGGAAGTATATAGGACTATGCTCCACGTATGAAAAGTATAAGGGGACACTCTCATCATCTGGTTACACATTGGATAGTACTACTATGAACTAGACTCCAACGTATCGTTGAGTATATATGGGGAGACACCACTAGGTTGCAAGCCTGCCATAGGTAACCGAGTCGGCCGCCTTGTAGACGTGATATACCGAACACAACATTCGGGGAGATTTGTTGTAGTAAGTTAAGTCCTTGGTAATTTATACTATCATTTATGACCAAGGAGTATATTACAGTTCAAAGATACCTAGTAATCCTTTATGCCTAGTTCACCCTTTTGATTTTTTTTTTGAATTTCTAAAAATCAACTGCCCGTGATAACATCTTACCTGTGCAGTTCTCTGGCGTTACCTTTTCCTGGTTAATTGTAAATTTTAATTACTCAAAATTGACTCACCTTTTCTTTCTTTGATATTTCCTTAAAGGTCATCATGGCTGAATCGTAGGATTTGCCTCCTTCCTCTTTCGAAGGATCTCAAGACCCTCCTCTTGAGGTCCCTCGATTTCCAGTTGGACCCTTGAAGCTTAAGGTTCTGAACTTGGAATTGTCATAAGTGTACAACCTATTTCGTCACGACCACCACCAGATGATTTTATTTCATCGTCATCTGAGGATCATGAGTCGGAAAGTCCCGAACCATCTGTAAATTTTACTGTATTTCCTCTGAAACTTCTCTTCGATCCATTAGTGGTCTCAATTCAACATGCTTATAGTCCTTTTGATGAACCCGACGTTCCCCTTAATTTTTCTCTAGTAGCATCTCGCACTATTTTCTGTCAGTTGTTTTCTCCTGAAATGGGATCTAACGCTAATGATATTCCATTTGTGAGTGCTCCTTAGAGCACTTCACAGGAAAACACTGCAACTCACATTTAGGAAAACATATCATCCATGTTTCCTCTTGGAGGCTACCCTTACGTCACCACTCCTCAAGATACGGGAAGTGGGACAGGAATACCCTCTAGTCAAGTCACATCTTCACTTCCGCATGGGTATACCTCTCTTGGATGCCTTGTTTTAGGAGCTTCTAGAGCCATAACTTTATTTCCGGATCCCGTTTGGTCAACAAGAATTCCCCTATCTTCCAACCCATTCATTTCGAATATGGCTTCCGTACCTCAACCTATTGTTCAACCTACAATGAATATAGGTCAAATGATCATTTCAATAGGATCCTCTACACCCCTTTCGATATCTAAGATTACTGTAGTTCCGCCATTGAGTGGAAAATATACGATTTCATACATGCCTTGGGGGTAGTCGAATCCTCTTTACGTACCTCCCCTTTCGAGTGGGGGACATCTGCACTTTGGACCCGTTTCAGGGGCGGGACAACCCATTGCTAGTCTAGGTGGAACATTGCTTTCACGGATGACAAATACTATATTAGGAACTTCTCCATCAAGTGGTCAAAATACTTAAGCTCAATTTGTTTATTAACAACCCCACGTTCAATATTCTCAGGTTCAATAACCTCAAATCCAACGACCGAACGTACAATATCTATATGTTCATCAACCCAACATACCCTATCAATATGTTCAATAGCCGAATATGTAGTATCAATATGTTCCTTGACGAAACGTCTCACAATAGTATGCCCAACAACCCCAACATCCAACGGGTACTGTTGTGACTAACCCTATTTGGTCCTCAAACCAAAGTTGGTCTGAATATAGGCTTTGGGTCAACCTAGTGCTCACCCAAATCAACCTGGTGTTCAATACCAACAAATTCCTTAGGGTCAGTACCAAAAACCCAAGCCTGGGCCTTAACATGGTACTCAATATCAGCAGATCCCTTAGTACCAGTTGAACCAACTGGGACCTCAAGTTGGACCTCATCTTCAACAAGGACCTCAGAATGGACCCTATGTCTAGAATGGACCACAATTTCATGCCCAATAGGGGCCTTATCAACAGCTCTAGTAGGGTCCCTACGTTCAGCAGTAGGTGCAACAAGGTCCTTTCCAACAATGGAAGCAATACGTGTATCAAGGTCAAAATCCACCCTATTGGGGGAAACATCCATATCAATGAGGTTGGAACCCTCAAATGGGTAGCTTACAAAGACCGTTTTATCCTCACTATCCTCCTTTTCCATTTTTGGTTATGTTGGAACTGCTGGATGTGTCTAAGCTTAAAATTACCCCATCCAACATATGTTGCATTGGCCACTAGTTCCGACCAAAATTACAGGATATTTTCCAAAGTTTGAAGGAAAATATGGGGAAGACCCCCAAGCCCATGTCATGATGTACCACTTATGGTTCTCTTCCAACTCTTGGGCTAACAATTCAATTCATCTACGTCTTTCCCAGAACACTTTGATAGGTGTTGTTTCCAAATGGTATATTGAACTCCCTTGAGGTGTCTTCTCTGATTTTAACACCTTGGCCATGGCCTTGCTCACTCACTTTTAGCTACTTGTCTAGTATTAGACCGGAACCCTCCTTCTCACATCTTTGAAGCAGTCAACTGCTACCCATATTTTGGACCACATTCACGAATGGAGGTTCAAACGACACCTCATCAAATTTGAGATCCCCGATCAGTTGTTGACCGAATGGTTCACTAAATATTTTGTTCTGAAAATTGCCAAATATTTAGCTATGGGTGGTTGTGTGACTAAAGAGGAAGTCATCACCCGAGCTCAATATCTAGATTTTGTGTATTCCCAATCTGTAATTCTGTGTGAGCTCCTACTTGACGCACCGTGACCTTCAATCAATCCAACATCATCTCAACCTCCTACCACGCCTCTGATTGATGGCGTTATTGGGTAAGTGGACCATGTTGATAGTAGTGCACCCAAGGCTTCCTTTAAGTCTAAGTCCACTATTGCCACTGCACCCTCCAATCCTTATAATAAGAAAAATAATCCTAGTAAAACCTCTGAGGTAAATGTTGTCCAATATACCGCAGCAGAAAAATACTCAAAAGGTAATAAAAATGGAAAATGAAAATCCAAATCCGATAACCCTAAACAAGATTCCAAAAATTCATATGTTGATGATGCTTCCAAACGAAAGCCTAAATATCCTTGTTTGATATGTGATGACGAAAAATACACCAAGGATTGTCCTTGCCGTGCCTAGGTTGCATGTCTCTTGAAAGGTGTGCTCGGGACTTCGACTGTCTTGAAAGATCCATTTCCCTCTCAGTAGACACAAATGTTCGATCAACCCTCTACATTCAAAAAATCCCAAGTTCTTATGGATGACACAAAACCTATTTATGTTGCCACGCGATCAAAAGATTACCTGAATCCATCGAAAGCTCCTATGGAACAGGATGCCACAGATAACCCTTCCTCTTCCATACCTCCTAGTTATGTTCCTCTCCAAATTGAGAGACCTAGTAGTGATTCCATTATCCAACCACCTCCAAAGGGTGTTCTTCATAAGTTGTCTTATAATCTGAATGCAAGATCTGCTCAAGACTATAATATTGTGGAGGATTTAGCTCAAGCGCCTTCAACAATGTCAACATTGGAATACCTTCAGTCGTGTCCATCACAATGAAAGGCACTATTATCTGTCATTGGAGGGATTGGTCCGGTGGATTCCAACATCATTACTTTCGATCTTGAGAACTTTTTTACTTGTCTCCCATCTCAGGTGGATTTTTTGATTCAAGTCACCATAATGGGGAAAACCATTCATAGGTCTGTCATTAATGAAGGCACTTTGACCTGCATCATGTCTATCGCTTGTTGGAAATCCACTGGCTCTCCTCCATTGAGTCATTCCCTGAACACTTTGGAAGCTTTGAACGACAAAGGTTCTCGACCGTACGATATTCTTAAATATTTTCCTATCTTCTTTGAGGGAAAGACAATGAACCTGGAAGTGGAGGTGGTGGATTTCAACCTAAATTACAAACTCCTTCTTGGACACGTTTGGACCCATGTGATGGTTTGCGTGGTCTATACCCTCTTCCATGTTTTCCAATTTCTTCATCAAGGGAATATTGTGACTGTCGATCAACTCGATTTATTTTCCTTTGATTATTCAACTTGAAACATTCCATATGTTGAGAATACCTCTACCCCCTACGAGAACGTTGGGTTGGGCCTTTTTAAGGACTCGTCCCCTATGGGATTTTTTCCACTCCCGCCTCCTAATGTTGCCACTATCAACATGATATCATTTGGTCATGATCCATGGATTATTCCTAGTCTCGACCAACTTGAAAGCTTTGGTGAAATTATGCCTCTCAGCCCTGCAGAGCGAATGCTTTAGAGCATTCTTTTGGCTTCTGAGGCTGTTTCCAAAACCAACAAAAAATTGGTTTCATCCCTGGAAACTTATGCGGAGTATCCATGGTTTGGTTCTTGGGATTCAGATGATCCCTTGAAGGAGACATTCCCCACCAATGAGAGTATCGTGGAGGTTATGTCTCTTGAAGAAAATCCATGGAACGATGGCCATCACCATTCCTTGTTTCTCCCATGCCTAGGTGAGATCTCCACTTGTCTTGAATTAAGTGTTTATCTTGAATCAACTGGCCCGATTCAGAATCCCATTTTGGTTCATGAAGTGTTGTCTGAAGGAAACATGGGGAATATTTTCGTTACCATTCCAACTGGCATCTATGTCAAACCAGAGATTGTCGGTAATGTTCATGTTGGTGCGTCTCATTCTCCTTTTGAGGTCAAGGCTTACACCAAGCTTTTTAAGGAATTATGCGATGTCTTCGCACAGTCTTACGAAGAAATTCCTGGCATACATCCTAGTATTGTAGTGCAAAAAATCCATACATATATGGAATCGAAGCCCATTTGTCAACGAATTCATTCTGTGCACCCAATAAATGTTGCTGCCATAAAGGGAGAGGTTGAAAAAATTCTCAAGGCTGGTTTCATCTATCCCATACCATTGACAGATTAGGTGTTCAATATTGTCTCTGTTACTAAGAAACATTGGACCATTTGAGTTTGTGTTTACTACTGTGATATCAATTGTGCATCTCCTAAAGATAATTACCCCACTCCCTTTATAGATCAAATAATTTACAAATGTGTTGGGAGTGAGATATTTTCTTTCATGGATGGTTTTTTTGGTTATAAGCAAATCAACATCACTCCAGCTGATCAACATAAAACCACTTTTATCTGTCCATGGGGAAAATTTTCCTACAAGAAGCTCCCTTTTGGTTTGGAAAATGTCAGGGCTACCTTCCAACGAGCTATGTCATATGCCTTTCATGATATTAAATACATAGTTCAACCACATATTGACAACCTTCCGACTCATTCCTCGAAATGCCGAGATCACCCCAAACATCTCAAAGCAATATTTATTCGTTGTCGGAACTATAATACCCTATTAAATCCTCATAAATGTGTCTTTTTCATAGAATCAGGTCGCCTCTTAGGTTTCCTAGTGTCCAAAGAAGGAATTCAGATGGATCCTCTTAAAGTTGAGGAAATCATAAATTTACCTCCTCCCTCTTCTGTACACCAATTGCAAAGCTTGCAGGGGAAGGAAAATTTTCTCCGTCGGTTCATCCCGAATTACAGTGAGATTTCCAAAGGATTCACTCGCTTCTTGAAAAAGGGAATCCCATTCATTTGGGATGAAATTTCCAAAAACTCTTTTGATGCTTTAAAGAAAACCCTTATCAATGCTCCTTTATTGCATCCTCCCAATTATCATCGCAATTACTTATTGTATTTGGCCACCATGGATAACACTATTGGTATGGTGCTAGTTTAGGATGGTGATGTTGGGAAAGAACATGTAGTTTACTACTTGAGCCGTAATCTCTTCGATGCTAAGACCCACTATGCTCATGTAGAGAAAATCGCATTGGCCGATGTTCATGCTGTTTAGCGTTTTCGTCATTACATTCTACTGTGTAAAACTATGGTGATTTCTGACTACAACCCCATGAATTACATTCTTACACGTCAGTTTCTTAGGGGAAAATGCTCAAAATGGATTGTTATTCTCCAATAGTTTGACTTAAAGTTTGATGTAGCCAAATCGAAGAAATCTCTTGTCTTTTCTTAGTTGATTTGCGATCTTCTCGCTACGGTTGATCCCACTCCCTCTGAAGAATCGATTTTATATGAATTTATCTTTCTCATCAGTACTCTTGACCCTTGGTATGGATATATAAACATTTATATCCAAACCAAAACCTTCCGACCAGAGTTATCTCACTATGAGAGACGGCGGATTAGTTACCAATCCCAACCATACCGCATTATTGGAGACACTTTGTATCACACTGGTGTTGATTCCGTCCTTTGTCGATGCTTGAATATAGAGGAAGTTGAGAAAGTTCTTAATGGCTGCCACTCCGGGGTCTCTAGTGGTCATATATCCGGTTATGATACCGCTCATAATATCCTTCGAGTGAGATATTTTTTCCCAACTATTTTTAAAGATTGTATTCTTGCCGTTCAAAAATGTCATGATTTCCAGATCTATTCTCGGATAGAGTGCGCCCCACCCTCAGCCTTGCACCCAGTTGTGACCAACGTGCCATTTTAAAAATGGGGCATCACTTTCATGACTTGTAACCCTCTCTTCACTGGGGGGCATGGTTATATTATCGTCTCCGTCGATTATTTTACAAAGTGGATCAAGACGATGCCTACATATGATAATGAAGGTCAAACTGCGGTGCAATTCCGGTTTAATCATGTCATAGCTCAGTTCATTGTCCCAAAAACCATTGAACCTGATCATGGATCTCAATTTCAAAATCATATGATGCCAGAGCTTACTGCTTAGCTGCGACTACGTCACGATAGCTCCACTCCTTACTATCCATAGGCCAAAGGCCAAGTCAGAGATGTTAACAAGGTTTTGGTAACAATGCTTCAGCAAACCATTGGGAGACACAAACAAGATTGGCATCTCATGCTTTTCTTAGTTATGTGGGCTTACCGAAATTCTGATAAGAGTGCTACTGGATTTACACCATTTCAATTGGTGTATGGTCTGGAAGCCACACTCCTGATCAAGTGCGAAATCCTTTCTCTGAAGCTAGCCATCGAGCTACTTCCTGATACTTCTCCAGAAGAGGAAAATTTTCTTTACCTCGAGCACCTCTATGAGACTCGAAGACTTTCTGCTTTAGTCATTGAAGCACAAAAAAAATGAGTTAAGGTTCAGTACGACAAATATGTCAATGCTCACATTTTCTCCGAAGGTGACTTGGTCTTGCTTTATGATCAAACCCACGATAAATTGGGAGTCAGGAAGCTCGAACCAATGTGGCATGGGCCCTATATTGTTCAACGCATATTGGAAAGAGGTGACTATGAGCTAGTAGATTATGAAGGTAATCAGTTGGCTGAGCCCTGAAATGGTCTCTATCTGAAGAAGTATTATGCTTGATCATAAGTATGGTACTTTGTACATTAGTGTGTTATTCATTAGTGTGATTTTTATATTTTTTGATGTGATTTTTTTCCTTGAGACATGCTTCCTCTTCTTATATTGGTTTCACTGATGGTGCTTGCTGTAGCACACAGAGCTTCTTTTCCGTAGCATGGGCACCTTTTTCTCCCGATGGCGAGTTGATTAATCTACAAAGTATTTGTTTGGGTCAAAAAACTAATAATATTACCGAATATAGTGCGGTCATCGAGCTATTTTCAGATGTGATTGATCTCGGTATTATAGATTTGGTTGTCAAATTAGATTCACAACTCATTGTGCTGCAATTAAATGGTCATTATTCAGTAAGAAACCCTCAAATTTTGTGCATGTATTTACGTGTTCGATTATTGGAAAGGAATTTTGATTACATGACATATCAACACATTCCAAGAAATATGAATACATTAACAAATACATTATAAAATTATGTATTAGATAGAATTTTGCGTAACATGTAAAAGCCAATACCTCATCATAATACATGCACACTTAGTAGCTGTAGAAACATGCATATCGTAGAAACATGCATATATATCGAGTTTTTCAAGCGTGTTACATAAAAATCTCAAAAAATATGTGTTATGTGACACAAATGGCTCCGTGAGCCTACATTAGTATAAAAATATAAACTAAAGGCTATTATATGCCCACATGCTGCTCATGATAGCATGTGACTTCTCGGATGCTCACCAAATTAACTGACGCAGTATGCCTTGACCCCAACTGTATGCCTTTGGTAGCGTAGTGGAATCTCATCAACTATAGTGTACTATGGGATACCTCTTTTGAGGCATGTTAGATTGTGCTCCACCTTTGATAGTGGGTCTAATCCCTCCTCATACGGAGCATCCTCGATTTGGAGAGCTATCCTCCTCGCAATCAGGGAGATACCGACTGGTCTCTCAGGTCCAACATCTACAAAAAAATCATAAGTTTTGATCTTAGAATACATAAAAAAATATATTAAAAAGTAAAAAATTCCAAAAAATAATAATTCTTTACCTGCATCAGACCACTGTGCACTTGGTGGAAGAGGTAGATCTAGATCTCCTCTGAAATCAATGCCTACATATGCATAGTCCTCAACAGCGATCAGTTGAAGATGTAGTGAGTTAAAAAACGTTGTTGGAAAATCCATCTGTTGACCCCCTCCCTGATGGGGATGATCTCGCACCACCTCAGTAGCCTTGGATCCCTCGACTCTAGATCATATATCTCTAATCGCTGGTACTGAAATAAAGGAACTCTCTCCAAGAATAAGGTAACTAGGATGGATCCATATCCAAACTGTTTCAGTTGTCCTGTCTTGCACTTGGTTAGTTGGCTTTTCATATTGGCCAACAACCACTCGGACTCGTTAAACATTGTGGGAGCTAGAAAATCCACTGCGTACTGGAATTGGGAATTCTTTGCCTCATGCAACACCTAGGCTCTGGCTACTCGGGCCATACAATGCAATATTTTCCGCAAAAGTAGATTTGTGATGGTTTTTATATCTACCTTCCTGCTGCTAGTCTTTCTAGCCCCTGGAAAATGTATATGGATGAGCATGCTAGTGCTCTCCCCTCATATCAGAATGCTAGTGCTCTCCCCTCAGATGATCATGGTAGTGATATCCCCTTCTTCTTCTTCATGTTCGATGACAAGTTCATCTCAATGGCCTTCGATCGAATGATTCTGCTAGTGTTTGACTTCAACTCATTTATTCACACTTGTAGATTGTGATGTTGTACCTTGAGGGCCATCCTCATTATTAATGGTTTCTCTTGTTCCTGTTAACGGTTCTCGTCATTGACCAGTAATCAGGTAGCTTCTACCATGTTCAACATCTGAAAATATATTCACATGGCTAGATTCATACGTTGGGTAAATTGAGATCGAGACGAAGAACTTGGATCACATTTTCCATTATCCACAATACGTGGAATTATTAAGTATTCATGATAGTACACATGATCATGTCTATTGTTATCACCAAAATAGTACCTGATAGGTTGCTGGTCAGGCTACCTCAGTGTAACTATTTCAAACCAGAATTTTAGTTGAGGCTTAGCCTCCTAAACCTGAGAGGGCTCTCTCACTAGGTTTAAGATTTTGAATTAAGGATTAGATGGCTAACTCTAGGAATAAATTGGATAAAAGTGTATCACTGGTTGAATTACTGATCAACAAACATCTATTGGGCTATGGAGTCAAGGTATGTTTTCAAAAAACATCAAGATTAGCTTATCATGGAAGTCAGGGCATTTTAGAGGTTTTAGATATTCAGCAAAACAGTAACAAAGTGAAAAAAACACAGTTTACAAACATATGCAGGAAGTTAGAGCATTTTCTAATGAATTCTAAGTAGCATATGTTCATACCACTGCCAATGAGTAGATAAAGAAATCCATAGGAATATCAAGCATCAAAAAAATCTTTCTGAATCCCGAGTAGTAAGCCAATATATGTATTATGATAAAAACACACAGTTTGCTACAATGACATAGTTTGCTTGTTAATGAAAATTTTCCAACCTTGAGGAATTCGACCTCATGTCTCTTATATATCCATCATTACAATCTTGGATTCCCTTATCTAGCTTGAGGAGAATTCGAATTTCTTAGTTTGACACCTATCTACTCCTAAAACAAACTATTAATTACATGTGACAGTTAACTGTCTGTTCTAAAGTCCTAATACAATTAGGAGTAAAACCCCTTATTATGACTAAAACAACCTTATATAGGAATTAAATATTATTTTTGACAACTCCTACTCCTTATCTTCGACCTTTATGGTGTTCATAACCTTGTTGTTATATTATGTTAACTTATCCCTTATCTATCCTGAAAACTAGGAACATGTTTCCTGCAATATAGCTTTAACCCTCATTTATGCTCCTCGAATCCTTTTACTGACAAAAATTGACCTTTTTAGACAAGTGACATGTGTTATCACTTCCATAGAACCATGCCCTTCCACCTATGCAAACTTAAGTCCTTGAAAGAGTGTAAAGAGAGATGATGTGTCTGTGCTACGAAAATATCAGCTGTTTTCGTAGCGCAGTAACTATGTCTTTGTAAACATCTCTTAACATACAATTTCTTCTGCTTTAACACCTGGAGCTTCATTTGTGAACCCTTTCCATCCTCTAGTAGCATCAAAACTTCAAAAACTAGATGTTTTACCTCTTGAAACCTTAACAAAATGCTCAAAACTGCACCTAAGAAGTTTCGTAGCGCGCTACGAAACTACTTTTTATGTCACCTACAGCAGTTTCGTAGCACGCTACGAAACTGATGTGTATCTCCTTATTACATAGTTTTTTCATCATCTTCAGATATTAAGAATATTTACAACCCTTTAATGATTTCCTTGATGCTAATAGACCTTAATAATCAATGTAAGTAAACTTTGCAATGTTTTCAAAAAGTGGTGTCCTTCCCAAAACAAAATTGTATTAGGGATTTGTCACTTACTGCCTTACTTTTGCTATAGCTGATCTTCAGAGTTTTTCAATTGAATTTCAAGATCTTCAATCTGGCTCTTCAACCTTCTGTTAGTAGCCCTTAAATTAACATTTATCCTTATCACAAATTTAGCCTCTTTGATTGCAAGAAGAGTCCAAGTAAAATACTGAGCTTCACTACTAATTGTTTTAGGTTTTGAGACTATTTCGAACTCCCACAGAGTCTTAATTCTGTCAAATTTTATCTTCTCAACAAATTATTATCTTGCTTTCTTCTTAAGCCTAGTAATTTCAAGATTATCTAGTCTTAATTTTTCTTTAATTCCTTCATAACTGCTCTTTTCTCTTTGAGTATTGAAAACTCTATTTCTGTCATCTTTAGGCATAGGTGATGAAAGGTCTATGGGTTCCTCATAAACATTTGAAACTTCTCTAGCTTTATCTAACTCCACATCCAGCCCTTGCAACTTTTTTATATTCCTAGTTAGAGGCCTTCTGGGCTTGAATACAAACTCTAAAATTTCATCATTAAAATCCGGCTTTTTGGAAGACTTAATCTTCTTAGATTTCCCTTCATCCAAATTTATAAAATCTGCCTGAACTAAAGGAGATTCCTCAATATCAATAGCTTGTAAAATATCATTCAAACTACCCTTTAAACCTGGATCTTCTTCTGAAACCACTATTTTTCCTTTTTCCCTTGCTATTTGACTTCTAGTCAATCTTTTATGGGCTAATTTGTTGGTTGACTGTTCCTGTACTGTTTCCTTACCTTTGGTTGTCCTCTTTTGTGCAGGTTGAGGGGTTTCTTGAATAATCACTGGTGTTTTAATCTCTGGCTCTTTCACTTGCTTTCTAGGCTTTATTTTGACAAATATTTTTGATCTTGTTTCTGCAGGGTCACTAGTTTCTAATGATGATTTTTATTTGGCCCTAGGGCTAACACCTGTTCCATGTGTTTCCACCCTAAATCCACACAAAAACAAAAATGCAGACCATTCTCTATTCACCCTCTGAAGTTCATGCAAAACTATTAATTTAACTAGACCATGATGGAATAATGAAGTTTCACATGCCTGAGTTTTCATCTACACCTTATCTGCCATCTTGGCCAAACTTCGAAACAGGAAGAAAGGTAAGTCTAGAGAAATTATTTCAATGAAATGCAATAAGAGTTTGAAATTATAAGAATACACCTTATGGTATATTCCTTCACAGGTGAAGTACCTTTGAATGTTGGAGAGCAGGTTAGCATATGTATTCTTGACATAACCTCTTGGCACTGCTTTGGTTAAATCTGTGTCCACAAACTCTGGCTTCAAAAATATTTTACAAGGTTTCATTTCAAACCTGAAGTTCTTGAACTACCTTTCTTATCCCCTTGGAATCTCTGTCACTAATGATATAATTTCAGGAGAAATTGGCAAGTTTAAAATCCAACCTTTATATTTGAACCTGTGAAATTAATGGAAAATTATTTTCTGACTTGATTATGACCTCGTAGCTTTTCACTGAATCTCCAACATCCTGCCTTCTTGAAGGCTTCTTCAACTAATTTATCCTTGGTGAGAGCCTCTATGCCTTCAGGTTCCGTTCTCAAACAATGGCCTGAACTATGGTTTCTTTTTTCCTTTGTCATATTTCCCTCAAATCCCTGCGGCTTCAGAAAACCTGTAATAAACTGCCTCACTTGATTTCAGAGAAACTGGCTCACTTGATTAAGGGTTCAACCTCGCTTGAAAATTGAGAGAAGCTCTGGTTTCTGCTTACCATAAGCTTATCGTTCGAAAACATACATGCACCAAGTGTTTTTTGCATG
This sequence comes from Pinus albicaulis, assembly GCA_034641835.2. Taxonomy (NCBI): domain Eukaryota; kingdom Viridiplantae; phylum Streptophyta; class Pinopsida; order Pinales; family Pinaceae; genus Pinus; species Pinus albicaulis. The sequence goes on from CM076572.1 coordinate 593,470,438, forward strand.
AGACAATACAACCAAGAACAACCATCCCTTTTCAAATTTGAAAATGACTAATGATAAATGACCCCTAACGAATCTAATGATGGTTATGAATGGTTGCATGTGTGAGAAAGGATTCGTGGACTGACACCTAATCATGAAAATTTAACGAAATTTGATGGATCTGACAACTGGACAAGATTGGTTACGAATCCCCGATTTCGTAACGCATGTAATGTAATTTCAGGGTTTTGCGCTACGAAAAGACTAGCGTTTTCGTAGCACAAAAGCAATTTTTAACACTATCTGCACTACGAAAATGTGGTTTCGTGGCTTATTCATTTTTTTTTTTTAAATGACTAAACACATGACTTTCGAAACATGATATGGGACCCTTAAAGTGTGAAACAAGGTTGTTGGAATTTATTTGATGATGGAAATGAGACTCTAACCCTATGACTTGGACTTTAACTTAACCCCTATTTAAGACCATGACTTAGGAACAAATGCAAGCAATCTATCCAAATTTGGAAAAATTTTAATAGTGATAACATCTATACAGATGGTTGAGTCCATGCCGTACATATATTTCCATGATCTCCTTTAGGTGGTTGGTTGCGACCATACCATAGGTTCATGTGTTATTTGATGCCTAGTCTAGAGACATGTTGTTAGGCATATTCATATCAGAGATTTAATATATTTTATTATGTTTGAATTGGTAGGTTTCCTGGTGGTATTTTGAGTTCTTTTAATTGGTTCGTAAAGCATTTCACCCATCACTCCCCGTTTTGCCTTCATGCTTTAGGGGGAATATGTTACACAGTAATTTGTCACCCTGCACACTTCCCATCCCTGATCCCGAAGTACCTTGTGAAGAATCCTATGTACTATATCCACCTGCGAAATATACATAAAGACATCCTCTAAAGACCAAAATAAATTTTCCTTGAAATATCATTGAAGAAACTTCGTTAAAACCCTAAATTTCTGGGTCAGCGTGCTTCTCTAGTTTCCTGTGGTGATGGCAGGTTGACCGTTCTAGCCTAGTGTTGTCAGTGCTCTTTTAACTAAGAAAATCACGCTGAACCCTTTCTGATAGTGTTTCCTCAAATTGAGGAGAAGCTTCGACCTCTAGAAGTTTCCAGAGTGGCGAGTTGGATGTTATTCAGTGGAGATATGGTCAAGCTCTCTCATTTAGAGATTTTGATCTTATCAATGTTGGGTTTGTGTTATATTCTTTCCATGACTAATCACACGTGGGGGGGTATTGGGGGGGGGGGGGGGAAGCACCGTTGGGTCCCATGCGCCCCCAAAAAATTTTTGGTCCCATGGTTCCACTAGTCCTACATACCTGCCCATGGTTTTGTGCATGGGTTTGCACATGGTTTTGGGGCATGATGGTTTTCGGCCCCTAGTATTTTGTAGATCCGATCAAGGGATCTACGGTTATGTTCTAATCCAGGGTTAATGGATTGGGGTTTATGTATTCTTTGGCATGTATATATGTGTGTTGTAACACTAAAAGGAATATAATGAAAAATCAAGCTGGTTGTCCTGATTTGGGATCAAGGGGAAAATCTCGGTGTATATCTATTTTATGTTTTATGCTCTTGCTATTGTTTATTTTCTGTTTTAAAGATTCGTTCATAGATAATTTCTGTACAGGGTTAAAACCTACAATAAATGGGGGATTATCCCTTGAAAATTGGGCCTTCCTCCTTCTTTCATGGGATCCTAACTCCCTCTCCTTTCCTATAAATTGATCCCCATCCTTCCACTATTGGTTGGTCATTTTTGGGTTGGTCTGATCATTCATTTTCATTTGCATCCCTGTATTTTGATAATGCCTAAGTTATCTGTGAGAAGGAGTGCTTTAAGAGCTTTGATGAAGGACTCCGACATCACCAAAGGGAGGCCTCCAACATCAAGGCCATCGTTGTAAGCTCTCTCTTTCATATTTATTAATTAAACATCTAGTGTTTTCTTTCTATATTTTCCTAATCTTTTACACAAATAGTCTAATGTTCCTTGATCTGTTAGATAACTGATATTCAATGTATGCTTTGTATTGGATTACATTTGATGTTGTCTATTTATCTCCTACAAGTAATCGTACGCCACTAGTAGCGAGGAGCTAGCCTGAGGGACTGTGGATTGAGGCCATCGTCAAAGGATTCGAGCATACCGTCAAGAAGAGGTAGGCCTATTTCCTTTCTCATCTTGTTTTGAATATTGGCTAAGAAAGCTTGCATTAGATATTCTCGTAAGTTTGTAGACCCACTCTAGGACTAGAGAGATCGCCTCTGTCCGCAAAGGGGATTTATCTTCACAACAGTAGAGTGCAACATTCACAGAATGGAGGGTTTATTATGTATACAAGTGTTCGTGCATTTGATCCTTCTCTTAGGGTTAGATGGTGAGAGATTCTGAGTTGGTACTTGGTGGAGTGGGCAAACATTGTAGAGATGATCATAGTCCGGAGGGAAGCTTAGCAGGAGATCTCAGACATTGGAGATGATGGAGGCCTAGGTTGGAATTGGGATCTAGGTGGGGCTTCCTATCATATATATGGGATGCATGATGACTATGGCTTCGGTGGGATAGTGAAATCAGTGATTGAGTGCACTCATTCCTTAGGGGAGTTCTAGTTCGCACTAGTAGTCAGAGGGTTCATGTGCTAAACCCATGGTTTGTTTGCATATGTTGGATGCACATGGAGTGAAATGGAGAGTAGCATACTCTGGCAGGTTTGGCTAGAGGATGTGGCATCAATAGGACACCAGACGACGCGTTGTATGGAGATAGTGATCTCTCATGGGAACATTAGACACATGTTCCATGGAGGCTAGGAACAATAATGTCATTCCCATCAGCATGTGAGGAGATAGACCACTCAGGTCTAACATGGAAAATGAGGAGGGGTAGCCCAAATTATTGTGGGGTCACTAGCAGAGTCGTGGATTTATTGACACATGTGGGATGGGCGATGATGCAGGGTGGTATAACAGTTGGCGTATATGTTCAATTGTGCATAGAGTTGTACCACAAAGTTTAGTGTTCTGGAGAGGAGCACATAGGTGTATGGAGGAGTTTCAAGTTGTGTGGGCATGTGCCATGGAGTAGGAGCAACTCACACCACCTCAAGTTTTCGCATGGAGTGACAAATACATCATCACAGGATGGGTACTGACTGATATAAGATGATATGGAAACTAGTAGTGGTGTCCAATAGTGAATAGAGGGGTGCAATTGGGTGCAGTCATGTGCCAAGGGGCATATAGATACATGTTTGTATGTAGGGGAGCCCATAGATGCTTGGCCATAGGTAGTGATGCATGACGCCAACCATTGGGGTTTTGGAGTATCATCTACAGGGAGATCGTCTGATAGAGGCAACCAAGATGATGGTGGGTGTAACTCACCCCAGATTGATGAGGATGCAAATGAGCATCATTTAATGATATCCATGGAGACTTTCGCACTGGTCTCACTTCCAAATTGTTTGCAGGCGCAAAAAAGTTGTATTTTTTCCCTCGATGCCTTCATCAAGAGTAGCAGGATGTAGGAGGCTCGCTCAAGATAGTTAGTTAGGGCACAAAGTGTCCAGAGAGAGGCTTCTTAGTGGTGGAATTTGGTCATGGCATGAGTTGACAGGTATAGGTTTGGTGAGTGCATGGTTTGCTGCGGAGGTAGTGTATGCTCCACCCCTGAGTTCACACTTAGGGAGGTGACCGAGAGGGAGTTGCATGGTACTCTTTCAGTTGGAAAAATTAAGGTGTTAGGTGAGAATAAGGTATGGGTGATGGTAGTCCTTGTTGGAAGGATGATGCCTAGAATTTTTGCAGTACCAAGGCACATCATCAGGAGCTAGGATAACAAATATTTCTATTTGATTTGGCAGGTGCAGAGTAGTTGGTCATTCACGGGACATGTGCTTGATGCTCACTGCCTACCTATTGGATACATATAAGAGTTGGAGACGAGGTACAAATGGTTCCCAACATCTAGCAGCATATGACATATATATTAAACGAAGATTAGGAGTGGCAGTCCTCCAGTATGGTCATGGGATTGATGAATCCATTTGATGTGGAGGACACTCCATTACTTAGTGAGTACGAACAAGATAGCCGATGATCCAATTCATTATTAAGTTGACACATGGGGCATCACTGAGGTTTTCATCGTATGGCGATGCAAGTGGTTTTTCAGGATTGGGGCCAATCATAGAGTGATAGGCATGGGAATTGTTGAATCCCCTTGGCAGGTTGGGCATAGCCTTGACCATCATATATATTATGGTCAAGAGTTGTAGGAGATGAGGCTCTGGTATGAGAATGTTAGACAATTTTTCATGACCATAGTGTTGTACGGTCAACAGGATAGTTCTTCCTGCGATGGGCACGAGACACTGGAATCACAGAACTTGACAGTTCAACTACCCTTGGGAGTGAGTTGGGTTCGGCAAGGGGAGACCATTCCAACTTGCTATTGGATTTTAGTGATTCTTTGTTGGCATGGGGGACTTCACCGACATGGATGGATGATCAACATGGGGAGTTCAGGTGAAGCTCATGCAGAGAAGGATTTATTTCTATAGGAGTTGGATTGTATCTTTAGGTGCCCACCCTTAGAGTACATGAGATTGATGACTTAGTAGAGAAGTTGCATGTGGAGACATACATGAATTTATATGATTATGATGCTCTATTTACTGATGGTATGTGGAAGGCTTCGGGTTCCTATACCAGGTTGGATAGTGAGTGCAATAACATATGCCTCATGCTCATCAGGATGGATTGGGATCCTATAAATATAGAGAATAGATCTAGGATGGCTGGGTGGTAAATTTGGGACCTTGGTATTACATACAAAAATTGTTGGGGTCAATTTATCAAGAGGGTGATTTTTTAGGCATTGCTTGAGGACAATAAATTTTTGGTGGGGAGGACTGTAATGTCCCCAATTAAATTAATTTTGCAATTTTGATTAATAATATCCCAAGGTAGTTTTGGTGAAGGGAACACATGAGAAATGGAATTATTTGCATGTTAGTGGAATGTGGGGGCCACTCGCCCAGATGAAATACACACATGGGGAAAATGGAATTTGAATTCCCTAAGGAAAATCAAATTCTAGATGGGGCCCACAAGGAACTCATGGCCAACAACTATAAATAGAAGGAATGATGGAGAATTTGGGGTCTTTTGTTCATTTGAGAAATATATTTTCCTTAGCTACTTAAATGACCCAATATTGCATTGTTCAACACAAGATATTTCCAAGGAGAGAAGCTCAACCTTTCTTCGATGGACTTTGAGTGCCACCCAAGGAAGGATTTCCTTACCTTGTGACCAGAGGAGATATCATATACAAGTCCCACTCATTTCAGGAGAGTCTGGAATGCAGTGTAGAGCCATATCTATGCAATAGAAGGACATAGCTTGTGGTTGTAGAGTTGAGTTGTGGAGGAATTTTCTGGAACAACTACAAGAGGGATCCTTGGCCATTTTTAGGAGTGTGATAGTAGATAGAGATGGGGGGAAGCCACCTACACGCAATTTACATCAATAATTCACTAGGAACTATGTCATCCTCTCTAGAATGCGTAGTCATAGCAAGGGAAATAATTTGGGGTAGAATATACCAGAGGAATTTGGGGTTGAGGTGTTGGGGAAACATTTGGAGGGGTCTTGGAGATATTTTGTTGGAGTTTGGGGAGCAGTGAGTGACAACAACATACACAATGACAAAATTTGAAATTGGAAGAGGGAAAAGCTATGAAGGGTAAAATTTTAAAGGTTGGAATTAGTGGAAACCATTTTTGGGTTTTGGGCAAGGATCATATTCCCAAATTCCTAAAATTTTATGGGAAATTGTGAGGGGGTAAATCAGAGGGTGAAGTCTGGAGGCAATGCCGTTTTGGAGCAGCAACACAATTTTCTAGAGGAGCATGATATTGTGGCTGTTGATATCTCTTGTACTCATCACCTGATGCATGTAGCTTTCCTTTTCCAAGCCTAGGTGAATTTTCTACAACTTATTGTACCACAACATTATCATTTAATAATTTTTTCAGTTTATGGAGTTGGTGAAATTTTTTGGTTAATGTGTATGGATTTCTGAATTTTTCTGTGTTGTTGTACTTGCATATTTATTCCCTTTCCCCATGTGCGTATTTAATGCGGGTGAGTCGCCCCCACATTCCACTAACATGCGAATAATTTCATTTCTCCTATGTTCCCTTCACCAAAACTACCTTGGGATAATATTAATCAAAATTGAAAAATTAATTTAATTGGGGACATTACAATTTTCTTACAAATGCTCTAGTATTGAAGGTTGTAGATCCTAATAAAGAGTTTGTGGTAAACACATAATTTTTCAAGGATATACTTGGTGGAGTCCTGATGCAGGAAGGGTAGGTAGTATGCTATGAGTCAAGTAAGCTGAATGCGCGAGAGCGAAACTATGTGACACATGATCTTGAGTTGGAAGCTATCATTATTGCATTGAAGATGTGGAAGCACTATCTTCTTGGTAGGAGGTTTGTTCTGATGAGTAATCACAGTGGGATGAGGTACTTGTTTGATCAACCCAATTTGAGTTCCAAACAAACTAGATGGTTGGCTACCCTCAGTGAGTATGACTTTGAGATCAAATACATCAAGGGAAAGGAGAACAGGATTGTAGACACTCTTAGTAGAAGAGTGCAAGTGAATCAAATTTTAGTTATGATTTCTTATGGGACAAAATTGCAAGGGTAGATCTTACATGTAGGACAACACGATGATAGGTACCAGCAGGTGAAGAAGATATTATAGGAGCAGGGTGAAGGTGATAGAGATGAGGAGTATCACCTCACGACAGATGGGTTGATTAGATTCAGGAATATGTTTTATGTGTTAGATAGTAGTGAGATCAAGAAGCTTATCTTGAAGGAGTTTCATGTCAATCCATATCCAGGTCACCCGATATATCAAAATAATCTAATATCAGTTAAGAAGATCTATCCCTAACGTAATTTGAAGAAACAAGTGGCTGAGTTTGTTTCTAGATATTTGGATTTTCAATAGGTGAAAGTAGAGTGGAAGCACCCAGATGGATTATTGCAGCCTATTCTAATTACCGAATGGAAATGGGAGGTCATTTCAATGGACGTCATTACATTTTTTTCAAGGAAATCCAAGAAGCATGATTCCATCATGGTTGTGGTTGACAAGTTGAACAAGGTACCTCACTTCATTGCAGTGAAGTCTACGAATTAAGATAGTGAGTTAGCCCAAATATTCATCAGGGAGATAGTGAGGTTGCATGGTGTTCCTAAGAAAATTATATCAGATAGAGATTCCAAGTTCACTTCCAAGTTTTGAAAGGAGTTTTTTGCATGCTTGGGGACTGTTGGTAGGATAAAATGCTTCATTTTTGACCCCCTTCCTAATTCAAAACCACAACCTTAGACCTCTATTTTATCCTTGCAAACCTCCTTATTCCTACACTATTCCAAGAATCATGTCTATTCCTACACTAGCTTTATATTTCATATTTAAGGTTTACAAAGCACTTAATTAATCATTTTAATAGATTTTATGCCTTTAATATTTCTTGCAACTAATAATTTCTCCCCTAAAGTATTTGATAAGAAAATGTATTATTCTTTTCATTAGCATGGTCAAGTGCAGGTAGGATTCCTGCACCGTTGGCAACCGCTCGCTCCTAAACTCCCGTGACAACTCACTACCTAATGCGGGCATCTCGTTCCAATTTTTCTTGTTCAGTTGCGGTCATATCGAGTTGGAATTAGAGTGGAGGAAAGTTAGGGATATAGTTGAGATTAGGTCACCGACCAAAGATTAGATTAACACTTCATTACAACCACATGCTTATTTTGTAACACTATTATTATTTTGTTTCAGTCGAATGGCTTGGATTGGAATGAATGTATGTAATTTCATTATGGCCGTAGGCCTAAGGGTTGTATAAAATGTAGATTTCAGATAGGAATTAGTTAGCGATAGCAATGCTACTGTAACTTTGGTGAAATTGTGATTTTTCTGTTGTCGCCCTCGTTCTGGGCTGGATTCGATCTCATGAAGTACATTGGCTGATTTGAAATTAATACAAAGGATCTATGCCATGTTATTTTCATTCTACGTTTTAATTATTTATTGATGCATCACTGAGTGCTAAAGTTTCAAGTTTCCTAATATGGGAAACGAGTTGGTTGGCTAGGGCCCAACCAACCCAACTCGTTCTCCCTTTTGCTTTTGTTCCGTCAAAGGTGTGCGTTGATTTCATTTAAATGCAAAGCGTGGATTAAGCTTATGTTTCATTCTTTCATAAGAGTTCTGATTCTATTTCATTGATATTCAATGTATGATAGATCCGTGGTGTGAATGTTAATTAAGTTTGATTTACCTTCAGTAATTTCCTTTTCCAAATATTAGTTTACTTCTACCTGGATCGTGCAAGCATATTATTCCTACACTAGTGCATTTACAATTATGCAACTTGATTTTGTTGGTTCATCAAATCAAAGCTTTTTCATTCCTTTCTTCATAGAGATTCGATACATTTCTGCAAGTGAGTGTTCATTATCAGATTGAAGTATTTTTAATATAAAGAGTTAAAATTTTAGGGATTAAATATGCTTTGGTAATTAAGGAATGAACGTTGTTACAATGCATTGATCTGTACTTTCACTTTACACTTTTAAGGAAAGGATTAAAACTCATTTTGAATTATTAAATTGAACCTTTCTGAGTTAAAAATATTAAATGGAAGATCTGATTTATGTGGGTAACTATTACAAGAATAAAGCCTATTATCATACTTAGATAATTTCTTTGAATCCATGAAAGAGTTCCTTGATTGAAGAAAGTGTGCTTTGGCTTCTAAAGTTCTTTTTTATTTTGAAGTCTATTTTCATTTCAAAGTTTAGTTTGGTTGAAGAATTCTTTTGTTTGTGGAAGTTATTTCAGAGTTCTGTTCGCCTTTGCAAATTCTTTTTAATTAGCACACTCTTTAATTTTTTCTGAAAGGGACCACTTGTTAATTTGTCAACAACTATACTGAAGATAAACATAGAATTTTACTTTGGTAATTAGGATTGTTTGTGTTAGTTTGAAAGTTCCTTTCATTGGTTTCTTCGCAAAGTACTTTCTTTCATATTCCAGCACTAGAATTTCTTTGGTGTAAATTGTTGTGTGATTTTTCTTTTCGATTTTTCAAGATTACAATTAAAGTAGGAATAGAGGTAGGAAAAATTCATACCATTTCTGGCATTTCCTGTGCTTCAGCTCTAAGTTTATGAAACCCCTGGGTTGACAATTAAGTGTTGAAGGAGTTTTCTTAACTGGAATTCTTGCACCAAACATTTTGGCACCTTGAAGCCTGGAGCTTCCATATATTGACTTGTCTTTTCTACTCCTTGACTTATTCTGCCAATTCTGTAATGTATTTCTTCTACATTGTATCCCGCTCCTTCATGGCTTGGTTTAATTCTTCCAAGCCATGAACTCGCTACTCGAGCTCTTCTATCCAACTATTCAGATAGAGGGTGGAATTTTCTGTTCCCAACTCTCCTGGTGTAAGCGTATTTTCTGCAATTGGTTCTAAACATGTGCCATCATCACTAGGGTCAAAGTTATCTTGGCCACCTAGTTCTTGCATTTCAATATCATCAAGGGCTTCAGTGCCCAGAGCTTCAATGTCACCAAGGGTCTTGGCACCTGGAACTTCCATGTCACCAAGGGTCTCGGTGCCCTACACGTCCTTCTTACTAGGGGCTTCAGTACCCTGCACATCCATCTCACGAGGGGTTTCAGTACCCTACACATCCATCTCACCAAAGGTTTCAATACCCTACACTTCAAAATTATCAAGGGCTTCAATATGCTGCACCTCATTGTCTACCTGACCCTCTACCGGGTCTCTACTTGCACTCGGTGTCATTTTTCTCTTCTTTATCTTATGAAGGAAGGCTGAAAGGGGAATGTCATCCTCCTTCTCTGCATAGCCTTCATTAACCACTACATAATCTGCCGCCTCAGTGAGAACCGAGAGGTTATGGTCACTTGGTGAAGAAGGTAGCGAATTGTACAACAATATAAGGGAGGTTGACTGAACATGACCCGCCCCAAAAGAGGCAGTCCTTTTATTAGCCGAGCTCCTCATCATTCTATTTACTAAGTACAAAGTTTCTTTGACAGATTGCTCCTCTGCCTACACCAGTATTTCCTTGCTTTTTGTTTCGGTAGGGCGCGGAGTCAGAGTCTCTGTTTTTACTTTCTTGCTTGCATTCTTTTTTCTGGACAACTTCCCTGCACCTTGTCCTTGAAACTCCTTCAAAATGATTTCTAGGTCACATTTTTGACCTCCAGCTCCTTCTTAACTAAAATTGCAATAAGCCCGTGATGATACAACTTGCATGCAACCTGACTTGACTTCCCTCTCTGAACACCTTTCACCATTTACTCCAAGATCATGAGCAGATAATAGGGGAAATTGAATGAGTTTTCCCGACTCAAAATGCAACAGAAAACGTATATGATACAAGAAAGTCAATGAATAATGATCCTCACACGTAATAAAATTCTGCAATATTTAAAGGAGGTCTTTCCATTTCCCGAGCATAGCGCTACACATAAGCCCTTTCTTCCAGCCCACCTTTAGCTTCCGGTCGACCACGAATCGATGCCACCGCTTCCTCTCAATCTTCTCCTTCTTAAACCATTGGTTACCCATTGTTGCTAAGATTTTAGCCTGAGATATGGATTCTTCTGTGACCGAAAATTCTAGTGAGCCTACCTTGGCTCTGATTCCATCAAATTTCCTAGAGAATTCTAGTGCCACGACCGTATCAAATCCATAAATTTTTTGCAGAAACGAGAAAACCTGGATTCCTGCAGTATTGAAAGACTGTTTCTATTCTCGGTCATTTTCTCTATTTCCTTCATGGATAGTGGTTCGATCCTTACGGGCACATTTTCTGTTTGAATTCACCGCAACTCTCTGTCTAAACCTTAGAAAAATATCACAATAAAAAATTCAAAGGGTGTGCCGAGAGATTTATGATGGTAGAGCCATCCACCCACCGCCCTATTAGCCATCTTCCATTTAATCATGCTCCATCATTAAAATTACACCTTCAGGATGGATGCTCACATGTATTGGTTGAAGTACAGGTAGGTAATGATAATTGTAAAAGTAAAGGTTTAGGCAGTGATGCGGTGTAACGGTCATGCACGATCATATTATGAGGTAAGGCCATCATTGACAGGTGATGAATTTCTTTCCAAATAGAGGTAAGTATTAGGTTTCAGGTGAATAATATGATATAAATTTGCTTCATGATTCACATAAGATGTATTTAGTACTCATTAAAACGATGATATTTCATAGCCTAAAATATCTTGTACTTAAATGATTTCTTCCTAAATTAGTAAATGATAAAACAAAATTTTAACCATAATTCAGGTTATTAGATTCCATGGTCTATCGATGGTGTAGTAATTTTGTCTGAAAAAAATAATTATGAAACAAAGATAACTTTCCAGTGCACATTTTTGCACCAGGTCTTCCTGCACTGTATTAAAAATTCTTGCACTAGGACCATGTGTTTTCACATTTGGGCACGCTCAATAGTGTGGATCTTTGTACGAAACATGCCTGCACTAATCGTGCTTACACTGAACATGCCTGAACTTAAACATGCCTACACTGATTATGCCTTCACCTAAACACACATTCTTGCACCAGGGATTTCTGTAGCATCGAAGAGAAAAAGGGAACCAAAAGAAATTCTGATAGAATATAATTCATAGGCCGGATTAAAAAATTTACTTGAATATATAAGGGAAGTTTTATTTGCCATTCTTTGGTGTTGAACATGCCTTCCAATCTGACTTGTGAGTTCACATCAGATCCTGCAGTTGATCCATGAGGGAAAAAATAACTGGGAAAGGGGTAATTTCCATAATGGGAAGGAATATTACGATAGGGATTCCAAGAGTGAAACCACCAAGAGGGATAAACGAAAAAGGGATTTGCTGGGAAAAAAATTTCACGAGAAAAGAGGGAAATACGAAATTGGACAGGGATAGTTTGTTTGAAGAAAGGGGGTTGGTTCATTATGTGATTAAAAGAAGAAAAATATCAAGAAATTATGAAATGGGAAGCAGAAGAAGTGTTATATGGAATTGTGATCTATAGATAAGTCAAATTACCCAAGTGTGGTGTTTATCACTTAGAACAACAGAGGACAAAATAACTATTATTTTCTCTAAAACAAGAAGATATATAGAATGGGAAAATAGCCTACTTGTTATTATTTCACTTCTCCTTCTCCTTTTGTCGCTATTTCCATCACTCTCAATCCAACTCAAGTCATTAGATAGATTCCTGCAAACACAAACAAAGAACAAAAAACAACATACAATATACGTATATCTACTTATCTTACTAAAATCAAACCGATTAGATTTGAAATACATACATCATTCAAGAATACATTGCACAAGTAATATAGACATATGTATGGGAAAATGAACAACAATATTTATTAGAGAGTAGGAAGAGAAGATTACAACCAATGGATCGATTTGTCGTCAACCCGCTCCCACTTCATTCCAGCCTCATCACATCCAGGATCATCTCAGCAGCATATCAATACTTTCAATTTCTTATCAAATGAGAATCCAACAACATAAATTTGCACAAAATTCTTCCTCCTTAGCACTAGGATGAGTGCTCAATTTATAGGGAAATTGATGGTAGTTTCTCAATGAATGAATTTCTAATAATAGGGAAGACATGTTTCCAAGTTCAGAGGTGCTAGATGGACACTTGGATTCGAAGTATGACACCTATGGACTCTTCTAGAAGGTGCTGACCATGTGGAGATTCCCGAAAGAATGAGAATTCTGCTCCCAGGTGACCAACACACCGTTAAGTGTTGGGAAGTACACTTCAGTGCACCTTTGCATGGAGGAATTGGCACTGCAACACATTTAGTCCCTTGCATATGAGCATTGGTGAGTCAGTGGGTCATATAACATATACTTTAAACCTTGGAAATCTCATAATAGAAGCCATGAATGAAATGTTCTTCACTTAGGGCATATAACAACTGAAATATAAGGGGATGATAGATCCTATTTCATTGGTCCTAGGGATGATGTCCAGTTTGACCAAGTCTTGGGGGATGATGCCCAATTTGACCTATAAAAGCTGACCCCTAAAGCATGAAGTCAAAATAATAATAGTATTTGGATGAGATTCTTTACGATGTGATAAGTAGGAAATGAAGCGGACGGTGACCTTAATCAATATTACAATACATTACATCATGATATTTTCATCTTGATCACGAATTTCTGAGAGAAGCATTCATATGCTCATCACATAAAATATCTAATAACATGTACATAATTTAGAAAGTCAGCTACATTGGAATGTTGCCCAATATAGACATGCCTACAGATATAGGCCCATGTTCGGATGACGATCCATATGTAAATCCATCGTACAGATGATGTGTACAAAAATCCTGAAATTGCAGCCTAGATGGATGAAACTAGATCCGGGGTATTCTTATCTCATTCACTTGATTTTTCAGGTACAATTCTAGCCATGCAAATATATGATTTGAAGTCGAACATGGTAATACATCGTCTGATTACCAGCCAATGATCTGAGCTGTTAACATACGTGAGAAAACCACCATTGATGTTAATGGTTATCAAGTTACTGCAGTACAATTTTCAAGGCGTGAATAAATGATTTGATGTCGAATGCCAAACAAAATATTTTGGTCAAAGGTCTGGAAGTGAGAAACTTATCGATGATGTAACAAGCCTCAGGGTACTGGAAGATGTTTCCAAGTAAACTTCTTGGATGTTGAGCCGATGTCGACAGGAAGCAACTTGATCGCGAAACGGGAGTTACTGATTTCAGAGACAAAATGCGACTTTATATAACAATGTTCAAGGATGAATGTCATGAAAATGAAGGTTTATGAGTATTGCAAAAGGATGAGGACTTTACTGGATGAATTCTCTTGAATATATCGGCAACACTGAGACGAGGTTGTACCATTGACCCAAAATCAAAGTGAAGGTATTATGAACCATAGGTATGAATGAACCGTCAAGAAGATTACCCAACCCAAAAGTCATGATGATGGAGTGAAAGTGTCATGTTCAAGAGTGACCTGCTACCATAAAGTGTTATGTTCTTTTTCCCAAATTTTCCTCGGTCATTTTTCGACCAATACCTCTTTATTTTTTAACAAGCTTGAGGAGGGTAACATATGCTTGACCTATAATTCAACCCTTCGGGCGAATCCATCGCTATTTAATAATTTAATGAGTCTAGTGATAAATGAAACTCGATTCTTGCCATGATCAACAAGTCCATCGCTATTTTATGTTTTAACGAGCCTAACGACATTGAAAACCCGGTCCTTTTTCATATTTAAAAAGTTTTAAAAAGAGGGAAAAAGAAAACTCCATGAGTCCTTTTTTGTAAATTTGTCGCTCAGGTCTGAAAAAGTGTAAAATGATACCTGAGAAAACCTCCTAGCCATGTTGGACTATGGTTTTCCTTTTTCGTAAATAATATATCTCATTTCGGAAAAGGGTTAAACTTATACTGAGTAGATATCGTTTCATTTACTTTTACGAGCTTGAAAAGACAAGTGCTCAACAATATTTTCACATTATCGGAGTCTAAAAAGAGCTAAAAGAAGACTCAAGGGGTTCCCTTTTCACTGTTATCGAAGCTCGAAAAAGAGATAAAAGTGCACTTCAATTCCTTTTTCATTTTTATCAAAGCTCGAAAAATAAGGAAAAAGGTATGCTTTGTGGTCAAATCATTGTTGAATATGTGTGCACGACTAATCTGCTGTATCAACTGTAACACCTGTTCAGAACACCATAAAACGGATTAAAAATACCCATTTCATAGAAAAAATCAATAAAAACCATAGTCACAGCATTAAATATGATGCAAAATAATCAAATTGACTAATTAAAAGAGTTTTTACCATTTATTTTTACCATTCCAAAGTTACCATTTGAAAAATAGGAGCTCGGAAGTAGTTTTTTCCCCCGAACTTTAGCAGTTGATTGTGACATATTCTGTGCACAATTTCTCTCGTCGTTCAATCCAGGTTGGAGCAATGAACCTTCTCTTTCTTTTAGTATCATTTTCATTGCATTTCATGGTAAATTTTAGGGTTTTAAGCCCCTTAGGGTAAATATACTACGCTCAAAGGGAAACACACCCTTGAATGTCGAAAGGTGCATTGCAGTGCACTAAAATTGAAGGCCAGATGCACTACAACGCTTTGTCCTTTGAGCTGAGATGCGTTGGGCGCAATTCTCATTCTTGTTTTTTGCTGTGTGCACAAAATTTCCCAAGTTTTTTGCAAGAAATGGATCCTAATGAAGCTTATGATTGTGTTTTAGGTATTCGTCAGATCAAAATGATGATTACATGGAGGGAAAGAGAACATGAAGAACAAAACATGTTTTCCCTAAATGATCCGGGTACAGTAAGAGCCCTTAGATATTGCGAGTTGCTAAAGTAATTCAGACTATCATGTATGAGGCAGCAAATGGAACTATTGGAGTTCCTTGTTCATTCATGGGATCTAGTACTACAAGCTTTTCACATTGGGGAAAAAGTGCTCCCCATATTAGTGGAGGACATTTATTTTCTCATTGGATTATCGAGGTGAGGTTCTCCCATTTCTCTTTCAGGATATCCTCTTGGAGGAGAGACAGTGAGAGATTACATACTGTAGCACTGCCATCTAGGGACTGAACCAAGTAAGGATGGGAAAGTAAACATCCATTATGCACGTGATTTTCCTTTGAGGACCATCCAGTTTACTATCGCAAAGCTTTCCGATTCTGCTACACTACATGTGGCAAACATATCATACATGCAATATGTACTGGAGTGCTTAGAACCAACAATATTTAACTGGGCTGAAGCTGATCTATTTTCGATGAAAGAACAAGTGACCAAAGAAAAGGGAGGAAGGAAGAAAAATTTCAACTATGGCTCGATCCTAATTTCCTTTTCCTTAGAGCAGATTCCATTGATGCAGCCGCAACATGTTACACTGGGTATATCTAGACCTAGAGATCCATGAATGCAGAGATGGGTTGAATTGATGTCTAGACATGCTGGTCGATCGACCATTGTATTTTCTACTGCATTCTTCACCTGGTTTAGATGACAGATGATCAACATAGATCAATATGCATACACATGCATAGATTTCCGAGGAGATCCAGACTCGATTCTACTAGATGGCGCTTAATGGGGTGTAATTGGTAAGAATGTTTTGACCATGTTTTTTGAAATTTTATAAGGTTTATACATGTTTTTGTATTTTGATGTTTCCCAAGACTAAACTAAAGTTTTTATGTATGCAGATGTGGGTCGAGTTTGACCAATGGTTTAGCTAGAGCAGGGAGCAGATGAGCCAACATAGAGGGATGTTGGAGATAAGTCCATTGTGATTTAGATATGACCGAGACTCTTGTTGAGCTACAACAACACGTGGAGGGATTAACTCTTGGGATTCCAAATTGTCAGATTGAAGAGTTTCCTATGAGATTGCAACGCCACACTATTGGCGTTCCTAACCGTTGGATGCGGTTATTGCGTAGGATAGCTAGATCAGTAGCTTGTTATCATGACCATCACTAGTTTAATTTGAAATTTTTCATACATTTTGAGTTCAGATGACCAATGTGTCTTGGGCATAAATTTTGTAAAAACCTATAACTCTCTATCTATTTTTTTTCCTAGCATTTTCCTTTGTTTATTGCGCAATCCTATTCAATTATGTGATATGAATTGAAAATATGTCTTTACATGTGTTGAAAATGTCCGTTTAAAACATAATTCGCTAAGGAATCAGTTAATGTGTCCAAATTTATGGAAATTTGTTGATATATTGAATATAATCAAAATGTCTTTCCAAAAGTCAAACTCTTAGGACATACGATGCAGTGTTGGATTTCAAACAGTATAAACGCTAGTAAGTTGCAGTACAACAAGTTGCGAGTCTAACTTAATGATGATGTAGTTAATGCAAAATGAAATGGCATTAGAGAGAATTTTGATCAACACACTATACTCAGCGATATTTTTTGTAGATAGACCAATACAAATCCCTTGAAAACTCACTAACTCGCCGCTCGAAGAAAAAATGGCCGATGCTGCAGAGGATAGATTCTTCGTAGTACGACTAGCACCATCAACATACCCAACAAACGGTTCCAAAGATTCAGACAACTGCGATGAAATGTAAAGTGGATTACTAACTTCAAGAAAACTCTAGAAAAATAAACAAAGACAATAAATGCAAATCAAAAGAATATATACAATATAATACCAAATTTCACTATGCTCATGTTTAAGCATAGTAACGTTTGAGATACAACCCATTTTGAGGTTGCGCCAATGGAATTCCATCATAATATCCTAACTCGTAGGCACCCTTAGCAAGAACTCTTTTGACAATATAGGGGCCATGCCATACTGGTTCAAATTTTCCTGTACCTATTACATCAGCTTCCTGATCATAAAGTAAGACCAGGTCACCTTTGAGAAGATGCAAGGTTGTACATGTTGGTCGTATTGCGCCTTAATTTGTCTCTTATGCGCTTCGTTGGCCAATGCGTCTTCATGACACATTTCATCAAGTTGTATGAGGTTAAAAAGACACACTTCTTCATTAGAGGTGTCAGGTAACAAGTCAAAAACGAGTTTTAAGGACGGTATTTCACATTGGATAGGAAAGATATATTCCAGACCATACACCAATTAAAAGGGGGTAAATCCAGTTTCATTTATCACCGAGGTTCGATATGCCCACAAAGCCGAGTACAGGATCAAATTGCAATTTCATTTATGAACTCCTATCATTCGTTGAAGCATTCACTTAAGAAATTTGTTAATAGGTTCAACTTGTCCATTGGATTATGGATAATAAGGAGTAGGACTGTCATGCGATAGTCCTAACTTCACAGTCAACTCATTCATGATGTGATTGCAAAAATTCTTACCATGATCTGTGACTATAGCCTGTGGAACACCAAACCGTGAGATGACATGATTGAAAAAGAATAATGAAGTTGTTTTGCTTGTGTTATTGAATGTAGGCATCATTTCGGCCCACTTAGTAAAGTAGTCTACTGCGACAATAATATA
Source organism: Pinus albicaulis (assembly GCA_034641835.2). NCBI lineage: Eukaryota > Viridiplantae > Streptophyta > Pinopsida > Pinales > Pinaceae > Pinus > Pinus albicaulis. Next base: position 593,488,651 of record CM076572.1, read on the forward strand.
ACCATTCCCCCCAGATGAACGAGGGTTACAGGTCATGAAGTCAATGCCCCATTTTGAAAATGGTCCCACAAAGATAACAATATGCATCAAAATTGGAGGTTTGCAGATTTTATGACCAAATATCTAGCACGCATGACAACTTCTGATCGCGAGGATGCAGTCGCGAAATATGGTAGGCCAAAATTAACCGGCGCAAAGTATCTTCTGCGTGGTAGCGTATCGAGGAAAGTGTCCACCACAAGCCCCAACATGATAGTCATTTAGAACCTTCTCGTCCTCCTCATGAGAGAGGCACCTTCTTAATCATATTAACACTGCGACGATAAAGTGTATCTCTAACGATCAAATAATGTTTGGCTTGGTATCAAATACGTTGTTGTTGAGAGCGAGAGGCATCGGGCCAAAAAGTCTAGGTTTGGAGATAAATGATAAAATACCCATACCAAGGATTAGATGATCTGATTAGAAATAGAGACTCATCGAGAATTGATGGTTCGAATGTAGCATCAGTACTATCATAGGGAAGATCACAGAGAAGCTCAGACAAAACTAAAGACTTCTTTGACTTGGATTTGATGAATTCAAAATCAAATTCCTGTAAATGATGATCCATTTTGAATATTTTCCCCTCCTAGAAATTGACGTGACAAAATTTATGTCATGGGGTTGCAATCCAAAATGATAATGGTATTCTAGAACAGGATATAATGGAGAAATATTTGGACAGATTGAACAGCCGCCAAGGCAAGTTTTTCGACGTATGAATACTTAAATTTTGTATCATTGAGATTACTACTAAAATAATATATCAGATGTTCTATCCCATCTTCTTCTTAGACCAATACCATAGCAATGGTCATATCAGCCACAACGATATGTAAGAAATAATCACTCTGATAATTGGGGGGATACATTAATGACGCCCGGACAAGTGTATCCTTGACAACATCAAAAGAAGCTTGCACAAAATTATCCCAATGGAAGGGAATCCCCTTTTTCAAGAGCCAAGTAAATCCTTTAGCCATATCAGTGTAGTTGAGTATGAAACTCCTTAGGAATTCAACCTTTACTTGAAGTTTTTGTAATTAAAGTAAATTTTATGGTGCAGGCAAATCAAGAATGGCCTGGACCTTTAGTGGGTTGATTCAAATTCCTTCTTTTGATACGAAGAATCCTAGAAAACGACCAGAACAAACACAAAACACACATTTGTGTGGATTGAGGTGTATTTTGTAGTGTCGACAACGTAAAAATATAGCTCTGAAATGCATCGGGTGATCAGTCCGGTTTCGTGAATGCGCCGGTAAGTCATCTAGATAAGGTTGAACAATGTGCTTGATGTCATTGAAAGCATAATCCCTTTCTCTCTGAAATGTTTCCCCAACGTTCTTTAGACCAAATGGGAGTTTATGATAAGCGAATGTGCCCCAGGGACAGATGAATGTTGTCTTATATTGGTCCTCTCGGTAGATATTGATTTGATTGTAATCGGAGAATCCAACCATGAAAGAAAATATTTCACATCCAGCACAATCATCAATAATATAGTCGATAAAGGGAGTAGGATAGTTGTATTTTGAAAAAGAAATATTGAAATCTTGATAATCGATGCACACTCTGATTGTTCCTTGTTTCTTCATGATAAGAACAATGTTGGAAACCTAATCAGTTAGCAGAACAGGGTAAATGAAACCAACATGCAAAATTTTTTCAACTTCTGCTTTAATGGCAGTAGCCTTCTCCGGTGAATAGGACAAAGGTGTTGATGTACCGACCTAACATCAGGGTACATTTTAATGGTGTGTTCAACGATACTAGTATCTATGACTAGAATTTCCTCGTAAGACCAAGCAAATATATCTCAGAATTCATGAAAGAGAGAGTGATAAGTTTCAAGTTATGATGGAGAACAAGACACACCGACATGAATGTTTTCTACAATGCCGGGTTTGGTCGAAATTTTGATAAGTTTCGCTTAGATTCTATTGCATTAATGGGAAAATAATTAGAAAAGAAAGTTTTGATCGATGGGTGAAATAGTTCAATAAGATTATCTTTTTTTGTAATCCTAAATATGGGAACGATGATGATGACCTTCCCATGGTTCTCCTTCTGGAATCATGGATTCCACAATGCTCTCATCAGTCAAGAAAGTGGTTTAAAAAGGATCATATGGATTACCAAAATATAATGAACGATCGACCTAAATGATCGACGACGATGATTTTAGATTCACTGCCCAAGTCACGTATATTGATTTCTATGCCAGCTCAATTGGGTTGGGTGACAGATATTCATCCAGCGTAACAAATTCATAATCATCTGTAATATTCCTTAAGATATATGGAGTGGATGATATCATGTAGTAGGTTTCTATTCTTGCAATTTCTGTCGACGTCACATGAGGCAGTAATGAAAAGGTGCCCATTAGGGAAGAATCCTTTAAGAGTCCTACACCAATGTTTTGAAGTGCTAGCTAGGGTGTTTGAACTAATGGCACACTTCCAGTTACCTGGGAACTGGAGGCAAATAAGGAGAGTTGATTGATGACTATGATAACACCTTTATGAGGAAAGGCGATAATTCTGAAATTAGTAGAAACAATCGTAGTCATAGCATAAACCCATGGTCTTCTGAGTAAAATGTTGTAGTCAAGGGGTCCATCAACGACCTCAAATTCAACAGTTAAAGTTTTCCCCCCTAGTTTGACATGCATGTTATTGATGATAACACAAGGCTTATATGTACGACCATCAAAATATTTCAATGTCGTAGGCGATTGAGATAGGCGCGACGAGAATTCCAATAGTTTAGAGACATAATGAAAGTATATTCTTCCTCATCAATAAAAGTATGATGGATGAGGTGATTGAGAACATTAACTTGGATGGAGGATTCCAATTCTGTCAGTAATTGCGGCACATAGCCCGTATGATTAAAGACTACAAGATTAGAATATTTCGGATCAATTCCACCAATTGTCGACAACAAAGCCTGCTTCTGGGAGGGACAATTTTGAAGTACCTCAAGCGTCTACATAGTTGAAGGGGATTGAGCCAAATCTTCAACTATATTATAATTTTGAGCAGCTTGGGCTTGGGGATTGAATTTTGATTTATGGACAACTCCCTTCAGTGGATTTATTGTTAACTCAGGAATACCAGTTGGTGGAATAGATTCTGTGGACGGATTCGTGGTCGAGGTAGTAGGTTGATCAATAGCCTGACTACCATAATATTCATTTTGCGTTGACACCAAAACATGAGTTTTTGGCTTTGTGACAGTTAGCATAAGCACTTGGGAATTATAAGCTGGATCCGTAACAACCAAATTTGTGTTTGGATTTGGAAATGGATATGTCAACACAATAGATGCAGTTGAGGTCTTAAGAAATTTTGGGACTTTGGTGTGGTGAGGAAAGTCTCAAACAAAGTTCTCCTCATTACATATTATGCAAGGGTAACGAGGTTTCCGATTTTTTCCAGTTTATTGATCAGATGATCATTCTTGCAGGGTTGAATTTTGATTTTTCTTCGCTTTCCCCTTTTTCTTACTTTCGGGTTGCTTGTCACTTTTTCCTTTGTCAGATGACACGACATGAATTTCAGAAGAAGGTGTAGGATCAGATGCGCTAGAGTGATGTGTGCTTGTAGTACCGATCATACCGTCGTCGGCATGAGAGTCCTTAAATGGAGGAGGAATAGTAAAATTAGATCGCGGCGCGTTGGGAGTTTTTTAATAGACTGTGCCAGACTGAGTATAAATCAAATATAAGTACTGAGCATGAGCAATGACCTGCTCTTTAGTGAAGACAACACCCTTAGCCACATCCTTGGTGATAGATACAGTAAGGAATTAATGAACCACTCAGCAAGGATCTGATCAGGAACGCATGTTTTGACCATTCTACGACAATGATGCCACTCATGAATATGATCAGAAATGTGAGTAGCATTATTCTATTTAAAATTGGTCAGTATTTTCGTTCCATTTTCATATCATATGGGTAATTGGAAGTCGGTTAGAAAGGTAGTAGCTAAGGTAGTGAAATTATCAAATGAAGCTCGTGGTAACTCAATGTACCACTTCGCTGCCGGACGAGTGAGTGTACGCTGGAAAAGATGCAGTCGAACGGAGTCAACATTTAAGGACTTGGATGAAAACCACAAATGATAATTCATAACATGAGTCAACATGTCTTCTCCATAGTTTCCATTGAAATTAGGATTATCCGAGTGTAATTTATGTGGTATCACTGACCACCAAGGAGCATAGCTGATTGGGTCATTAGTAAGCCGGTTTAAATCAAGTAATTCTAAAGTTGCAACAAAAGGCAACTATCGATTTAAGTGAGGTTAAGCATAGCCAAGGTATGATGGAATTGCTTGGGAAATAGGCCTTTGAGCACCAACATAAGGAATCTGTTGCCAGTAACTTAGATAGGGGTTGTTTTGATAAGTAAACGCTTGAGGATTTTGTTGACCAAAACCTAGGTAAGCTATTTGTTGTTGGAATTAATGTTGTGGCATTTGCGCTTGTGACTACCAAGGTGTCTGCCCACCAGGATTATAGCCCAAAATAGAATATCTTGGACCCGGTTGTGAATAAGTAAGACCCGGTTGTGCTTGTGACATTCCATAATAGGGTATTCCAACTTGTGAATAAATAATTCCGGATACAAGTGGTTGTTGTAAACTAGTCGAAGGAGTTGGAGTCTAAGGGCCCAATAATTGAGGTTATTGGGTTGAAGGAATCGCCTGAGATGGTTGAGGTACAAAAATCTAAGCCTGTAATAGGGGTAATGATGTAGTAACAAGTGGAGTAGATGTGGGTGCAACATGTTGAACCATTTGATATGAAAACAAAACCGTTTGTGGTTGAACATGCAAGATAGTCTGCCACTGACAAACAATCATTCCAACATTAGGTTTACCATAAAAGGACAAAGTAATATCAAAATGGGTGACCATAGGTGCCCCCCCCCGCATAAGGAGTATAATAATATGGAATATATTGTTCTACAAATGCTGGGAGTCCAGTTGAGATTGTACTGGATGGAATATACCCAGATGGACCAGCTTGATATTGCACTGAAGATGTATATAAAGGATCAAGCCATTCAATACTCATTTGAGATGTACCAGATAGAATACCAGATGATGACATGGGTGAATTCCATGGGTTTGAGGATGAACCAGAGAAGGTTCCAGATAAATATTGGTGACCAGGTGGGAGGATAGGACCACCATATAGATGTGACTTTGGTGATGTGGTGAACATCGACGAGGTAGAAACAGTAGATGCTGTCACAACTGTAACAGATGGTAAAACCGAAGATGTTGACTCAACCATGTTCATACGACCCAGTGTATACCCTATATGATCTATGAGAACTCAAATTGACATGGGATCAAAGAAAGAAGTGTGAGGTGATTGAGGAAAATACTCGTAAAGATAAAGCTCCTCCCTAAAATGAGTTGGAGTTGAAGGTGTTTCATCTTGTGGTATTTCTTCAATAGAAATAAAACCAGGTGGAAGAACTTCGTCGTTAGGTACGAGATAGATTTCAGGTGGTTGACTGCGCGATATGGGAGACTCAATGGCTACAATCAAACGTGGAGCGGCCGATACATGAACAAATTTCGGTTGTTCGACTTCGAGATCTAGATGTTGTGGTAAAAGAATGATGAGATCCATATCAAATTCGAGTTGAACAACATCAGGTTCGGGAGGTATGGTCTCACTAACTGGATGGATCGTGACCACATGTAGCTATGAGGACTCCGTCTCGACAACAATAGATGAATCAAGATTTGTAGAAACAACTCGAGATGACTCTGGTAAGTGTGATGATGATGTCGCACCAGAGGTACTGATAGTACTGGTTTCGATAGAATGATGTCACCAACGCTGACCAGAAATGGCTTCCGGTGGTAAAGGTGGTTTGAGTGCTATTCTATGCGAACGATGGGGAAAGGGATTTTCTTCTTCCACGATGTCTGATTTATTTTATGACAAAAATAAATAATCAAAATAAAAGGGTAATTCTAGGCAAAAGGTTTACCAAGTAATTGTGAACTGCAGAATATCTCCCGGTGAACCAAGAAGTACAGGTAGGCAATCTCCCCGAATGCTATGTTCAATGTATCACAAGTTACAAGGTAACCGACTCGGTTACCTATGGATGGATAGCAACCTAAAGTTGTCCTCCCAAATATACCTGAAGCTACGTGGAGGCCCAAATCCATATTAGCATTGTCTAATGCAAAATTGCACAGTGAGAGCACCCCCTTATACTTTTCGTACTAGAACACCACCATATATACCCGAAGGTACGTGGACGAGCTCCGATATAATTACGTACATGGAGTGAGGTATCCCACTCGGAATGTATCGTAGACAAGTTAGAGACAACTGCTATGTTTAATGATGCCAGAACACGTCTCTAGCCTAGACCTTCTAAATTTTATCGTTAATGTGCCAATGCTTTCTTAGGTTTATTGATCTAAATTTTATGTTGATCTTGTTTAAAATTTTGTCTTTGAGGTTCACTGCGTGATGTAATGGAAATTCCTAAAAATTCAAACTAAATGATAAGCAAACTTTTCAATTTAGCTTTTTCAATGAAAATCCTAGCTACTAAGTGAAAGAGCAATTAGTTTTTGAGCGTACAACAAAGAGCACAATCTAAATGCAATTTTCCTAACTTGTTCCTATGCAACAAACACAATTCACTATTTGCACATGCATGTTTTTCTTTTCAGATCCGTTTAATGTGAATGAAATAAAGGAAAATATATGCATAAATCAATCAAACAAGTGTTTTCTTATGAGAAACGAGGAATGAAACAAAAATTTATCTTAGGAAAACAAAGAATGGAACTACAATTTTCCTATAGGAAACGAGGAATGAAAACAAAATTTCCTTTTCGAAAACAGAATTGATCTAATGCAAAAATGAACTAATTTGAATTTGATTTGCTAATGATAAAGAAAAACACTAATGAAACATTGAACAAATTACTTTTCAAAGGAGGAAGAACAAGAATGTTTACTGGTATCTAAGAGCTATCAAACATATGAGAATACAACAAAAAAATGGTTGGAACTGAAAGAAATGAAAATTTTTGATGGAATTTGGTTGGATGAGGGGGCAACATAGTCTCTAAGGGGAGACAGTGCATTGCAGAGCACCCCTGAATGGGAGACAGTGCACTGTGTGTTGACCAAAAATGCGTTGAGCGCAACAAGGGTTATGAAACAAGCAACGTAGCACACTTCTAATGAAATTTTTTCATTCAAATGACTGATAATAAAAAGTAGATGCTACTGATGAGGATAAAAAGAGGCAGAAACACCAGGAATGATGGGATCTCCCCAGTGAAGCCACCAATTTGTTATACGGAATTGTGATCTACGGATAAATCAACTTCCGTAAGTGTGGTGTTTATCACTTAGAACAATAGAGGAAAGAATAACTATTATTTTCTCTAAAACAAGCAGATATACAGAATGGGAAAAGAGCCTACTTTTGATTCTTTCACTTCTCCTTCTCCTTCTGTTGATGTTTTCGTCGCTCTCAATCCAACTCAAGTCATTATATCGATTCCTGCAAACACAAAATGAGAACAAAAAACAACATACAATATACCGATAACTAATTATCTTGCTCAAATCAAACTGATTAGATTTGAAATACATACATCATTCAAGAATACGTTGCACAAGAAATATAGACATATGTATGCAAAAATGAAAATCAATATTTATTAGAGAGTAGGAGGAGAATATTTCAACCAATGGATTGATTTGTCGTCAACCTGCTCCAACTTAATTCTAGCCTCATCACATCCATCATCATCTCAGCAACATATCAGTACTTTCACTCTCTTATCAAATGAGAATCCAACAACATAACTTTGCACATAATTCTTCCTCCTTAGCACTAGGATGAGTGCTCAATTTATAGGGAAACTGATGGTAGTTTCTCAATGAATGACTTTCTAATAATAGGAAAGACATGTTTCCAAGTTCAAAGGTGTTATATGGACACTTGGATTCAAAGTATGACACCTATGAACTCTTCTAGAAGGCACTGTCCATGTGGAGATTCCTGGAACAATGAGAATTCCACTCCCAAGTGACTAATGCAGCCTTAAGTTTCGGGAAGTGCATTACAGTGCACATTTTCATGGAGGAATTTGCACTACAACGCAGTTAGTCCCATGTAGATGAGCGTTGGTGAGTTAGTGGGTCATTGTAATATTCCAAAACAGGGAAAACAAGAATATTGAACATAAATATGGAAATTGTAGTAAATATCAATACATCAAAACATGAGCAGATCATTGAGCCACTTTATTATGGATAATAGCAAAAATGAAGTACAATATCTTGAGGAAAAAAACACTCAAGCTAGGCAAAACAAGCCTGAAATGACCCAATACACCAAGACATGAAAAAATGATGCTACATAAAATGCCGGAAGGCTATGAATGCGCAGTCCCGTTGGGAATGACTGTAGCTGGAAATTAAGAATACATGGATTTGATGATAGGGAGCTCAAAAAATGTCAGGATCAAAGATCTAGGCTTTCTAGCACAATTCCAAGATAACCCAAGAGGGGTTTCTTGAAATACTCAAGATGAAAAATGCAGCCCTGGGGCTGAATAACACACTACAACTGAGTAACTTCTAGGAGGTGGCTGATATGATGTGAAAATAGTTGATACTCCTCCCCACTAATCTTTCGGATGAAGGGTTGATCCCCTCACTAGAAAACAAGCTCAAGAACTTGGGTTCTCATCCCGGCACTGCAACTGCCCTCCTGAATTGTGAAATTCCTGAAGGAGACTGCGCTGCTAAAGGTGGATGAAGGTTGGCCTGATGCTGGATGATGGAATGAAGCTAAAAGGAACCTCTCCTAAGTGGGCACTTCAAGTCCCTCGAGGATGAGGGTGGGATTTCCACTCGGAAACACCCTCGTGCTAAACAACACAACAGAATCTGCTAAACAACTGAAGCGTGCAGAAAGTCATAAAAGACTAGACATAAAAAATATTCAAAATTATTTCTATGGCTACCATCCCCTTCCTTATATGATTGTGAGCCCTCACTCCCTTGGCCCCACATAATAATGATGCTACTCTCATGGCCACTAACCTCCATTATGAATGCTTTGTTCTCCATTATCTCCACTACCTCCATAACTGTGCTGTTGATTTGGTCAAATTCACCCCATCCACATGCAATGACCCACAATCACACCAATAAGTGGTTTATTCATCTTGACCCCATCTAGATGCATTGATCCACATTCACATTAAGAAGTGGTTTTATTCCTACTAAAGGGATTTATGGGTCCCTCTACCCTCTTATTCATTTATTAATTAAGCAAGACAAAATTTAATATTCTAATTAGATAAAAGCTAAATTAGGATTATTACAGTCCTCCCCACCAAAACTTTTCTTGTCTTCAAGCAACTGTAGATATTTGGGCCACCCTGTTGACCCGATGCAGCTGAGACCAATGCTCAGATCCCATACAAACCCCTTAGTGTGGATACCTAGAATAGACCCCTCAATTCTGGGATCCCAAATGGATCTATCACCATACCTGTCATCAATCAATCCTCCCAGATCCCAATGCCTCCATGGCCAATCATCGCCCAAGTCCCCTAGCTCGGACTATGAACTGCATATGGCTATAGGTATTGCCTCATGAGGTGGAGACCACCAACATGCATCAATGCTCCATGGACCCTGCTGTGCTGTATATATGACTGTATAAGCTACCCCACCAAATGCATACCAACTCATCACCTCTCTCCCCCGACTCAATCCAATGCTAATCCTGCTCTTCCGAAGTCGGATGAAATGCTAAAGAGTTGTTGACATGTGCCCCACTGACAACTGCAAACTGTAGTACCTGTCATGTCTACGGGTCTATACTTTGCTATGCACCTAAATAAGAAGATCATACCATCCATAGGAAACCCAATCATGATCTCCTGCCAGTCTATCCCGGTCGAAGAATCCAATGTGGTGATATCTACATATGGAACATGCCTAGAGTGTGTTCTCCAACGCACACTCAACTCACGCTGCTCTGTCCTGCCTGTCAATGAGAACTGACTCATAGGGAAGGCCCCTCTCTCTATCATAGGCTCAGGGCAAGGTGTACTGCAAGCCCCATCGATGTACTCCTGGACAGTACTGCTCCCTGAAAGTACTCTAGTATTGCTAACTATATATGCATCTACCGACACCTCATCAATGGGTCGGCCTTAAGCTGGATGTAACACCATCTCCAATAGCCCCTCATCCATGGCTAAACCCAAGGTTAGCTGCATATCTAGCATAGGATCATTGTGAACCTCCATCTAGCTCTCCCCCAAAGGAATATCATGCATGATGTGCATAACATCCTCATCAGCTACCCCGTGCTCCACCATATGCTGCTCAGGATGAATCATCACAAGTGAATCATCACAAGTGAATCATCATTCTGAATATCTCTCATCGAGTCCTCTAACTGCTCACCCTGCATGACGGAAGACAAATCCGGCCTATTGTCATCAAATACACATGATTTCTCATGCTCCCCAAAAGCATCCTCATTTTACCCCATGGACTCATCTAAAGAAGAGTCCTTTTCCTGGCATACAGAAGGAATGTCCCCCTGCTTTACCTTCGCCACATCATCTGCATCACTTAAGCATGAGTGATCATGCCTCCCTCTGCCTCGGATATGCCAATAAAACCCTCGTAGCCCTGTCTCTGCTAAATGTGGTGTCTCCAAATGATCAACACTATCCTCATCAATCCTAGGTGAGCTGCATCCCAAGGTACACCTAATGCCCCTTTCCATAAGTCCCCTTGGAGGTAACGCTCCAAGTGCCTGCTTCGCCGTATCATGGATCAATACATACCACCAAGTGTCTCCACACTCCTCATCAGGCCACTGTATGCTACAAACTACCACTGTACACCATCAGATACTGCCAGTTACGGCTATACAATCATCTATTGTCACGTATCCTGCATGGTTCAAAAGATCCACCACTCTACTAGTAAACCCCCTAGGGTGGGCTACATCTCCCCATCTTCTCTAAAGGATCAGAGAAAACAAACTCCTCATATGCTAATTAAAATGACACCATTTATCCTATCCTCCATAGCTCAAGCATCCCAGATACCCATGAGAGAGCACCGTCTCTATACATTGCCATGTCTGGTGGCCTGTTGATTCCTCCTCCTTCGACCAACTCCTGCCAACGCAAGCTAATCACCCTGTGACCCCATGCATGGTCATTATGTTGATATAGCTCTAGAAAAGGGTGTACCCTCTTGTCGAACCATCCTACCTATCACTAGGGAGGTTTGGGGCTCCGATAGAGATTTTAAAATGTGTGTGCTCCCAAGCCTCAGACCCATCGCACAATAACTACCATCACCTAATGATTCTATCATGTAATGGTTAATCCCACCTGTATCCAAATTGTAATCTAGCCCTCGCATCCCTATGGTAATCCATGGACTCTACTGAAATGTGGCCATGGATGTATCCAGCTGCCTAGCCTACTCCATGGGGTACCAACTCAGTACCTCTCGCCATCCAACCTCGAGAAAAGAATCAAATGAAAGAATCCCCGAATATAAAATAGCCCCTCCATCATGCGAGTGCTGCAACCTACCGATGTATGCCTGAAGGGGGGTGCTCTGACACTCCAATGTGCCCTCTAACTGCACCATTAGGGAATCCAACCGTTCCCCAATATGGACCAATTTTTCCGCTGGCTCGACAAAAAACACTATCATGCCCTCCAACACCTCATTCTGTCATAGGATAGCCTCTCATACTAATGTGGCCTTCACGTTCAAAGCTAGAAGGTCAAATTGAAATTGATGGCACTGTTGTGTGTGACCATCATCCAATACCTCTATATCTCCTAGCGCCTCCTCAAGGGATATCCCAAAGGATAGATGCAAATCCTCCTCCATAGATACTCCAATAAGAAAGGTATGCTCACTATTCAACTGCATGTGATTGTCATCCGATAATTCTGCCATAAACCAAGAGGCCTATGTACCTATTGACACCTAAACAATGGTGGAGTTATTTTGCGACACCTCATCAAATTGTGATACACTGCTATCATTAGAGAACTCGGTCACAACCCCAAATACCCCATCAATGGATACCTCAACAATGGGTGGTGTCTCATCAGCGAGTGTATTCTCAAATGTCTCCTCCGAAGTCTTTTCTGTACTCTTTGATGACCCATCAAAAGTAGGTAGAAAAAGTCTACCCACTTTTGAGACCGAGATTCATATTCCAAAAAATAATCACTGATAGCCTCATGCTCTTGTGGTCCTCCAGCCCCATTTCCTGCTACTAGGAAGGTAGACATAGTGGAGCATTGTGAAGCTTGCTGCACCGCCGGCTGCTCATACCAATGATGTGAAGTACCAAAAATTTCTCTATTTTGCAACCCTCTTGGGGTTTCCCTTCATCTCTCTACTCTCATCTCCTTGATCTCTATGGTGAGATCCTGCATAGTTTTAAGGAGGATATTTCCAAACTCCTTCCCATAACATTTTCTGCCATTGGAGACTCCCTTTATCCTCCTCCACTGGAACACCGTTTTCTTGCCGTATGTGAACTCTGAAACAAGTTGAACCTGGTATTGCAATTGGAAGAATATGAAAAACGACCACCACAACAAATATGAGAAAATCCTCTTCAGAGAACCTTTCGTTTCTCTCAATCCAGACATAATTTGGAAAAAATTCTCATTGAGAAATAGAATTGGTCCATTATGCACAAAATACATGTCTCATATTTTCGATATGCGTCTTCATTTCACTGAAATAGCTAACACAAAATAGTTTCTTTTTATCCCAATGAATTTTTGCATTTTTTGTTTTTTCTATCTCTAAAAAAACCTTCCATTTCTCTCAATCCATACCAAATTTGGAAAAAACTGCTCATAAAGAAATAAAATTGATCAATTCTACAAAAAACCCATGCCTTGTACTTTCGAGATTCATCTTCATTTGCATGAAAGAGCTAACACAAAACCGTCACTTTTTATTTTAGCGGATTTTTTGTTCTCAGTTTTTGTATCTCCTTTTCCGGTCCATAATGTATTCTCTATCTTTGGATGTCATAGACTGGTTGTTCCATAGGCTGAGCCAAGTCTATGAACTCTGATACCACTGTAATATTTCAAAATAGGGGAAACATGAATATTGAACATAAATATGGAAATTGCAGTAAATATCAATACATCAAAACATGAGCAGATCATTGAGCTATTTTATTATAGATAATAGCAGAAATGAAGTACAATATATTGAGGAAAAAGAAACTGAAGCTAGGAAAAACAAGCCTGAAATGACCCAATACACCAAGACATGAAAAAATATTGCCACATAAAATGTCGGAAGGCTAAGACTGCGTAGTCCTGTTGGGAACAACTGCAGCTGGAAACTAAGAATACATGAATCTGATGATAGGGTTCTAAAAAAATGCCGGGATCAAAGATCTAGGCTTTCTAGCACAATTCCAAGATAACCCAGGAGGGGTTTCTTGAAATATTCAAGATGGAAAATGCAGCCCTAGGGCTAAAGAACGCACTGCAACTGAGTAACTGTCGAGAGGTGGCTGATCTGATATGAAAATAGCTTATACTTCTTCCCATTGATCTTTCAGATGAAGTTTTGATCCCCTCACTGGAAAACAAGCTCAAGAACTTGGGTTCTCAACCCGCCACTGCAACTGCCCTCCTGAATTGTGCAATTTCTAAAGGATATTGCATTGCTGAAGGTGGCTGAGGATTGGCATGATGCTGGATGATGGAATGAAGCTCAAAGGAACCTCTCCTAAGTCGGCACTCAAAGTCCCCCGAGGATGAGGGTGGGATTTATTCTCGGAAACACCCTTGTGCTAAATAGCACAACAGACTTCGCTAAACAACTGAAGCATGCAGAAATTCATAAAATACCATACATAAACAATATTCAAAATTATTTCTATGGTTTTCATCCCCTTACTTATATTCTTGTGAGCTCTCACCCCCTTGGCCCCACACAATAATGATGTTACTCTTATGGCCCCTAACCTCCATTATGACTACGCTGTCCTCCATTTTCTCCACTACCCCCATAACTGTGCTGTTGATTTGGTCAAATTCGCCCCATCCACATGCATTGACCCACTTTCGCAGCAAGAACTGGTTTATTCATCTTGACCCCATCTAGATGCATTGATCCACATTCACATTAAGAAGTGGTTTTATTCCTACTAAAGGGATTTATGGGTCCCTCTACTCTCTTATTCATCTATTAATTAAGGAAGACAAAATTTAATATTCTAATTAGCTAAAAGCTAAATTAGGAATATTACAGTCATATAACATATGCTTCAAACCTTGGAAATCTCACAATAGAAGCCATCAATGAAATTTTCTTCACTTAGGGCATATAGAAACTGAAATATAAGGGGATGATAGACCCTATTTAATTGGTCCCGAGGATGATGTCCAGTTTGACCAGGTCTTGAGGGATGATGCCCAATTTGACCTATAACAAGAAGGGCAGAATTTTACCTTTAAAATCTACCTGCACTAGTGCTGGGAAAAGTAAATTCAACGAGAATTGAGTGTTGCTTGAATAAAAATTTCTATGCCATATATCCCAAACTTGGATAAGGGCTTGGTTGCTACATTTGAACCTGCTTCTTCTTAGTGACAACCAACACATCTAAAAATAAAGCAACATTCCCTTTTTATTAAAAAATTGATCTTCTTGCCAACATGCTGGTTTTCTGGTTGATCCTTCTGCAATCATGTCAGTCAAATAATTTTCATAATTACAAGATTTTTTTTTCTTTATTTTTATTTTTTGTCATATATATATATATATATATTTAATTTTTTGTTTCAGGAAAAGAAAGAATGATATTTTCAATAGGTTGGTGTTGCCACCTACCATATCCTTTTTGGATTGATGTTGTACTTGATGCATAAAACTTTCCTTTGTGAGGGGCTAAAAATATACCTTCAATCGATGCCCATTCACCAGGAATACTGAATTCCATCCATCAATATTTTTTATTTCTACCGCTCCATTTTCAAACAATTTGATCAACTGATAAGATCCCAACCAACGTGTATGGAATTTCCCCTTAAAATATTTAAATATAGAATCATAAAGGAGTACCCAATCACCTGGTTGGAACTGCTTTTTCCGGATAGAATTGTCATGCCATTTCTTGTGCTGCTGTTGAACCAATCTATTCTACTGAACAATATCCCTTCAAAATTCATCTAACTCATTCATCTGTAGAAGACACTGCCGTTGTGATTTTGAGAGGTCTAGTCCCAATTGAACTGCAGTCCTGAAGGTCTTAGTCTGGAATTCTATCAACAAAAGGACTTGTTTCCCACATACCATCTCATATGGTGTGTGTCTCGTGCTGTTTCTCCAAGTGGTTCAATATGCCCACAAGGCTTCTGGTAATATGCTAGCCCAATCCTTTCTATGCATGTTCACTGTCTTCATAAGGATGGACTCAATTACCTTGTTTGTGGACTCCACCTGACAATTTTATTGCGGGTGATATGGTGTAGATTTCCCGTGTCGAACTTTGTATTTCTCCATCACACCTTATCCCATATTAGAAATAAACTGCGGTCCATTGTCAGAAACAATATCTCTAGGCACACCAAATCTAGGAAATATCTCAGTAAAAAAAAAATCAACAACAACTTTTTCAGTAGCAAAAGAAACAGATTAAGCTTCTATCCATTTTGTAACGAAATATGTGCAAACCAATATATGATTTTTATTTAATGATTTCGGATTTATTGGTCCTACAAAATCGATAGCCCATTTTTCAAAGGGCTCAATCATAACCCGAGGACATAAATAAACTTCTTTGGTTTGATTGGGCTGGCCCATTCACTGACAGCTATCACATCTCTTGACATAGTTTTTGGCATCCTTAAATAAGGAGGGCCAAAAATAGCCAGTTCAAAATTTTTTGTATGAATTTTTCTTATCAGCGAAGTGGCCTCCACAAGGTTCATCATGAGCAGATTTTAAGATTTCAAACACTTCTTCCTCTCTTAAACACCTACAGATAATGAATTCTGGCCTAGTGTAAAATAAATTTCCTTGAACCTAAGAATATGCAACACTTTTCTTTATAATATTCCACTTTTCACGAGAAGATGAGTGAGGTGGTGTTTTTCCAGTGACTAAAAATTTAGCTGTGTCAGCGAACCATGTTGATTATGTTGACAAAGAAAAAATATTTTCGTCAGGAAAATTATCATCAATAGGAATTACTTCACCAGGATTATTTAATCTTGAAACATAATCTGCTACAACGTTATATTTTCCTGGTCTATCAACAACAGTAATATTAAATTCCTGCAACAATAGTAACCACCTAGTCACTCTAATGCTAGTTAATTGTTTATTCATCAAATATTTTATCGCAGAATGATCAGTATGCACAAAGACTTCATGCCCTGTAATGTAGTGTCTGAATTTATTAATAGCAAAAATTACAGCTAAAAACTCTTTCTCAGTGACTGTGTAGTTTAGTTTGGTGGGTGACAAGTTTTTGCTGATGAAGTAGATAACATAGGACTGTTTGTCTTCTTCCTATCCTAAAGCTGCACCAATGGTAGTATCTAAGGCATTAGAGGAAATGTGAAATGGTAGAGACGAGTTTGGTCCTCTCAAAACTGGTGCCTGTACTAGTTTTTCCTTTAATGTCTCAAAATACTGTTGGCAAGTTGTGGACCAAGAAAACTCACTATCCTTAGCTAAAAGTCAAAAAAGGGGGGTATCTATCCTAGAGAATTTCTCAATGAATCTCCTATAGTAGCCCACATTTCCTAGGAAACCTTTCAATTCCCTTTGATTTTTGGGTGTAGGAAGACTCAAAATAATCTCTATCTTTGCGGGGTCAAACTGGATACCTTTGTCAGAAATAAGATGGCAAAGAAATACTCCTTTCTTACACATTAATCTGCACTTTCTGTCACTCAAGGCAATATGAGCTTCTTGGAAACGTTCAAACACTTTTCTAGATTTTTGAGGGCCTCCTGAAATGAATCACAAAACACAGAAAAGCCATCCATATAGATTTCCACACACTCAAAGGTCCACAAAAATTGCCAAGACTACCCTTTGAAAGTTAGCTGCAGAATTACATAGCCCAAAGGGGAGAACTCGGTAAGAAAATGTACCCCATGAGTATATAAAGGTGGTTTTGTCTTGATCCTCAGGTGTGATCTATATCTGGTTGTAACCACTACATCAATCTATAAAAGAGAAGTACTTCTTACCAGCAAGGGTATCAAGCACCTGATTGATAAAAGAAAGGGGGAAGTAATCCTTAAGAGTGGATTTGTTCAATTATTTGTAGTCAATGAAAATGCACCATCTCACATCTTTCTTCGGGATTAATACTAATGGAGAGACCCACTGGCTATCGGGAAGAGGATAGATAAAATCAACATCTAAGGGTTTTTGTAATTCTTCCTTTACAACATCTCTTAGAGCTAGGTTCATACGCATTTGGGGTTGTCAAACAGATCAGGCTCCCTCTTGAACATAGATATGGTGAGTACAGGTTTCAGGAGGGATGCCTTTCATATCTTCGTAACCCCATGAAAAGGCATCAAGATGGTTTCACAACAAATTCACAAGCTACTATTGCTAGGATGAATCCATGTATGAATTGATATGCACAGATTTTCCTGGAATAATCTCAACAGGAGTGGTATCAGGCTCAAGAGTACAAAGAGGTGCTGCTAGAGACGGTGGTGAGGAAGGTTGGGAATCATAACTTTCCTGAAAATCTAGATTAAAGATTTGGCTCAATGACTCAAATTTGCGTATGGTATCTAGATTGTTCTGGAAGTCTTGTATCTCACCCTCCTCAAATGACTCAGCACAATGATGTAGCACAGAGACAGATTGAGTCTCCTCATCACTACTGTAATATATCCACAAAGTGTCTCAAAGCTCCTGAATGGATCTAGAGGATGGATATAAGGTGACCTTCTTCCTAAAATATCCATGGGAAATATATATGTCACCAGAACGACATCCAATGTAGGCATCAGCCATAGCAAGCCATGGTTGTCCCAAGAGCAAGGGATTTCCTCCCATTGGATTCTTTGGCTGAATCACAATGAAGTTTGCGGAATATTCCCACGAATCTAATGAAATGACCACACCATCCAACACTCCTTCCGGCACGATCTTAGATTTGTCTGCCAATTCAAGCACGGTGGGAGTAGGATGAATATAGACCAACCCAAGTTGATCCATGGTTTGCTTGGTCATAACATTAATGGATGTCCCCACGTCTATAAGCACACTAGATACAAGGACATCACCTATATGAACAGAGACAACAGGGTTTCTGGGGTCAATATATTTTTCCATGTGCACACACCCCGTCAGTAACTCTACTGCTCTTCCAACAAATTGAGTAGTTTGGGTTCCAATATTATCATTAATTTCTTCTTGAGACATATTTCCCTAATTATTTTCTTACAGATGGGGATATATTTGATATCTTGCAGCAAAGGTACCTTTATGAAAATATTCCTAAGCTCAGAAGCTAGACTAGACTAGGGAATGGGGTCATTCCTCCCCACAACTAGCTTCTCTGGATAGGGAGGCCGGTATGAAGAGGATGGAAAAGGCTCTGAAGGTACGGGGATGGGATGAATGGTGACATCTCTAACAGAATGGTCAAGAGTTTCCTCCTCACCCTTCTCTTCAATAATCACCATGGGTTGCTTCTGATTTTCTGAGGTTACTATCTTCCCCGATCTCAATTGGAGATCATTGATTCCAACTATAATGGACTGATAACTGGATGGAGGAAATGGGTTCATGGAATGGATCATTTGTTCTTCTTTTTTATTTGGGTTTGGTATGGGTTGGGCAAGCAGTTGAGGAGGTCAAAATGGTGGAGGAAATGGTAATGGTGGCATAGGCTGACTCATTTGGGGCAATGACGATTGTGGCATTGGGTAAGGTGCATATGTAGGTGGGTATGATTGCATAGGTGAAGGATAGGAATGATGTGAATGGTTTGGCCCTCTCCATCCTTATTGCCAAGATTGGGAGGGTTGTCCATAGTGATATTGGTTCCCATGCTACCAATGTTTAGAGTGATTAGTGTTAGGATAGGAATATGGATGTGCATTATAACTAAAAAAATGCGGTGGGAGTTAAGGAGCCATACCTACACTTACTTGATGATAGTTTCTTCGTGCTCCCATAGCATGCAATGACTCGGCTTTAGGTTGGCCTCCTTCAAATAAAAATTCCAGTCTAGGTATGGAGGGGCATTTTTCCGTGGCATGGTTCTCTGCAAAAATTGCACATTTATTAGTTCCTTTAACATCAAGAGGAAATTCTCTTAAAGGATGTTTTTTTCTACATTTTGGACAAAAAATAGACAATGAATCTTGTTCCTCTACAAGTTTTTGCTGAAATTTCAAAGAGTCTATCTATTTGCTAACAATATTCATTATTTCAATTTTCATGTTGTCCATTTTGTTCTCCAATCCAATAATCATAGCATCAGTAGATTCGATTTTCTTATTTCTATTTCGAATTCATTTGCCTGATCTATATTGATTCCTTGAGAATTTCCTGCATAAGTCACAAATTTGATCAAATGGTTTCTGGGCAATATCCCCTTGTCCTAACAAATTTAAATTATTCCTAGCTTTATCAGTAAGCCCACGTAAGAACAAGGTCCTAATGGTACTTAGATCAAAGTTGTGCTTTGAACTTTGGAGGATATAAGGAAATCTCTCTAAGTAGTCCTCTAATGTATCATCATAGTTTTGCACAATAGTAAAGATTTCATCTTGAATATCTCTAGTTTTAAAATATTCCTGATATTTTGACAAGAACAATCTCCATTTTCTCCCAGGAATATATAGTGTTTCCTCCTAGTCCCATGAACCCAAGTAATGTTGCGTCCTTTACATATTAAAAATTGGGTCCTTGAAGAGATCTGCCTTCTTTAAGGATTTTCCTTCCTGCACTAAGCTGTTATTCCTGTACTTCTGCAATCTGCTTGAAATAGTATACGCACAAGGCTTATGTGATGGAAGTATATTTTACACTTATACTGGAGATTTATGTCTTTATGCAGGGGCTCTCAGCCTTAGGACTAGAGCACTCTGTTCCTGTATCAGGATATTGGTTCCTGTACTAGAACAGAGGTTCCTGCACCAAGTTTTCCAATTACTTTCAGGAAAAATTAAAGAGTGTGCTAACTATGAAAATAATTTGCAAAGGGGAACAAAACTTTGAAATAACTTCCACAAACAAAAGAATGATTCAACCAAACTGAACTTTGAAATGAAAATAGACTTCGAAATAAAAATGAACTTCAGAAGCCAAAACACACTTTCTTCAATCAAGTAACTCTCTCTTGTAATCAAATAAAGTACATAAATCGGATATGCCTTTTAATATTTTTAACTCAGAAAGGTTCACTTTAATAATTCAAAATGAGTTTTAATACTTTCCTTAAAAGTGTAAAGTGCAGGTACAATTCAATGTATTGTAACATCGTTCATTCCTTAATTACCAAAGAATATTTAATCCCTAAGATTTTAACTCTTTATATTAAAAATACTTCTATTTGATAATGAACACTCACTTGTAGAAATGTATCAAATCTATGTGAAATAAAGGAATGAAATATCTTTGTTGTGATGAACCAAAAAAATCAAGTTGCAGAATTGTAAATGCACTAGTGTAGGAAAAACGTGCTTGCACGATCCAGACAAAAGTAAACTAAGATTTGGAAAAGAAAATTACTGAAGGTAAATCAAAATTAATTAACATTCACACCAAATATCTGTCACACATTGGCTATCAATGAAATAGAATCAGAACTCTTGTGAAAGAATGAAACATAAGCTTAATCCATGCTTTGCATTTAAACGAAATCAACGCACACCTTTGACGAAATGAAAGCGAAAGGGAGAATGAGTTGGGTTGGCTGGGCCCTAGCCAACCAAATTGTTTCCCATTTTAGGAAACTTTAAACTTCAGTGCTTAGTGACACATCAATAAATAATTAAAACGCAGGATGAAAATAACATGGCGTAGCTCAGTATTAATTTCAAATCAGCAAATGTACATCATGAGATTGAATCCAACCCATAACGAGGGCGACAACAACAAAATCACAATTTCACCAAAGTTATAGTAGCATTGCTATCGCTAGCTAATTCCTATCTGAAATCTACTTTTTATACAACCCTTAGGCCCGCGTCCATATAAAAATTACATATAGTCGTTCCAATCCAAGCCTTTCGGCTGAAACAAAATAAAAATAACATTACAAAATAAGCCTGTGACTATAGTGAAGTGCTAATATAATCATTGGATGGTGACCTAATCTCTACCATATCCATGAGTTTCCTCTGCTCAGAGTCCAAATCGAGATGACCGCAACTGGACAAGAAAAAATGGAACGAGATGCCTGCGTTAGGTAGTGAGCTGTCATAAGAGTTTATGAGTGAGCGATTGCTAATGGTGCAAGAATCCTACCCACACTCGACCATGCTAATGAAAGGATTAATACATTTGTCTATAAAATACTTTAGGGGAGAAAGTATTAGTTGCAAGAAATATTAAAGGCACAAAATCTATTAAAATGATTAATTATGTGCTTTGTAAACCTTAAATATGAAATATAAAGCTAGTGCGGGAATATACATGATTCTTGGAATAGTACATGAATAAGGAGGTTTGCGAGGATAAAATAGAGGTCTAAGGTTGTGGTTTTGAAGTAGGAATGTGGTAAAAAATGAAGCATTTTATCCTACCAATAGGGACCGAGTTAGCTTTCAATACAACTTATCATCCATAGAGAGATGAAAATACAAAGAGGGTTAGCAAGATTCTTGAGAATATGTTTAGGATGTATGTTGTGCATCAACATAGGAAGTGAGAAGAGTATCTCCAATTGGTGGATTTTTCATATAATAATTGGTATCGGGAGTCCTTGAGGATGAATCCATTTGAGGCACTTTATGGGCGGAGTTGTAATACTCCTATCAGTTGGAGTGATCTAGTGAACAAGGTACTGATTGGACTGGATATGTTGGTTGAGATGGATCAGGAGATGCAGATAACCAGAAGGAAATTAAAGGTGACATAGGTCAGGCAGAAGTGTTATGTACATATACATAGAGCATTCAAGGAGATTTAGGCTGGGGAGATGTGTACTTGTGCATCAAGCCAAAAAGGAGCTCTTTAAGGATTGGATCATGTGTCACGCTGGAAAATCAGTATTAGACCAGTGGCTTACCAACTTGCACTGCTACCAAAATTGAAATCCATGATGTTTTCCATGCTTCATTACTTAAGAGATATCTCTAGGATGTTGATCATGTGATTTATTAGTATGAATTGCAAGTGGAATAGAGGGAGAGATTTATCCAGAACCTCAGTGCATTTTGTAGGGTAAACAACCCATGCTCTGGAACCAAGAAATCTAGCAAGTTAAAGTGTATTGGAATCATTTTGGGCCCGATGAAGCTACATGGGAGATGGCTAATCAGATTCAGGATTTGTATCCTCCCTTATTTGTTGGTTGAGAAGATTTGTTTAGTTTATTTTTATATATGCATATGTGTATTATATATATTGCATTGGGTTGTGTTATAAATCTCCAGTATGATGTTCATGGGTTCAGCAGTTTGGTATGATGTAAATGGTGCATCAAGTTGTGTTATAAAAATCCATGGGAAACATATATTTTTGGTTATAAGTGTCATTGAACATGAAGGACAGTGTTCCCCCAAGGGGGAGGGGTTAGTAACAACCCATGGTTGATTTCCCATGTAAATTAAATAAGGCCAAGGTCATGGGACACATATTTCAAGTTTAATGGTGGGAAAAACACTTTAGTGGGAATCACTTGTGGATTATTAGCGACTATGAAAATTGGCAAAGACATTAGCAAAGGAAAAGAGACAATAATTAACATTAATTATGAAAATAAAGTAAAATAGGAGAAAAGGAAGGTGAAGAGACACAAATTATATGCAAGGGAAACTAAACGAAAAATAAAGGAAAGTGAAGAAAATAGAGGCACCAATGATAAAAAAGGCTTCAAAGAAATAATTACTAGAATTTTGAGAGTTTTTAGTTCAGCACACTCTCATTCTCTCATAATCTTGCACATTTAGAGCATTCTTGGATCATTTTAGCATTCACTTGGATTTTGAGAACGAAGGCAAAGTAAATCAAGGAAGAATGGATGAACAATTGGATCAACAAATACAATAGGGATACTTTGTAGGAAAGAAGTTGCATGTGTGATTTCCTT
Organism: Pinus albicaulis; assembly: GCA_034641835.2. Classification (NCBI taxonomy): domain Eukaryota; kingdom Viridiplantae; phylum Streptophyta; class Pinopsida; order Pinales; family Pinaceae; genus Pinus; species Pinus albicaulis. Next base: position 593,512,058 of record CM076572.1, read on the forward strand.
GTTGATTTTTGGAAACATGGTATATGCATTTGGTTCCATGGTTTTGTGTTGTGATTGACACAAATATTTTCCTGGATTTACAGTGGTTTCAACCTTTCCTTGCCATTTCCTGGATAGCCATGGCGTTGTGGGTTTCACACTTGCTTTTTTGAATGGTGCTCAAGTTCCCTATGGTTGTGGGTTGGAACAAATGCTCTACAATCCCTGGAATAGTTTGGGTTGAGTTACTAGTTTTTGGATCCTATAGGTTGGGAAAAATGCTTTAACACATTATGGGTTGAGTTACTGGTCCCTGGAGCTGTAGTTGGAAAAAATTCTGTGGAGACCTAGAAGGTTGTGGGTCAAGTTACTAGTTCCTGGAGTCTTGGAAAGCTTGGGTAGAAACTGATCTACATGATGTTAGTGATTTCTGGACTGTACATGTGTGATCACTGTGATCGAGGGTTGAGGTGGTTTAGCCTCTAGAAGCCATGGTTGGTTTTGTTTTGGTTTAACCCATGAGATCCCACATTCATGCTTAGAGTATGGTGTAGGGGTGATTAGATGAAAGGGAGATTTGGTTCAACCCAATATATGGTCGGGTGGTTTATGGAAGTCTGTGACATGGTTAGAATTTTCATACGTTAATATGAGATATTTTCCTATTATGATCTATGATTAGTGATAGTGATTATGTTGGTGATTTTATGGATGAATTTCCATGGTTTATATTATGTTTATATGTTGATTATATTTTGCTTATATGATGTAATATATCTATGAATCTTGACATGTTTTGATAAGTTATTGAATGGTCGATTAATTCATGGGCTAACAAGTGTTGTTGTAGCTAGTTAAAGGGGGGTTGGATACTTCTTGGTGATTCTCAGATGAATATTATCATTTTATGATCATATATGCATTCATGAACTGTAGATTATATGTTTTCCAAATGTTTGACGAAATGTATATCATGGATTAGGCATGTCTAGGTCAGGTTGTTGAGAGGCCTTTCTCTCTCAAGTAGTAAGATCCAATCGAGAGCTATCTTCTTCTCCTTGAAGTGAGTAGTCGTTCAACTTTAGATTAGTTTCGGGAAGCAAGTAACAATGAATTTCTTTAGGATTTTGATTGGTTGGCTTTGTCTTCATCTTGTTTAAGTTTATGGAAAGTTATAGGAAATTCTGGGTAGTGGTCTAGAGTCTAGCCTGAAAAAGTGGCTTAGATCTTGGAAATGCTGGTACTAAACTGAAGAATTTTGATTATAACTGCATGGAAGCTGGCCTATGTATGTGGTTAGGATCCCATGACCACACTGATGTTGTGTTGTGCATGCAGTTATGGAGTTTCCTTGGTGAAAAGAGCTCCATCTATAGGATGTATCATTTAGGTTGGTTTATAGGCCCATGAGTGGTCTATAGTCCCCGAGGGATGTCTGTAAAGTTATCTGTGTGTCGGCCCCACTTCCATAACTGGAACTTGGAGGTAGGTTCATATAATAGTGACACTCATCTCATGTTTATCCCGACAAGCTCGTAAAAGTGGGTAAATGTAGGAGGAGGTGTTACAGGGTGGTACGAAAGTGGTTTCCACTCTCTTTGAGTGATATCATATAGGATAGGGTGGTATTATAGCTTCCATGTTCAAACACATGGAATGGATGGGTTAAAATGCATATGGCTATGCATGCATGTCAATTGTTTATGTGTTCATCATGCATGCATGTTAGTTGTCAATGTGTTTTGTGATTGTTATGGTATCATGCATAGTAGATCAGACATGCATCGTGGTGGTCATTATTTCAGTTTGTGTCATCATGATGATGTTGGTGTCTTATGAGGTTGAGATGTTGGCATGTTGAAATTATTATGTATATATATTTGTGCTAATATGGATTGATAGTGCATAAGAGATAACCTCCCCTGAACTTCACATATGTATGATCTTGATTATGTATATATTTGGTTTATCTAACATAACATGTTTACAGGAGAGAGAAGATTAGAGACGACGAACATAATGGTGGATTATAGTTCACGTGAATATCCTTACAAATAAATTGAGCATCAAGGAGATAAGTACTCTCCTGATATAGAAGATACATTGAGAAGTTTGAAGGAAAAGATAAGAAGTTGCAAGGCATACAATAACATGTTAATTGAGTCACAGGAAACACTTTTCAGATCACTAGAAAAAAAAGTAGGAGTTAATGCAGTTATCCTTCAATATTTCAGATTTGCAGAAGCAGGGAGAACTAAGGATCAACTATGGATAGGGGGAAAGGAATAATGGGGCATATGGTAGTAGGTCTCGATAATGATACATGTTGGATAGGGATGACATAGTCAGAGGTGGTAGATCTTTGGATACTCTTGAAAGATGAGCTAACACTCGTGGATTCTATTCTAGTTACAGTTCTAAGATACATCATCTTCATTACAGATAACATCCTTACAAGAGGAGTGAGAACCAATATTTTCCATAAGATATTAAGAAATAAAATCCTCCTATTTCTGATGGGTATGTGAAGAAACCAAAATATGTAGAAGCATGATTTATTAGGATCAAGAATTTCTTCAGGTTGCATGATTATTAAAAGAATATGAAGGCAAAAATAACTAGTTTTAGTCTCAGGGAAGAGAATATATTTGGTGGGAAGATGTGAAGCATATTAGAGGCATCAGGGTACAGGTGTTGATTTGGCATGAGTTTAAAAGACTCTTTAGGAAGAAGTAATTGTACGATGACGGACATGCCAAGGAGTTATATGACTTGAAGATGGGGTCTATGATATATGAAGAGTGCACGGCTAAGTTTATAGAGTTGTTGAAACATGTTCCATATCTTAAGGGCGAGAATACAAAGGTTCAAAGGTTCATTAGTGGATTTCATTTATAATTTAAATATCAGATTGAGTATGATGAGCCTCTACCATTGGAGGAATTCATTGGGAAGTTGAAGAATTGTTATGAACAATCTAAGTGTAAGTCTAAGCCTAAGTGGGATTGGAAAGCTATTGATAACACTAACGGAAAGTGGGTTAAGAAGTGAGGAAGACCTTAGGATGCAGGTGATAAGGAGAATGTGTCACCTTATAAGAAGTTCAATGTAGTTGACAAAGGACATGGATTTCTGTCTAAGGAGTAGAATAAGGGTGACGGAAATAAGAAATTGCAATGTTGGACTTGTGGTGGAGAGCATCATAGGAGATATTTTCCATCACACTAGCGTGGAATACCTCAGATTTATAGTGTTGAGGAGGCACATGCAATTGGAGATGTTGGGTAGAGTATTCGTCAGATTTATATAGTAGTGTATAATAGGTAGGCTGATCAATATGCATCCATTATTGAGATGGAGGGTAAGATATGTAATCAAGTTTTTTCTACTTTGGTTGATCTTCTTCTTCTTCTTTTTTTTTCTTCAGAAAGAAAAAAACACTGTCTATTAAAAGATATATAAACAGTACATTTCCAAGCATCACTCTAGTATGCTGGTAAAAACCATGCCAGATATAAAAACAACATAATAAGCATCCATTCATAGGCATATATAAGGAGAAGCCTGTGCTTACATCCCTTAGTTACATAAAAATTCATCATGCTCGAAAGACATAGGCCATATATCCAAACATAATAAGAAAAACATTTACGAAAGCCATTTCAAAGAGACATAAATTATCTATTCATTCACTATAAAGATGAAATGATATCCGTAGAGCCAAAAAATTCCCTTTAAGAATTGCTCAGGCTCCCTTACAGCAGTCTCAACATCCAGAAATCATCCATGTCCATAAAAGAGGAGCAAGCTCACCTATTCCATCGAATCAACAACCCAATTCATAATTCTCATGGTATGGGGATCTCAGTAGTCCATATTAGTTTACTGTCCTTATATTGGCCCACCTGCAAAAAACCAAAATTCATGCCAATTACCTTTTTTGATAATCCATCAACTCTAGTATTATTTTCTTTGTATATGTGGAACAAGGGAGGCTTGTTCATTTTGGCCCATAGTTGTTTTTTTCTCATGAGCCATCCCTGTGATCCCTGAGATGAAAAAGTAGCTAATCCAGAAATGGCATCAATGACCATTCTGGAGTCTCCATAGATATAGACCTCACTCAAGGCCAAGTTGAAGGCCACCAATAAACCACTCCAGAGTGCCATCAACCCCACCATGTTATTAGTACCCATACCACCATTCCAACAAATATGAATTCTTTTAGAGCGAGAGATTTTGATCCATGTGCCATAGCCCATCATGCCATCCTGACATGCCCCATCAAAGAAAATCGCAGGAAGGGATATGGGAGGGGGTATAATCCTTCTTGAGGCATCACATATAAGATCCTTAGTAGGCTCCCTGTCATTGATCCATTTCATGATCGAAGCATGTATAAGGGGAATGTAAATCGGCTTAACCTCAAAGATATACAAGTTTCTGGCAAGCCATATTTCCCAAATGAGGAAGAAAGGTAAGGATTGGAATTGTCCCTTGACCTTATCCCATCTTATATATAACTATAGGTATATCAGTCCTGACTTGGTGGATAAGTGTTGCTTGATTAATGAAGTGAATGAAAAATCTTAGTTGGTGCAGTTGGCTACAAAGACCAAGAGAAGAGTTCATCATTGGGTGAGATCTTATGCATTCGAGCTGAATGGTATGCCTACATCAACACATATAAATGTGCTTCCTTTGGGTTCATACAACATTCTTTTGGGCATGGATTGGTTGTTTATTCATAAGACTAAATTGGAAATGTTATGATAAGGATATTGAGTGTATGGATGATGTTGATGGGGAAGAAGAGTGTTGGGTGGAAAGTAGAATCCTACATCAAGGAGAGAATGGTTACAAATATAAAAGAAAAGCACAATTGAATGAAATAATGTGTATTGTTTGTAGTTCATTTTCCAAGGAAAAAGGAAAAGAATTGAGATGAGGAAGTCTGAAGAAGCATCATGTTTTGTAGAAATTTCAAGATGTGTTTCCCAAGAGATTTTAGAGTTGCCTCCTCACAGAGAAGTGGAATTTTCCTATTGAGTTGATGCCGAGATAAACACCAACACATTCAAGGAACCTTACATGATGAGTACTCCAAGTTGGTGGAATTGAAGCGTAAATCTAAATAGATTCTTGATAAATGATATATAAGGCCGAAGTGTGTCGCCTTTTAGGTGCACCAGCCTTGTTTTTAAAGAATGATGGCACTTCAAGTTGTGCATTTATTATTACAATAAGTTTAAAAAGGGTGACAATCAAGAACGAGTATCCATTTTCGTGAATTGATGATTTTGTTTGATCAATTGAAGGGAGAATAATGTTCTCAAAGATTTATTTGATATGAGTATATCATGGGTGGGTATCAATGAATAAGAATTTATGACCCGCATTTTGTACCAGGTATGGGAATTATGAGTTTATTGTAGTTCCTTTCAATTTTACTAATTCTCCAACTACTTTCATGTGCTTGATGAATAGTGTATTGCATCCTTATTTGGACAAGTTTGTTATTGTATTCTTTGATGATATATTGATATATTATAAGAATGAGGAAGAGCATGTCAAACACTTAGCAACTATATTGAGATTGTTGAGAGAGAATCATTTGTATGACAAGCTCAATAAGTGTATTTTCTTTCAGGCATAGGTACATTGCTTGGGACATGTTGTTTCCAATTATGGCATAACGATGGATCCATAAAACATAAGAGCTATCATGGAATGGGAAACTCCTATAAATGTGGATGAGGTGAGATCATTCATGGGGTTAACATGTTATTATAGGAGGTTGATAAAGAAATTCTTACCAATTTGTTATTATAACATCCTTTAGAGAAAATGGAATAAGTTTGAATGGACTCAGGAGTGTGCAACTAGTTTTGAGAAGTTGAAGAATTTTATTACAAATGATCCGATCTTGAAGATTGTATATCTAGATAAATATTTCGTGGTATCTACACATGATTGAAATATATGACTTGGTGAAATCTTGATGGAGGAAGGATAGGTGTCATGCTATGCATCGAGGATGTTGAATGAGCACGAGCACAACTATGTGACACATGATCTTGAGTTGGCAACTATCATTCATTCCTTGGAGATGTGGAGACATTATCTTCTTCGCAGAGGGTTTATTCTGATGAGTGATCATAGTGGATAGAGGTACTTGTTTGACTAACCAATTTTAATTCCAGCAAAAAAAATATATGTACGGACACCCTCAATGAGTTTGAATTCCGAGATCAAATACATCAAGGAAAGGAGAAAATGGTTACATATGCTCTTCATGTATGAGTGAAGTGAATCACAATCTTAACCGTGAGTAATTATGGCAAAAATTTGCATGAGTGTCTTACATGTAGAAAACACATGATAGGTACTAGTAGCTAAAGAATATATTTTTACAACAAAGTGAAGATGATAGAGATGAGGAGTATTACCTCAATGCATTGACATATTTAGCCGATTCAAGAACAAGATTTATGTGTCGGATAATGAAGGAGCTCAAGAAACTTATATTGAGGGAGTTTCATGTCAAGCCATATTCAGGCCACCCAGGATATCATAAGACTTTAATAGTTTTTAAGAAGTTCCATCGTTGGCCAAACTTAAAGAAATATGTGGTTGAGTTTGTTACAAGATGCTAGCGTTGTCAACATGTGAAAGCATAGTGTAAGCATCTAGTTGGTCTATTGCAGCCTATTTCGATTCCATAATGGAAATGGGAGTTCATTTCCATGGATGTCATTATAGTATTGATGAGGGAATCGAAGCAGCATGATTCCATCATGGTTGTGATTGATAGGTTGAGCAAGGTATCTCACTTCATTGTAGTGAAGTCCACTAATTCATCTGGTGAGGTAGCTCAAATATTCATTAGGGAGATAGTGAGGTTGCATGGTGTTCCCAATAATATTATATCACATAGAGATGCCAAGTCTTTTGCAATTTTTGGAAGATCATTAGGCTTTGGGGACAAAGAGCCTAAGACAACTTACATTCCAGATAGATGGAAAAACATGTTGGAAAATCAGCAAGGCAGAAATATTTTCTTATGATGATAATTACTTGTGATATTCTTATGTTCTTATTAAATTAATTTGTTCTTCTTTTATCTTAGTTCATCAAGCAATTACCAAAAACATAACACGAATATCAAAGACACCAGATGTAGGAACACAACCTGGGAAACACCCCTATTTAAGGGAAAACCCAGTCAAACCTCTTCATTCAGTATTTTCTCGAGATAATCCAAGACTCTTTGACCTAGACACATACTTCCTCCAATCACCAATTTGACCCTTCCTTCCTCTGTAGATGATAATGTTCCCATTAGGAGAATTTTAAGGTCTAAAGTGGGCCTCGTAAGGAAATTGTAAAATAATACGGGAAATAATAAAATAATATTAGATTACATCATCAAATTTTAGATTGAAAAAATAAAAAACTAATTTTCAACTCATATTTTCAAATTATCTCCCTACTGGTTTACTAAAATTTTGAGCGACAACACTCATTGGATGCAGAATTTGATTCCTCATCCAAGGAGTGCCCATGTTGCATACTTTCAATGGAACCTTCAACATGAAAAATGAGAAATACATGAAAAACGTGATTACAATCACATTTTTTCATGTATTTCTCATTTTTCATGTAGCATGGTCCATCGAAAGTATGCAACATGAGTACTCCTTGGATGAGGAATCAAATTTTGCATCCAAAAATTACTACCGCTCGAAATTTGAGTAAAACAATAGGGAGATAAGTTGAAAACATGAGTTGAAAAAGAAGTTTTATTATTTTATTATTTTTTAATGTTTTTACTTTTTTACTGCAAAAATGGTGAATCATCCTCCCATGGTTGACACCGTCATATTGAATCCTATTGGTCCTGATAAAGTTTATTTTAGTTGTACATTTTTCTTAGGAGGCCCATTTTAGACTCAAAATTTCTCTAATTAGTAGTATCTTCGACCTAGAACTTTGACCTTCTAGCAACAAAACTTCGACCTAACAACAAAACTTCGACCTAGTAGTTGCATAACTTCAACTTAGTAGCAACAACAAAACTTTGACCTAGAAGTAACAACAAAACTTCAATCTAGAAGCAACAACAAATTTTTTACCTAGAAGCAACAATTTTTTTTGTCCTAGAAGTAGTAGTAGAACTACGACCTATAAGCAACAACATAATTTTGACCTAGAAACATCAATAAAACTTCTACCTCTTGCAATTACAAAATAAATTTGCACGTGTGAGAGATATATGACCCATGAAATTCTATTTTGATCTTCTCTACAATTCTCTTCCTTTTCTTAGAACTTTTCACTTTTTATGCTTCTCCTATTTGTGTATCGAACTTGTTGAGTGATCCTCCAAATGAATCAAACTGGACCTCTATATATACCCTTTTTTGTGGGTCAAATTTCCCTAATGTAGGATGACTTCAACATGAAAGGACCAAATTCATGTGGAGGTGACAAATGAATTATTTGACTAAATAATAATTATTTTTACATGATTTAAAAGCCCAATAAGGGTCTCATAAAATGAACAATGACTCTAATGAATCAAGATAAACCTAGAAGTCCGCAATGGGGGCTTTGAGCTAGAAAATTATGACCTAGCACGAAACATAAAATTTAATAAGTCATTTTAATAATAATAAAAATTTCTTTTTCTTTCTTTTGATAAATACATTTCATTATGACTAAAATACAATTATGAAGACCAAACCTAGTTACATTCTTCAACACTCCCTCTTAACTAGGGAGGTATTCATAATTACACATATATATAAAAGTACATGGAAGATCTCAAAACACATGAACCCCAAAGAGTTTATGCACACACGATGCCACATACTAGATTCTTGAGTAGGGAAATATAATTGGGTGTGAATAATATCGATTAAATATTTCAACCTATATAGGTATCATCAGGTTTAATTACTAACCATAAACCCAGGAATTGGGTGCGTAATGCAAGATCATAGCTCCATGACCAACGCCACCCTCCCTACTTCGGGAACTAGACATCAATACATAGGCCGACCAAATATACTCCCAATAATTTTGTATTACACACGATGCCTCAACAAATCTCTCTCGATTAAACATATCAAAAACATCAAATAAATCAAGCATGTAAAACATGCTTCCAAAACTTTGAGAGATTTTACCTATACAAACACAAACCCAATCAGTAACAAACTTGAAAATGCAAATAAGTAAAAAAAAACCTTTGGGGTCTTCAATCATCTTGATGCCACTTATATCAAGTTATTAATATGAAACTAGTCAAAAGATTTTCTTCTTTAATTTCTTCAGAAATACCAAGACATCCTCAGTATACATTCTCCAAATTACTCTTCAATGCATACATCATTACTATCATAATATTCACTCCTATTGAAAAATTGAAGTAAGAAAATCATGATTTAATTTTCCCTTGAATTAAATAGGAGAAAATTGAAATTCCAAATCGAAATTTTACATTGCAAGACAACTTGAATGATTTAACTGAATTGTTATCACTCAGTTAGCTTAGTTAATTAGGTTTGTGGGCTTAACTTCAGTTGTGTACAATTATTCCTAAATTTTAGGAGCCAAGGTTGAGTTTAATTTCAGTTGTAACAATTTAATTCAGTTAAATTGAGTTAAGGTCAGTTAAACTAGTTCTTATTGTTGGAGGAACTAGTAGGATGTTTAACAGTGGGGTGTGTTAGTGTCAATATGTCAGTGATCAAACATACTCTTTCAATTAATTTTCTAGTAATCATAGGTCAAAATTTTTGGTATTTTCAAACAATTTTTCAAAATGAATTTTGGTCACTAAAGGAGTCTAGGCCAGAAATGCTGCTCCCTTCATCCCATCCATCACTATCATCACCTAAAAGTTCATCCCATTCATTTTCAGTCTTAGGTTATTCACTCCATCTCATCTAGGTCTACTCTCTAGGTATCGTTGTTTTTCCTTTGAAAAGTCCAATTTGTGATCAAACAAGGCAAACAATCCTTCATTTTCACCATATAAGTCTTCTAAAGGGAGTCAACATACTTAGGAAGAAAAAGTAATACATGTTGTCTTATTTAAAAATGTGTTTTAATATCAAAATATTTCAAAAGGCAAAACTGTCTTATTGTTTCACTACAGAAAAAAAAAAGTCATTTCCAAGCTTATAAAGGACAAAAGAAGCTTATCCAAACTCATTATTCTCTTTTTTTGTGTGGTACAGATCCTGTCTTACCTCCATTACACTCCTTACTGGTCAAGGTTTTGAAACAAAGGCAAAAAATACTCCAAGGAATACTTTTTTACGCTTCCATAACACTTTATTACGTTTATGTAGCTTCTACAATGCTTCTGCTGGTCGTTGTTATACTTCTGTAGCAAGTTGCTACGCTTCTCGAAGCAATTGTTATGCTTCTGTAGCAAGTTGCTACACTTATGGAATCAATTGTTATGTTTCTGGAATTAGTTGTTAAGCTTCTAGAACCTATGTTACACTTTTTCTACACGATGTTACACTTCTGGAAAGAGTTAAAAATTAGGGTTTTTTGGCTCCAAAGCCATTCAAACAAGCTCAAGGCTTGTGGGCATCAGTTCTTGGAGTTCTTACAATAGTAAGTTAATTTCCTATTCCCTCCCGTGGCCAAAATTTTAGGTTTACTATTGATTTTCATACTCACTCCATACTCCATTATACCTTCACTTCTTCATATCATTTAAATATTATAGTGCAATAAACCCTAACCCTCTCATATAACACAATCCTACACCTCCCACATACATCATACTGCCATCACCCACCATCCATACCCTTCCTAAGAACCATTTTCACCAAACCCTAATTTGTAGCCAGTTTTTAAGTGTTAAACTGGGAAATTCCTATGTTTCCCTCATTTGACCACCTTCATCACATCCATTTCACCTTATTTCACTCATATCACGAAGGTAACATGCAAGCTTATCTCTTGATTTTTTTGTAGAATTTTCCTTGGATTTAAAACACTTCATCCCATCCCTATAATCTATTTTTCCAAATTACACTACACATACCCATTCCATCTACACACTAGGGTTTCATCCTTTCACTAATAGAAAATATGGAGAGAGAGAAGAAAAAACTCAAGGGAGGGCGCCACATCAGATTAGAACCCTGCACCATGCAAGAAATCAATGCTTAAACCTTAGCCAAAAGATATTTTGAGAGGAATGGATGTTTGAGGTTCTGTGAGAAGATTATGGAGGGAGGATATCATATTCAACTTACAAGCTTATTTTCCACAAGTTTCAGTATGGGAAAGGCCATCATTGCAGGTGTAGAGTTCAACTTATCAGCAAATGTGGTTTCTTCAGCAACAAGTATACCTAGTCACAGAAAAAAGTGGTTTAAGGGCATGGAAATAGACCTTGAAGATTACAAATTTTTCCTCAAACCTCAAGTGACCTCCAAAACCAGTAAGTTGACATTCCAAAGCCTTCTTCAAGTCAATTCAATATTGTATGAGTTCTTTCCATCATTAGGTTTTTTCTTTCCTGCATTTTAGGGTTTCTCCTTTCTTAATAGGTTTAGGCCATTGGAGACCCTTTTCCCACCATCATCCTTTAGAAACCCTACCAAAACACCCCCTACCACTTACATTTTCCTTTACCCTTCTTCCATCAAATCCCTAAGTCCCCACTACACTTTCATAGCAAAACTAGAAATTATTTGTGTTTTCCTATTTTGACTCACTTTCCCATACCCATTTCAAGTGATTCCACCTGTATTCTCAAGCTAACACATTACCCTACTCTCTAAAATTTTTGGGAATTTTTCTCAACCTCCTCATACCTCATCATAGCCCCTAAACCTAACCTATCCATATCCCCTGTTTTCCAAATCCACTCATCCCTACCCAGTCATTTCATCTAGGAAGGTTTTATTGTGTTAAAAAATAATATGGAGAGCAAGAAAAAATTTCATAAGGTAGGTCATCATTTCAGGATTGAGCCAATTCAGACCCATGGAATCATTTTTAGAGTTTTGTGATCAAGCTAGGGTTTACATTGCACACATGGACAATTTTTATTCAAAATAAGTTTCTAAAGAAATGGAGATGAATTTTACAAAAGTGGATGAGGGTTTTGTAAATAATAGCACAAAGAAGAAAAACCTCCTTCATTTTATGAACATGTATTATGGTTTGGGATAAATTCTCAAAATACAGTTGCTCAAGGTCATTTTCTGCACTTTTGGACGTGTTGTCATCAAATCCATTTTTCAGGGGTTGGGATAAGGGTTTTTCAGTGTTTGATGACTCCATTTTGTAGCAGAAATCCTAATATTTACAAACATACAACTTGAAGTTCAAACATCCTCTGGAAAGGCCTCCAAAATCCCTCTCAAAGTAGGTGCTACACTTTTTCTCAGAGTGCACTATGCTTCTGCAAATTTTGAGTGATTAACGTCAAACTTGGATTCTAAGAAAATGGAAAATTATTTTGGAAAAATGGAGGATTTTTATTTTCATAACATTCCAAAGAAAAAAACCTCTCTCAGGTTTTCAAAAAATGTTATGGTTTGAGTGATATTTATCCATATTTAAGCGCTATTTTTGCAAAACATTTTTTGGAAAATTCTGGATTTTTGGCAATTTTGGAAATTTCTTCCTCATAGAAACGTAGCAAAATTTTGCTATGATTATTTTAGGGGCATCAAAATGATGATTTATTTATATGGTTGAATGAATTTTGATGAGTACATCATAGAACAAGATCTCTCTGTGCATGACAAGCTTTAATTTTGCAGAAAAGGCCAAAAAACCACTCATTTTTTATGCTTCTGCCACTTTTTTGGAGGCCTTGGTACGCTTCTGGAGTAACCTTGGGAGAATGAACTTTTGGAGGCCTTCCCATGGGGATTTTTGAAAAGTTAAAGATGTTCTAGAAACTAGACACACAGGGCTAGTTGATAGTTCTTTCAAAATTGGATTTGGACTCCTAAAAGTGCCTAAAAAATGGCCGCAAACTTTTTCTATGCTTCTATAAAAATCTATTACGCTTCTGTCAGAAAGTGTTACACATTTGCATTGTATTCCTTAGGACACTTGTCAAGCTTAGAAAATTTCAGAAATTCGAGGCTTTGCTGTCCTATGAGTTAGAATTAGAGACATGTAAATTAATGTAAGGGGCACATACTCCTAGTTCATAGCTGAATTTTAGTGGATGGTTTCTAACCTTCCTGGAATATAGGAAATGACTCATCTCTTGTCTTTATGATGCATTTTGGATGGGATTTAGACCTTATGAGGTGTAATGGTTCATATTTTCTATAAATAGACTCTCTTTAGTCTTTTGCTGGGTTGGATAGTATTATTTTGCAGTGGATCTATTGTAACAACATTTTGGAATGAAATCAAAGACAGTCTTGTAGAACTTGTGCTGAGAATCTTGTGGTATGCATTGGGGAATTTTTTACTGCTTTGTATGTTTATCTATTCATGTTAAATGATATGTTTTCCTCTTTCAGATACATATTTTCATGTGTTTATCTTGTAAGTTTATAAGACGAAGTCATGTTTGTTCATGCTCTGTTTCATACAAGGTTTACATGGTATGTATATGTTCTTCTAAATGAATAAATTCACCTCATTGATCATTCAGACTTTATATCACTTCATCCTATACTAAATGAAAAATTAATTATGATTTCAAGCTACCTATATAGCCTCACACATTCTCTGCAAATTGACCTCGAATTCAGACATAAAAGCCCTAGAACTAGCCTTCTCACTAACCTTTCTATCCAACACTTAAAGCATAAAACAAAAACCATATTTACTGAGCTTACATACCTAGCCTAATATAATTAGATATTCAGTAAATCCATTGACTGCAAAGTGAAAACGAGAGAGCCCTCTCTGGTCCTGGTAGGGCTAGCTACCTTACCTAAAGCCTAGTCCGTGGTTACCTTCCTTCAATCCCACTCTTAGCCTTGGGAAGTTGGGGGGAGTGTTAACATTTTTGGCTCCGTTTCCAAGGAGAAAAGGTTAAATTTTTCCCAGGAAATAACGAAAAATATTAGCTTTGATTGCTAATGGTGAACAATGGTAAGGCACAAGAAAGGTTGTGCATCTTTCACTTGGCGACTCCAGTGTCAAAGAATCTAAAGGTTCAGAGTTTTCATAGCGACTCCAGTGTTCAAAAAACTGGTAGCTGGAAGAATTTTTTGGCGACTTCATTATTTTCAAGATGAATTCAACTGCTAGAAGGTATCCCCCTATGGATCATGCTCACATTGCTGGTTTTCCAAATTGAATTCCTTGCATAGATTGGAAAACTTATTTGCCCAAATTCATAGATGGAAACGAGGATGATTCTATTCTGCATCTAATAAAATTTCATTGGCATACACATTATATTGGGATTAGGTTTCATGAGAATTTATTAATGAAAATGTTTATGGCTACCCTAGAAGGGAAAACAAGATCATGGTATGAAGGGTTGAAATCAGGTAGCTTATTCTCTCCTAAAGATTTTCACACAACATTATTTGAGTTTTATGGAAAGTATCACCATTAATTCTTGTTGTTCAAATATTGTTGTGAATCTTGTGAAGATTTCATTCAATACCTTGAAGAGGCTTTTGGTAATGAAGAGTGTCTAGATTATGAGATCATAGAGGCCCTTCATGAATTTTATTGTCAACAGAAAATAACAGAGATTAATTGCCTTGATACAAAGGATTATTCACAACACACATAAACTCATTCTTTGCTTGAAGATGAAACATATATGAATACTTATAGTCAAGTTATATCCCATGAAGTTAAAACAAGTTTGCAACATTGTCCATCTTTTCATGATCAGGAGTATGAGAACTCTTTTAAAAAAGAAAAGGAAATAGACAATCCATTAGTTTATTCATGTTCTGGGTCAATGATCGAGGAAAATTAGATTACAAACCATTATGAAAATTCTTGATTTCAACAACATGAGAATGTAGCCCAAGATGATGGGATTAAAGGGAAAAATAGTGAAAAATAAGAGGTTGTTTTAGAGTCTTTTTAAGATGATGATCTTCCTCCAGGTTCATAAATTGAAGAGTCTACTAACGAAGAGGAATTTTTCCTTGTTATAGGTAAATTTAGGCACCATCCCCAATGACCTGGTTAACTGGACATCATCTCTAGGACCAATGAATAGGTTCTATCATCCCCTATCATTTTAGTTGCTACATGCCCTTAGAAAAAGAACAAGACAAATCATTCATGACTTTCATCTGCAAAGGTTTCCAAGATTCGAAGTTTATAATATATCATATGAGAGCTCATCAACGCTACCTCTAAAGGAACTAAGTGCATTGCATATGCAGGTAGCCCCATTCAAGGCTGCTCTGCAAAGCACTTCCCAACACTCATATGTGCGTTGGTCACAATGGGAGCGAAATTCTCATTGTTAAGGAATCTCCACTTGGCTAGTGCCTTCTAGAAGAGTTCACATGTGTCAAAATTCGAATCCATGTGTCCATTTGACATCTACAAGATTGGGAACATGCCTTGCCTATTATTGGAAAGTCATTGATTGTAAAACTACCTTCAGCTCCTCTATAAATTGAGCACAGATCTTAGTGTTTGAGAAGGAAGAATTTGAGTAGAGAAATGCTGGTGGAATTTCAATTGAGGAGTTGATTCGTGTAACATGATGCTGGAGAGATCTGCATTGTGATGAGGCTGGGATGCTGTTGGAGATGGTCACTTCAAATCAATCACTAGGTTGTAACCTCCCCTTCTATCCATTAATAAAGATTGCTACTTACTTTCCCACAAATGTATCTGTATAAGTTCATGTTTTCCATATTATGAATTCTTATCTGATGTATATGGTTTGTGCTTCATTGATTTAGCTAAATAACTTGAATAGACATCTGTATTATTGCTATCTCTTTCTATTTAGTATTCATTCTTGCAGGAAATATTTTTCACAACCGACTGGAATTTGAAGCTGCAGCAAAAGCGACAAAAGGAGACTTTGGAAGTGCTTGGACTCCTAGTAAGCTTCTTATTTCATTATGTGTGTTTGTTCATAGTTAGGAAAATTAGTCGCAAAGTCTTTAATCTATTGTTCTAGATAAGCACCTATCTAGGGAACAATGATTTATCTATAATTCATAATTCCACATAACAAATTTGCAACTCCACTGGGGAGTTTACCCTTCATCCTAGGTGTATTTGCCTCTGATTTTCTTTGTTTATTCACCCAATAGTTTTTACTCAGAAATATTATGCTTTTTAAAATCAAAATTTGCATTAGAAGTGTGTTAAACAAATCTATTTTTCATTGTACACTGCGTCCAATGCACTGTTGGAAAAGACACAGTGCTTTACATAGCACTATCTCCCTTTCAGGCTTGCGTTGTAGAGCACTGTCTCTCTTTAGAGACTGTGTTGCCTCCTGAAACCATCCAAATTCCTTTGATTTTGTCATTGCAATTTGTTTCAGTTTGTTCTCTGCTGTGTTTTGAAAATCCTGAGCCTCATATTGACCAGTGAACTTATCTACCTCTTCCTCCTTTGAAAGAAAAATTTATTCAATGTTTGTTTAAAGCATTTTTATTTATCATTGGCGAATTAATTTCAAAGTATTTTCATTGTTGCATTAGATCCATTTGCTTTTGAAAAGGAAATTTTCGTAAATTCTTCATTTCCTGATGGGAGAAATTGTTGTTTAATTCCTCCTTTTTCCTTCAAAAGAGAAATTGTTGTTTATATTCCTCATTTCTCAAAAGTAAAAGGCATTTGTTTTTTCTGATTTAGTGCACTTAGTTTCTTTTCTGCATTCATAAAATTAAAGGAACTGAAAAGAAAAATCTGCATTTGCATGTAGTGGTTTGTGTGTTTTGCAAAAGGAACAATTAGGAAATATGCATTTAGTTTGTGCTCTTTTATTTGTTTTCTCTCAAATTGATTGCTCTTTCCCTCTAGTAGCTAGGATTTTCATTGGAAAACTAAAAGGGAAAGATTGCTTATCATTCTTAGTTTGCATTTTAGAATTTCCAATAGATCATCATGATGAACCTTTCAAAGGAAAATTGATAAACAAGATAAACTTAAAATTTATCTGTATTTACCTAACAAAGCATTGGAACCATAACGATAACATTTAGAAGGTCTAGGCTAGAGACATGTTCTGACGTCATAAAACATAGCAACTGTCGTTAACTTGTCTGCGGTACATTCCGAGTGTGATACCTCACTCCACATAAGTAAGTATATCGTAGCTCGTCCACATAATTTCAGTTATATCGGGCGGTGTTACAATACGAAAAGTATAAAGGGGTGCTCTCACTGTACGATTTCGCATCAGACAACACTAATATGGAATTGGGCCTCCACGTACCTTTGGGTATATTTTGGAAGAAAAATTTTAGGTGCTATCCATCCATAGTGAACCGAGTCGGTCGCCTTGTAAATTGTGATACACTGAACACAACAATTGGATAGATTGCGTGCCCATACTTCTTGGTTCGCCAGGAGGTATTCTGCAGTTCATAGTTTCTTGGTTAACCCTTTTGCCTAGCATTACCCTTTTATTTTGTTTACTTGTTTTTGGTTAAAATAAATCAGTAGTCATGGAAGAACAAAATCCTTTCCCCCGTCGTTCGCGTAGACTAGAATTAATACCACCTTTACCACCAGAAGTTACTTCTGGTAGGTGAAGGCGATCACACTTTCCTGAAGCAAGTACATTTCGTACCTCTGGTGAAATATCATCTTCCCATAAACCAGAGTTATCTCAAGTGGTTTCTACACATCTCGGTTCGTCTACTGTTGTCGAAACAGAGTATTCAAAACTACCCATGGTCATGATCCATCCAATTAGTGAGACCATACCTCCTGGACCTGACGTTGTTCAACCAGAAGTTGATCTAGATCCTGTCTCTTGTTTGCTAAAACATTTGAATCCTGAAGTCGTACAGCCAAAATTTGTTCCTTCTTTGGTCATCCAACAAATTTCTGTAGCCATTGAGTCTCTCATATCACACAGTCAACCACCTGAAATTTACTTTGGGCCTGATGGTGAAATACTTCCACCTGGTTTAATTGTGATTGAAGAAATCCCACAAGACGAGACACCTTTAACTCCAACCCATTTTGGGGAGGACCTTTACCTATACGAGTATTTTCCTCAATCATTACCATCTGATTTTGTTGATCCTGTTCCTATTCAAACTCTCATCGATTCAAAAGGGTATACATTTGGTCAAGTAACCATGCCTGAACCAACATCTTCGGTTGGGCCATCTGTTCCAATTATTTTAGCACATGCCCTCGCTACCCCCTCGATGTTCATAACTTCATCAGAGTCATATTTTCATGGTGGCCCTATGGTCCCATCAAGTTACAAATCATTATCTAGAATTTTATTTGGTGCATCTTCAAACCCATGGACTTTACCAATTTCATCATCTGGTATTATAACTGGTAATCCTATAGTGAGTACTGAATGGTTTGATTCTTTATATACTTCATTAGGGAAATATCAAGCCAATCCTTCTGGTTCTATTCCTTCAAGTACCATATCAACTGGGCTCCCAAAATTTGGAGAGCAATATTTTCTGTCTTATTATCCTCCTCATGTTGGGGGGCAACCTTTGGTCACCCAATATGACAATACTCTGTCACTTTTTGGTCAACCTAATGTTGAAATGAATGTTTGTCAATGGCAGCCCACTCTTCCTGTCCAACCACAAATGGTTATACACTCGTATCAACCAGTTCAACCTGTTACACCCACAACATTTCCACTTGTTAATACATCTTTACCCTTGCTACAAAATCAAAATTTTATACAAAAACATTATCAAGCGGGTCCTTCAACTCAATATCCTCAAATATTGGGTCCACAGAATCCAAATCCTTCGGTTAATTTACAATAACCTGTATCCGGAATCATTTATTCACAAGTTGGTTTACCATTTTATGGGATGTTACAGCCACAACCTGGTTATAGCTATCAATCGAACCCAAGTTATCCTAATTTGGGTTATAACCTTGGTGGAAAAACCCCTTGGCAGCCTCAGGATCAAATGCCTCAAACTTCATTTCAACAAGTATCATATCTAGGTTTTGGTCAACAAAATCCTCAAGCATTTTCTTTTCAAAACAACCCCTATCGGGGTTACCAGCAGTAGATTCCTTATGTTGGTGCTCAAAGGCCTGTTTCTCAAGCAATTCCATCTTACCCTGGCTATGCTCAACCTAACGTTAATAGATAGTTTCCCTTTGTTGCAACTTTAGAGTTACCAAATTTAAATCAGCTAACTAATGATCCAATTAAATATTCTCGTTGGTGGCCGGTGATACCTCAAAAATTACACTCAGATATTCATAAGTTCAATGGAAACCTTGAAGAATATCCGTCGACTCATGTCATGAATTATGATTTATGGTGTTCATCAAAATCCCTGAATGATGATTCTGTTCGACTACGTCTTTTTCAGCGTACACTCAGAGGGCCGGCTGCAAAATGGTATATTGAATTACCTAAAGCTTCTTTTGATAATTTCACTACCCTAGCTACTGTGTTTTTGACTCATTTCCAGTTACCTATACGATATGAAATTGGAATGGAAATCTTGACCAATTTCAAACAGACTAATGCTACACACATTTCTGATCATATTCATGAATGGTGCCATCATCGTAGAATGGTTAAAACATTTATTTTGGATCAGATCTTTGCCGAATGGTTCATTAAGTCCCTGTTACCATCTATAAATAAGGATGTGGCTAAGGGTGGCATTGTCACAGAAGAGCAAGTTATCGCTCCTGCCCAATATTTAGACTTGATTTACACTTAGTCTGGCATGCTCTATGAAAAAATTCCTAACGCTCCGAGATCTAATTTTACTGTTACTGCTCAATTAAAGGAATCTCATGCTGGAGACAGCTTGATTGGTACTACAAGCACACATCATACTACTGCATATGATCCTGCACCTTCTTCCGAAATTAATGTCATGTCATTTGACAAGGGAAAAAGTGACAAGCAACCCAGAAGTAAGAAAAAGGGGAAATCTAAGAAAAATAAAACTTCCAACCCACAGGAAAAATCATCTGATCAATCGTCTAGACCTAGGAAACCTCATTATCCATGCATAATGTGTAATGAGGAAAATTTTGTTAGGGATTGTCCTCACCGCACTTAAGACTCAAAAATCATCAAGACTTCACATGCGTTAGCTGTATTGACCGACCCATTTCCAAATCTGGACACAAACATGGTTGCCACGGATCCAGCTTCTAGTTCTCAAGTACTTATGTTATCCATCACAAAACCTTCAACATATATTTTGGTGTCAACGTGTAATAAAGATTATGGTAGTCAGGCCACTGATCAACCTACTACCTCGACTACAAATCCGTCTACAGAGTCAGTACCGCCTACTGCTATTCCTGAATTGACAATCAAGCCACCAAAGGGAGTAGTTCACAAATCGACATATAATCCTCAAGCAAGAGCTGCACAAAATTATAATGTTGTTGAAGATTTGGCTCATTCTCCTTCAACTATGTCTGCTATTTAGGTATTACAAAATTGTCCCTCCCAAAAACAGGCTTTATTATCGGCTATTGGTGGAATCAATCCGACTGATTCTAATCTTGTCGTCTTTAATCATACGAGTTATGTGCCGCAACTACCAGCAGAATTGGCATTCTCCATACAAGTAAATTTTCTCAATCACTTTTTTCATCGCACTATTATTGATGAGGGAGCATCTACATGCATTCTGTCTCTAAATTGTTGGAAGTCACTTGGCTCGCCATGCTTATCACAATCATCAATGATGTTGAAGGCTTTTGATGGACGTACATATAAGCCTTGTGGTATTATTAATAACCTGCATGTTGAACTAGGGGGAAAAATAGTGAATGTTGATGTCGAGGTTGTTGATGGACCCCTTGACTATAATATTCTACTTGGAAGGCCATGGGTATATGCAATGACTGCAATTGTTTCTACATATTTCAGAATGATTGCATTTCTATATAAAGGTACTATCACAATCATTAATTAACTATCCTTATTTTCCTCTGCCTCGCAGGTAATTGGAAGAGTTTCGTTCGTTCATGCACCCCAACTAGCACTTCAGAACATTGGTGTAGGAGTCTTAAAGGATTCAACTCTCATGGGAGCCTTTGCATTACCACTGCCCGTGACATCGGCAAAAATTGCAAGTATAGAGAGTTGATACATGATCTCTTCCACTCCGTCTGGCTTAAGAGAGAGTATAGGTGATTCTGAAATTGTTACGCTGGATGAGTTCCTGCCGCCCAACCCTATTGAGCTGGCATAGAAATCAATCTATCTGGCTTGGGCATCAAATCTGAAATAAACATCGCCGAGTGTTTGGATTGATCGTTCCTTACATTTTGGTACTCCCTCTGATCCTTTTTCCTCAATGTTCTTGACCGATGAGAATATTTTGGAAGCCATGATGTTAGAAGGATAACCATGGGAAGATTATCATCATTGTTCCCATCTTCCTGATTATGAAAAAAACTATCTTAGTGAACTATATCACCCACTAATCAAAAAAATATTTTCGAATTATTTACCTATTAATGCAATCAATTCCGATCGAAATTTGTCAAATATTGAAGAAACCATTTATATCGACATTTTGACCAAACCTGGCGTTGTAGAAAATATTCATGTTGGTGTTTCTTGTTCTCCATCAGGACTCGAAACACATCGCTCTCTATTTCGTGAATTCCGTGATGTATTTTCTTGGCCATATGAGGAAATACTAGGCATAGATACTAGTATTGTTTAACACACTATTAATATGTATCCTGATGTCAAAATGGTGCGTCAACGGCTTCGTCCTGTTCATCCAAAGAAAGCTGGTGCCATTAAAGCAGAAGTTGAAATTTTTTTGCGTGCTAGTTTAATATACCCTATTCCGCTGACTGAGTGGGTTTCCAACATCATTCCTGTCATGAAAAAGCAAGGAACTATTAGAGTGTGCGTCGATTATCGGGATGCCAATCTTTCTTGTCCAAAAGACAACTATCCTACTCCCTTTATCGACTAGATTATTGAAGATTATGCTAGATGCGAAATATTTTTGTTTATGGATGGATTTTACAACTACAATCAAATCAATATCCACCCAGAGGATCAACATAAGACAACATTCATTTGTCCCTGGTGTTGGGCCGGAATTAAGGTATGTTTTCAGCCCACGTTTACTTCAAATTATCATACATTTTTATAATTTCTCTCGTCTTAACAGTAAAGGAAAGGGGGGTTAATGAAAAATCAGGAAAAATATACTAATGGTAAGAAGCATGTTCAAAATAACAAGGATTTGACTTATTTCATCTCTATCCGTAGGAAAATGAGGCAGCGAAAACAACGCAGACCAAAAGACAACTAACAGACAGAGAACATGAATCCATAGTAACCCCCAGAGAGGAGTAGAAGGTTGAAAGATAGATCCATGTCCAAAGAACTCAAATGATATCCATGCTCAGTGGGTTGTCGTTTGGGAAAGACCATTCTACTAAGAAAAATCACCTTTTAAAAGGCCAAGGATTGACGAAATAAGGGGAGGCAAAATAAGAATTATTTTTTCTGTAATAGGCGTATCAGGACAAAACTGTCCAGTTGTATTCATGTCTTGACTATTTTAATAAATATTTTTTCTATTTTGAATAATCATTTCCTGAGTTTTCCATCGCGTTGGACTTTTTGTGGTTTGGGCCCAGCCCTGGGAGTTTCCACGATCACGGTTGTACTGTACATTAATAACAGAATTTATGTTTAGTTATCTAATGCGTTCTATGAGATATCTTTCTACTTGTTAAAATTTTACGCCTGTGATGCTATAGTTTCCTCTGCCACTCAGGCAATTTATTGCTCATGTTTCTGTTTTACAGTAATAGTTTTATAATTGTTGGACATTTTCATCGTTTTCTAAATTCCTTTATATCTGTTTATAAAATTTAGCACGATATCTGTTCAATGCTTTATATCACCAATAATTAGATCTTTCCATCGGTACTATAAGTTTTCTTGTTGTGCTTAATACAAAAGAATGTTAGTCAGTTAGTTCGCAAGAGAATTCCATTGCAAAATTAAACTAAGAAATTGCTGTTCAATTCATTGAGTTTTCTGTTCCATTCAGTAGGACTGTTGTTCAATTCATTGAGTGTGTTGTTCAATCATAGATTATTCTCACTAGGCTTATTTAGACAGGATAGTTAACAGTAATTTATAAATTCCATTCCCTTTGAGTTGATTGAACTTCGAGAATTAATTGATCTTATTCATAGTAATATAGGGTAGCTATTTCCGATGTCACTCGCATATAATGTGATCGCACTCTTGAAATAAGAATAATTACCCTGGGTTGACAATTAAATGAGAATCTTAGAGGTTTCCTATAATATTCACCTTAGAGAACCGACATTTTGGCGCCATTTCCAGGGAGAGTGTTGAAGAGTGATGTCCTTCATTCCTTTTTCTCTGTTGCTGCGAAGCATTGGGTATTAAAAATGAGAGGTAAGAACCTGTGTACTGGAAATAAAAATGCTTGCCCCCTAACCCACTTCTCAGCAATTGATCAAAGGTTAGTAGAGTAGGTGCTCTTGTTTTATGATTAGGAAGAAAAGGATAGAGACAAATCAAAATCATTCGCAAAAGTCTACAAAACCCAAAGGACCGATAATCCTGGGTAGAATGACATAAATAGACGAAATCGTTAAGAGAGCTAAATCCCAGGCATCTGTAGGACCTAGAATCATTCCCACTCAAAGTCCTACTACTCTCCCTCAGGCAGTAGCTCACCATCTGCAACCCACGCCGAGATTCACAGTGAAATTGAAGGGTCTGAATAAAGCCTCCAGATTACTGAAGACATAGGTACTGACCATTTGAGAGAGGGAGGTTCTTGAAATTTACAAGAAGGAGAAGGAGAAACTAGTGGGGCAATATAGGTAGGAGCTCTAGAGCTGGAATCCCCTAAAAAAGTGGTCAAGACCCAGACATTTGGTATTCCAGATCGAGGGAGTGCTGTAAAGCCTCCTCCCCTCCCTCCACCAAATCCCGCTAAGATCACTCCTCTTGAGCAAGAAATCCTCGAAGAATATTGGCATATCTTTGATAAAATGGAAAATAATCAAAACCAGAATCAAAGGTAGACGCCGACATTGGAATATCCCATTGTTGACCATGCTGCTAACACCCCTATGAAAGCCATTCCCCTGCAAAACATCCCCACCTTCCACTGGTTGACCTCGGAATATATGGATGCATTTTTATTTGAGTTCGACATCTTATGTAGGGGATACGACTATACCACTAACCCTCAGAAACTAAAATTATTCCCCTCTACTTTGAAGGAGGCGGCATTACGCTCGTTCATGGGAATCGGTGGGGGAACCATAGTTAAAAGGGACCAAGTGAAGAACATTTTTCTAACCAAATATCAATATTATTTCTGGACTCAGGAATTAAAAGATTAAATCTTCAATATGTCTACAAAAGAAAATGAAAAATTAGAAGAGTATGTTGAAATATTTCAGTATAATATGCAAAGGTCCCCATATACTTCATTATCCAAAGACATCCTAAAAGCAACAATAATTAAGAGAATGAAAGAAGAATGGGTTGAAACAATCAATATAATGGGAAGAGGGGACATCTATCAAGAAGAATATGATGAAATGATTTTGCTCTGTATCAGGTGCTCTCGGGGTAGTATGCGAAATAAGCCACTTGGGCGAGACTCGACAAAGAAAGATCTCAAGCAGTCTGGTGGCAATGTAACCAGAGAAGAGTTTAGTAATGTTTTGGAAGACTTCAAAACTGAAATTATAGGTACTTTGACAACACATCTTGATGTCTTGCAAGCCAAGTAGAAGCAAGCTATAGCAGAACATAACTTGGCCATCTTCTGCCCACGCTATCAGAAGAAGCACAACCAAAGGGAATACCCCTTAGACACGATTCAGAATTGTGCTATCTACACTAAGGATCATGCCATGGATCACTGCCCTTCACTCCCAGGACTCAAAGAAATTTACGAAGAAGTAGAAAAATAAAAAGAAACAGTCTAATTGATGAACTAGCGTCAGCAATGGTAGACACGACTAGGTATGCCTCAAGACCCGCCTCCTCCTTCTCCGCAATTTAACCAACAAAACCACTCAGCAGCTTGGAAAAATCAACTGCCTTTCTCCACTTGGCCGTATAGGTCGTTTCCTATACCACCTTGGCCAACACAACCCTCTATAGGGAATAATTGGCCAAGTTTTCCCCGTTCTCCTCCATACTGGAAAAAAAACCCATATAAAACTCAGTGGCCATCATCCCCTTATCAAACAACAAATTGGCCTCAAAATTGGCAACGACCTCTGGGAATGACCCACCCACCAATGGGGACAGGAATTCAAAATCAACTACACTATCGGATCTGTATCCTATCCAACACAACCCTCAGCCTATCATCCCTCCTCAGTTACCAGCCCAACCCAATCCTAACCCCAACAACAAGCTGGTTCAACTAATCCAGATTATAGAAAATCCCAACCCTGAAACTGAACATAAGCAATGTAGTGAGCTAAGGCTGAGATTAGAACGTGTTATCTCGCCATATCAAGAGACGATCCCACCATAATTGAAATTTGGGACTCCAACAAAGCCCAGACAAAAAAATGTAATTGAAGCAGAGATGAAGCAAGAAAAGGAAATGATTGACCAAGAGAAGATTGGAAATATTAGGATTTTTTCAACCCCTTTCCCTGAAAGGTTAAAGCTGCCTAGACCAATGATCTCCCCAGAATTTGATATATTGCGAGAATTGAGAAACCTTTGCATCAAAATTCCTCTTATACAAGCCATACAAGACATCCCCATCTATGCCAAGAAAATTAAAGACCTGTGTGGAAGGAAGCAAGCAAAAAAAGCAAAGATTGCTCCCACTGTTCATGTGGTAGGAACATTTTTTGACTTATTATTGCGTAAGGAAGCCCCCATTAAATACGATGACCCTGGGAATCCCATAACAACTTTGAAAATCTCCGACCACTCCTTTCCAAACACATTGGTCAATTTAGGGGTGGCCATTAACATATTAGCAACAGGGACCTGCAAAAAGCTAGGCATATCAGCGTTAGAACCCACAGCTACGTTGTTGGAACTCACCGACAGGTCTATTATCAGGCCAGAAGGAATATTGCAGCACATCTTGGTTTCCGTAGACTCATGGGAGTGTTCGGCTGATTTCCTAGTTATTAACCCAAAAAATCGAATGGACGGACACCCCTTGATTCTTGGACGACCTTGGTTAGCAATGGCATCATGACCATTGCTAGAGGAGATTCCATAAAGAACATTATCATTTACCCACCTGCCAAACCAAGTCTACCCATGATATACATTCACAAGCATACGCATGCATATTGGGAGAAAAATATCCGTCCACTTCTGAAATTAATCGAAGCTCTTGAATTTAAATATCAAACTGAGGATGATGTAATCAATAACTTTATGAATCAGCTGCTTACACCCGAAAAATTGAAATGCCAAATGCTGAAAACAATTCTTGAAGAGGAAATAGAAGAAGACCTCTTGAAAAACCTTGATGATCAACATATACCTACGGCCGCTGTACGCAACAGCATACTCGTTGAGATTGAGCCAGGGAAAATTTTGAATATCATTGGAAATCTGGATAGTGACCAAAGAAAGAAGCTCATAAGGGTGTTACAGAAGTATCAGGGAGAATTTTCTTGGGACTACCCAGACATGAAGGGCATATACCCCC
Organism: Pinus albicaulis; assembly: GCA_034641835.2. Taxonomy (NCBI): domain Eukaryota; kingdom Viridiplantae; phylum Streptophyta; class Pinopsida; order Pinales; family Pinaceae; genus Pinus; species Pinus albicaulis. Next base: position 593,538,871 of record CM076572.1, read on the forward strand.
AGCTATGCACCCATCACATCTATACCGACAAGGAAGCTCGGCCTATTCGACAAGCCCAACGTAGGTTAAACCCTCATCTAAAAGACGTGGTAAAAGAGGAACTGCAAAAATTGCTGGACATGAATTTCATTTATCCTATTTCAGACAGCAAGTGGGTCTCCCCTCTAGTAGTCGTCCATAAAAAATAATGGGAAATGGAGGATCTATGTGGATTATCAAGAAATGAATAAGGTGACACAGAAGGACCACTTCCCCCTCCCTTTTATTGATCAGGTCCTGGAGACATTGGCAGGGAAGCGTTTCTTTTCTTTTCTTGACGGTTTCAGCGGTTACAATAAAATCCAAATAGCCCCTGAAGACTAGGATAAACAACCTTTACTTTCCCATGGGGTACATTTTCCTCTAGGGTGCTACCATTCGGACTATGCAATGCCCCAACAACCTTTCAAAGAGCCATCCTCAACATTTTTTCTGACTTAATAATGAGGGGCTTGAAATTTACGTGGACGACTTCACCCCATATGGTGATGATTTTGATCAAGTGTTAGAAACACTAGAAAAAGTATTGGAACGATGTATTGCCACCAGGTTATGCTTAAGCAATGAAAAATGCCACATGAAGATGGCTGAAGAATTAATCCTGGGGCATTATATCTCTACATCAAGAATACATGTAGACCCAAAAAAGATAGAGGTAATCCTTTTATTAGCCACTCCTTACACACAGAAAAAGGTGCGTAGTTTTCTGGGGTATGCAGGGTATTATCGTAGGTTTATAAATAATTTCTCACAAATTGCTGCACCTTTGTATACTCTAATAGGAAATGTCGAATTCCATTTGTCTGATAAATGTGACACTGCTTTTACAGATTTAAAGAGACTGTTCTCGACAACACTAATCTTACGTGGTCCTAACTGGGAAATGCCTTTTCATATTTCTTCATATGCATCAGATACAATGATAGGGGCATTTCTTGGTCAAGAAGAGGACAAAAAGCCCTATGCTATTTATTATATCAGCAAAAATCTTACTCCTGCTGAATTAAAATACACAGTGAGAGAAAAAGAGTTCTTGGCAACCATTTATGCTATTAATAAGTTTAGACATTATATAACGGGATATCAAGTACTCCTGTATACTGATCACTCTGCCATTAAATATTTAGCCAATAAACCAATCACAAATGGGAGAATAACTCGTTGGTTGTTGCTTTTGCAGGAATTTGACATAACCATCAAAGATCGCCCAGGAAAAGAAAACATGGTCGCAGAATTCCTATCCAGAGTTCCAAAAACAGATGACACACTAGTAGTCAAAGATCAGTTTCCTGATGAACATCTATTTTCCATAACAGTAAAAACACCATGGTACGTAGACGTAGCAAATTAATTGGTCGTAGGGAAACTACCCAGGCATTTAACATCAAGGGAATGAAATATGCTTGTACAACGCAGTGCCCGGTTCTCCTGGATCAGCAGATACCTCTTCCACACAGGGGCCGACATGCATATATGCAGATGCATCCGGGAAGACAGGATCTATGATATCCTACGAGCCTATCATGATGAACCATGTGGCGGCCATTTCATAGATCACAGAACGGGACAAAAAGTATTACAATTGGGTTATTATTGGCCCACGATCTTCAAAGACGCCGAAAAATATGTCCAAGCCTGCGATAGATGCCAAAGAATGGGCCGCCCAGGCCAAATAGATGAAATGCCACTGCAACCACAATTGGTAATATAACTATTCAAACGGTGGGCACTAGACTTCGTTGGGCCATTCAACCCACCATCGAATCAGAAAACCTACATACTAGTTGCAACGGACTACGTAATGATTGGAAACAGTGGCCTTATCAAGAGCCACGGAGGAATCTGTGATTAACTCTCTATTCGATCTATTTGTGCGATATGGTCTTCTGCGGGAAGTGATAACCAATGGAGGGGCACAGTTTTTAGGTAATAAAATCACAGCCAGTCTACGAAACCATCACATCACCCATAGAGTCGCGTCTCCTTACCACCCACAGGCGAATGGATAAGTCGAAAGCACCAAAAAAGTCCTTGAAGAAATCCTTAATAAAATAGACTTATCATCACATCGCTGAGATTGGGCCACTAGACTTCCAGAGGCCCTGTGGGCTTATTGCACAACATGGCGAAACACCACTGGATATTATCCGTATCATTTAGTATTTGGAAGAGAGCCCATTTTTCCCATTGAATTTGAAGTCAAAACTCTAAGGACAACCCAGGAAGTAGGATTGGACTTGACGGAGGCCCAGATTAAAAGAATCCAACAAATAAATGAATTGGATGAAACACGACTAATATTTCTACAGTGCACAATGATCATACAACAAAAACGAGCTAAGTGGCATGAAAACCTCATAAAAAAGAAGACATTCTAGAAAGGAGATTGGGCACTTCTCCATGACTCCAGATTCCAAGATTTTTCGGGAAAATTGCAGACAAGGTGGCTCGGTCCATACGAAATCCAAGAAGTGCATAACAATGGTACCGTCACCTTGACCACCATAGATGAGTCTGGTTCTACATTTCGAGTCAATGGGAACATAGTACACCTCTATCGCAAACCTCTCACAAAGGAGTCCTTCTGCTAGTAGGTACGAAACGATCCCACCATCAAAGTTGAGGCAGAAGGGGGTGATAACCCCACAACCTCAAGTACATGAGAGTTTGCTTCCGTCATTTGTAAATAATGTATAGTTCTTGTTTTGTTGTACATTATTCATACCTGCAATTGTATCCTTTTTTTCTCATCCTCTTTCATTTTTTTTTCCTTGTTGTTCAAATTATTTGAATGACTGCTGTTCAATCCAATTGAACAACTGCTGTTCAATCGGATTGAACAACAATGTTTTTGTGTTTTTATTTTCCTTGCACTTCAATCCAATTGAACAACTACTATTCAATCCAATTGAGCAGCTACTGTTCAATTGGATTGAACAACCATGTTTTTGTGTTTTTATTTTCCTTGTTGTTCAAATAATTTGAACGACTGCTGTTCAATCCAATTGAGCAGCTGCTATTCAATTGGAATGAACAACCATGTTTTTGTGTTTTTATTTTCCTCGTTGTTCAAATTATTTGAACGAATGCTGTTCAATCCAATTGAACAACTGTGTTTTTGTGTTTTTATTTTTCTTGCTGTTCAAATCCTTTGAATGGTTATTGTTCAATCAAATTGAACAACTGCTGTTCAATCAGATTGAACAACCGCGTTTTTGTGTTTTTATTTTCCTTGCTGTTCAAATTATTTGAACAACGAATTGAACAGCTGCTGTCCAATCCAATTTAACATCTGTTGTTCAATAAGATTGAACAACTATGTTTTTGGTGTTTTTATTTTCCTTGCTGTTCAAATTCTTTGAACAACTGTTGTTCAATCGGTTTGAAGAACCGTGTTTTTGTGTTTGATTTTTCCTTGCTGTTCAAACTCTTTGAACGACTGTTGTTCAATCCCATTGAAAAAATTTTGTTCAATCATATTGAACAACCTTGTTTTTCATTTTATTATTTCCTTTGTCGATATCCTCCCCTTGATCCACACCCTAGCTATAAAAGGCATCTCTGTGTAGGAAGTGACAATTGAAGAGAAGAGGGAAGCAGTAAAATTACCAATATGATGATTATTTGACACTATAATCTCTAAACTGGAAGTCGACATTGTACATATATGAAATGAAAGGCTACGTCATTCCCAACTCAAAAATGTTATCATACAATACATGATCTTAGGATGGTATATCTTTCTGCACTTTCGAGTAGTATTTCCCTCCAATATGAAGAAATAGGAATAAGGGGTGTTAATTGTATTGGAAATATTTTTACGTCTCTCACCATCCCTAACTCTTAAGGAGTTAATGAGCCTCCCTTCATGTATAAAGAATAAATATTATTTTTACATGCAAATTTTTAAGAGATGATAGGGGGTCTCATCACGAGCCAGCCTACTTGATCATAAGGGTTTAACAAGTGACATGCCCACAATGGCCATCACACCAGGGTAATGACCTTCTCATCTGCTTGAATGATAGGAGGTCTCATCACGAGCCGGCCTAATAATTCTGTTACAATCCTAGTGAATGTAATTGTGATTATATGGCCATCATACCAGCACAACGACCTTCTCATAAATCAGAATGCTTATGTTTAAAAAAGAAGAAGTACTATGCTCATATGAAAATTTTCAAGAGAGGATAGGGGGTCTCATCATGAGCCAGCCTACCATGTTCATAAGAGTTTAGCAAGTGACATGCCCACAATGGCCACCACACCAGGGTAATGACCTTCTCAACTGCTTGAAGGATAGGATGTCTCATCACGAGCCGACTTGAACACTCTGCTACAACTCTGGTGAGTGGCACTGTAGCTATTTGGATATCATACTAGCACAATGATCTCTCCACAAAATTGGTAGAATAATTACTTTTACATAAGGATCATGACTCATTTTTTCGGGTTAAAATAGAAACCTTGTCGAGGCTATGAATGCCTGCTAGCATCAGTGGCTCTGCTTATGGTATGAGAGTATGTTTCAACGATAGCCAATTACTCTTACATATACCTTACCTCCCATTTTTCTTCCATTCTTAGCATAATAACACTACTCGAATTAGTGATAATCATAATATACCACATAAGTAACTATAAGCGAGATATGCTTACATGTTTGAACTTCGGGATGACAACACCAATCATTACCTATCTCAGTCTTGCTCTCGTCACACTTTATCATTAAACAAGGAAATCCTATCATAATAATAGCTGTACTATTTTCTCTCCCTCTCCTGTCACTTCCGCATGAGATACACTTATGACAACTTCCAAATCTGACCTTTACACAACATGCGCTCATAATTACCCAATTAATCCTCTTTCCTCGAGCTCCAAAGCCACGACCTCTGCTCTCACGTACAAGCTATGATTACTGAATCTTGGCATTCCCCCTGTATGCATTCATGATTGATAAAATCCTTCTTGTACTTGAGGACGTGGACACCCTTACTTCGGTAGAGGGGGTGTAATTATTCATAAATAAGCAAGCATGCAAATTTCCTGCACAAATTCCGTTGGATACGCTGATAAGACCAAAGGAGCATCACAATTAAGGTATGAAGTTACCTGCAAAAGGCTGCAATTTCCCTTTCTCTTACATACAGTGTTCATCCTAAACAAAAAAGCTGAAAGAGAACACAATCAGAAGGAGAAATTAGCTCAAGGAAATGCATCAGCCATGGGAGGAAACTCTCTCTGGAATGAACCTTCGAACTTCCCGATTTCAAATGCAGCTAGCGCTATCCTCTAGCAAGCTGGCTAGCTACCATATTTACACAGATTACAAGGATTTGATACAAAGGTAGCAATTGAGTTCCTGCAAAACCTATAGGAGGGAAAGACCAAGCTTAGGGGAAGAGTTATACCAGTCACAGAAGAAATTATTGTTGATGTCTCTGGAATAACAGTGGAAGGAGAGAGATGGACACAGAAACACCTTCTCTTACGAGAGGCAGTCCCAACATATCAGGATCAAGAAGAGCCATTAGACTAGTCTGCCACTGCCAGCAACTTCTTCCACACCGAGGTATTACCCTATCAAGAGGAACCACAAGCTTTTAGGGCCTTTTACCCTCTCAAGAATGATGGAGCGAATGAGGGAGAGCCTGTAGAAGAGGAGGCCAAATCTAAAAATCAGTCAGGGGACACCATCCCCTTGGAACAACACACAAGCATGGAAACAGTTTCTCTGACACCTGAGGGAAGTATTGTCTCACCCAGCCAAGACCGTCATACAGAAGTAAACTCTGATGTACAGGTAGAAGACACCACCATAAGAAAACATAAAATTAACACTGTCATCCCTAAAAAAGAGGTTGCTGCTCGTCCACCCCCTACTGAACCCAGACAAGAAGAAAATTTAGTTGAAAAGAAGTTCAAGAAATTAAGTAGAACTTGCAAAATGTTAAGGAAATTGGTAAAACATTTGAGGAAGCAGTTGAAAGAGGTAAACAAGGCCTGGAATTCTAAGAAATAATTGACCACAGTAGAAACCCAAATAGATTTTGTCACCAATTTTTTAGATACTACTGAGGCTAGAATGCAAAGTGACCTAGCAGACACTGCTGAGGTTGGAATGAAAACTGACCTAGAAGATGCTGCTGAGGATGAGATACAGACTGACCTAGCAGATACTATTTAGGATGAGATGTAGACTGACTTGGCAAGCATCGTTGAGATCGAGGTACAAATAGACATGGTGGACACTTGCAAGGCCTCTGTCCAAACTAGGCAAGAATTTACCGACGAAAAGGGAACCCAAATAGAGGAAACCCCTGCCTATGCTCCTCTAGTTGAAAGAGATGTCAATAAAAAATGGTATAATGAATTAATTTGATCACAACATGAGTTGGCACAATGCAAAAAGGAATTAGTACCCACGCAAGAGTATTAGGAACTGATAAAGAAATTCACAAACCTTTCTACCATAGAAAATGTAACATTTTCCCAGCCCAGAGAAGAGAAGGCAAAGGTAAAAAGGGCACAGGACCAAGTGGATCAAGCCAAGAAACAAATCTCTATGATTTTTTCTCTGTATTCTGATGCACTAACATGCAGGGCACTAGCAACAAACTATGCCCTATTCCTAGTGGAACAATATTTACTGCTAAAAATCAAGGCTGTCAGGGCAGGGAAGCCCACAACTTTCAAAACCATAGAGGAATTTTTCCACTACTGCAATGATCAAGATGAACAGGTCCAATGCCTTTTATGTGAACTTTACATGCAAAAATTCTTTCTAGAAGAGGACAGGGACAACAATCCTAGTTCCTTTATAGGAGATGTTCAGTTCCAGGCCTTCCTCTTGTTCGCTAAGAACCAGATTAGCTGGGCCAAAGCCTATAACATCTTCCAAAAGAGAGAACATGGCCTAGACCTATGGGTCAGAGGAGAGCCTACTAATCCCCTAAAACTGTTCATCCAACACAATAATTTCATGCGAAGAAAGGGTGTAAGTGTTACACCATTTTTTGGTCATCTAACCTATTGTTATTAGATGGACCCAAGTACACCATGTAAGACCAATTTTACCCTAAGTAAAATTGCATTCACTATGAAAAATAACTTAGTAAACCACCTTTATTAAGTTGTTTATGGTCTAAATAGGAAACCCCATGAAAAAATATTAAATAAATCTATATTTGTTTGATTTTTCTCAAGGAATAATTAGTTAAACAACAGTTTAATTAATATTCCTGGCTATATTTAACCCAAAACAGGGAAATTAATTAGATAAATCATTATTTATCTTATTATTTCCTAAGAATAATTATTTAAACCTTATTTAAATAATATTCTTTGTCGAATATGACTAAATCACCCTTAAATAATTAAATAAATCATTATTTATTTGATTATTACTCAACCACATCCTTAAAATGATAAATAAATCATTTATTTATTTATTATTTACAAATAAAGGGATTTGACCCAAGTCAAATTCCTTTTCCCTCCAACAAATATAATAAAATATTCCATAAAAGTTGGATCTTGATTTGGTTAATAATATTTTAATTATGCGCCAGTATCTAGACTAACTCAACATTTTGTTATAAATATAAGGGTTTTCCCATTCATTTACCACCTTTTGTTGCCTAAAGATCACTCTGGAACTATACTTTTGGTCTGACTTTGATCCACCATCATAGTCATATTTTGCTACCATTTTTGTCTGGGTTTTCTACACCATCAAGAGAGAGGAATTTTATATCTGAAGTGTTGAGGACTTACAAGAACCCATCCCATTGAGGAGAACTGGTATCACCCTTCTGTGTTTTACTCCCAGGTGCCATTAATACAAAATTCATTCAACTTATTATTGTCCTGTCTATTGGATGCATGGAGTAAATCTTGTTTTTTCTACTGCTTAATGTCTTTTGATGCATAGATCTAGATTCTTGCAGCATTTATCTTGATCACCTAACTGCAGATCTAAGGATATTAGCAGCCATCTTTACTGTTAGGGCTGTTTTTTATGCACAGCTAAACATGGAAAATTTTAGGGGCTAATATTCGCAGGTGGGCTAATTTTCCATGGGTTTTCCAAAAAAAAGATTCGTCAATTCCCATTTTTTTAGAAAAATGATTCGCCCAAATTTTACAATATAAAATCATTTTAACTTAAAAATCGCCAACATTATATCGACAATATATATAATAGCATTATAAATTTGAATAATTTTACATATACATCAATAAACATTTTATAGTTTGCATATTAGGGACTAGTGAGATTCGCCAATTTTTTAAACTTTAAAATAATTTTCCATCCTTAAAATTTTCCCTGCAGCTAAAGTGGTATTTTTTCATACGCTTGGAATTAAGATTCATACTAACAGTAAGGACTAAGCTGAGACCCATCCATAAAGACATTATAGAGCATGCGTGGGAATATTTTGAAGACATTCAGGAAGCAGCCTCGGCAACAACCAAACAAAGATGGATGGCCTCCATAAACAATGTAAAGAATAGGGAGCCATTTGGCTACAAAAACTTCAAAGCGGCCGCCTCCATATTCATTTCATATAGTAACCTGGTCTTCAACATGGGTCCTGCATGGTTAGGGTGTAGGTATATATGCCCTCTCATTTGGTACCCCCTAAGGGTTATGATCATTACTACGAATTGCCAGAAGGGCACACAAACACTACCTTTACAAGAATTAGAAAAAAACAGGGTTTTAGAGCATACAAGGAAGAAGAATACCCTGCCTACTCCTTGAAAAAATTGCATCTCAACCATTTGTTTGCACGAGGACCTGTAAATAGGTAAGAGGGGGAGTATGTTGGGCTGAAATTAAGGTATGTTTTCACCCCATGTTTACTTCAAATTATCATACATTTTTAGAATTTCTCTTGTCTTAACAGTAAAGGAAAGGAGGGTTAATGCAAAATCAGAACAAATAGACTAACGGTAAGAAGCATGTTCAAAACAATAAGGCTTTGACTTATTTCATCTCTATTCGCAAGAAAATAAGGCAGTGGAATTGACGCAGACCAAAAGACAGCTGAAAGACAGAGAACATGAATCCACAATAACCCCCAGAGACGAGTGGAAGGCGGAAAGACAGATCCACATCCAAAGAACTCAAACAAAATCCACGCTTAGCGGGCTGTCATTTGGGAAAGACCATTCTACTAAGTGAAATCGCCTTTAAAAAGGCCAAGGATGGACGAAAGAAGGGGAGGCGAAATAATAATTTTTTTTTTTGTAATAGGCGTATCATGACAGAACTGTCTAGTTGTATTCATGTCTTGACTCTTTTAATAAATAATTTTGGTATTGTGAATAATCATTTCTTGAGTTTTCCATCGCGTTGGACTTCCGGTGGTTTGGGCCCAGCCCTGGGAGTTTCCATGCTCACCTTTGTACTGTACGTTAATTATGAAATTTATGTTCAATTATCTAATGCGTTCTATGAGATATCTTTCTACTTGTTAAAATTCTACACCTGTGATGTTGTAGTTTCCTCTGCCACTCAGGCAGTTTATTGCTCATGTTTCTGGTTTACAGTGATAGTTTTATAACTGTTGGACATTTTCATCGTTTATAAAATTCCTTTATATCTATTATACACTTTAGCATGATTTCTGTTCAATGCTTTATATCACCAAGAATTATATCTTTCCATCGGTGCTATAATATTTCTTGTTGTGCTTAATACAAAAGAATGTTAGTCAGTTAGTTCGCAAGAGAATTTCATTGAAAAATTAAACTAAGAAATTATTGTTCAATTCATTGATTTTGTTGTTCCATTCAGTAGGACTGCTGTTCAATTCATTGAGTGTGCTTTTGAATCATAGATTATTCTCACTAGGCTTATTTAGACAGGATAGTTAACGATAATTTACAAATTCCATTCCCTTTGAGTTGATTGAACTTCGAGAATTAATTGATCTTCTTCATAGTAATATAGGGTAGCTATTTCTGATGTCGCTCACATATACTGTGCTTTCACTTTTGAAATAAGACGACTTACCCTGGGTTGAAAATTAAATGAGAAGCTTAGAGGTTTCCTATAATAGTCACCTTAGAGAACTGACACCTGGGGCACATTCACTTATAGGAAATTTCCGTTTGGTTTAAAGAATGCTGGGGTAACTTTTCAGAGAGCAATGGACTATGCTTTCAATGACATCAAGCACATTGTTCAACCTTATCTAGATGATTTACAAGTGCATTCATGAAATCAAACTGATCATCCAATGCACTTGAGTGCCATCTTTTTACGCTGTCAACACTACAAAATATGGCGCAATCCACATAAATGTGTGTTTTGTGTTGGTTATGGTTGTTTGCTTGGATTCATAGTCTCAAAAGAAGTAATTCGAATAGACCCATTGAAGGTTCAGGCCATTCTTGATTTGCCTGCGCCATCAAATTTACTTCAGATATAGAAACTTCAAGGAAAGGCTAACTTCCTAGGAAGATTCATTCCAAACTACGCCGAAATGGCTAAAGGATTTACTCGTCCATTGAAAAAGGGGGTTCCCTTCCATTTGGATCAAGTTAAGCAAGATTATTTTGATGATGTCAAGGATACTCTTGTCCGAGCATCATTAATGTATCCCCGTAATTATCAAAATGATTATTTCCTATATATCGTCGCAGCTGAAATGAAAATTGCTATGGTTTTGGTCCAAGTAGAAGATGGAATTGAACATCCAATAATTTATTTGAGTCGTAATCTCAAGTATATGGAATTTAAGTACTCATACGTAGAAAATCTTGTCTTGGCAGCTGTTCAAATTGTCCAAAGATTTCACCATTATATCCTACTCCGAAAGACCACTGTTGTTTCGGATTGCAACCCCATGACTTATATCTTATCACGTCAATTGCTCGGGGTAAAATATTCAAAATGGATTGCCATTTTGTAGGAATTTGATTTGGAATTCATCAAATCCAAGTCAAAGAAGTCTTTAGTTTTGGTTGAGCTTCTCTGTGCCCTTCCCTCTGATAGTACTACAACTACGTCAGAACCATCAATTCCTGACAAGTCTCTGTTTCTAATCGGATCATCTGATCCTTGGTATGGAGATTTCACCATTTATCTCCAAAATCGAACCTTTCAACCTGATACCTCTCACTCTAAATAATGATGTATTCGATACCAAACCAAATATTATCTGATCGTCGGCAATACACTTTATCATCGTGGTGTCGATACCATTTTAAGAAGGTGCCTCACTCATGAGGAGGCTGAAAAGGTTTTAAATTATTTTCATTCTAGAGCTTGTGGTGGAAATTTATCTAGATACACTAACGCGCAGAAAATACTCTGTGCTGGTTACTTTTGGCCTACAATTTTTCGAGACTGCATCGTCGCGGTCAGAAGTTGTCATGCATGCCATATTTTTTATCATAAAATCTGCAAACCGCCAGCGCCAATGCATCCTGTTGTTTCTATGGGACCATTTTCAAAATGGGGTATTGACTTCATGACCTGTAACCCTCGTTCATCCAGGGGCATGGTTATATTATTGTCGCAGTTTACTACTTTACCAAATGGGCCGAAGCGATGCCTACATTCAACAACACAAGACATACAACTACATTTTTTTTCTTTAATCATGTTATTGCACAGTTTTGTAGTCCCACAAGCTATAGTTACAGATCATGGGAAGCATTTTCGCAACCATATGATGACTGAATTCATTGCCAAATTGGGATCTTCACATGATAATTCTACTCCTTATTATCCACAATCAAATGGACAAGTTGAGGTTATCAACAAGATTATTAAACATATGCTTCAACGAATGATAGGAGTTCGTATACCAATTTTGCATTTGATCCTGTAATTTTCCTTGTGGGCGTATCGAACCTCAGTGAGAAACATAACTGGATTTACTCCTTTTCAATTGGTGTATCGTCTGGAAGCTATCTTACCAATCCAATGTGAAATACCGTCATTAAAACTGGCAATCGACTTGTTACCTGACACCTCAGAAGAATAAGCACGTCTCCTTAACCTCATCCAACTTGATGAAACACATCGTGAATCCCATTTGGCCAATAAAGCACATAAGAGACATATAAAGGCATAATACGCCAAAAATGTCCAGCCTCACATTTTCTCAGAGGGCGACTTGGTCCTTCTTTACGATCAAGAATCTGATATAATAGGTATAGGAAAATTTGAGCCATTATGGCATGGCCCCTATATTGTCAAAAGAGTTCTTGCTAAGGGTGCCTATGAGTTGGTTGATTACGATGGAATTCCGTTGGTGCAACCTAGAAATGGGTTGTATTTGAAACATTACTATGCTTAATCATGAGTGTAGTAATTTTTTGTATTATATTGTATATATATGATGTTGATTTGTATTCACTATCTTAATTTGTTTTTAGATTTTTCTTGACGTTAGTAATCCACTTTACATTTCATTGTAGATGTCTAAATCTTCGGAACCCTTTGTTAGATATGCTAATGGTGCTAGTTGTAGTATGCAGAATCTATCCTCTGCAACGTGGGCTATTTTCTCTCTAAACGACGAGTTAGTGTGTTTTCAAGGGATTTGTATTGGTAGATAGACGAAAAATATTGCTGATTATAGTGCATTGATCGAAATTCTCCCTAATGCCATTTCATTTTGTATTAACCGTATCATCATAAGGTTAGACTCACAACTTGTGGTATTGCAACTTAATAGTGTTTATACTGTTAGAAATCCAACACTGCATAGATTGTTCCTAAGAGTTCGACTTTTGGAAAGACACTTTGATTTTATTCAATATCAACACATTTCCAGAAATTTGAACACATTCACTGATTCTTTAGCTAATCAATTTTTAGACAGACGTTTGCAACATATGTAAAGAAAGAATTCACATCATTTGAATGGGATTGCACAATAAACATTGGAAAACGTTGAAATAATATAGATAGATAGTTATAGGTTTTTACAAAAATTTGTGCCCAAGACACATTGGTCATCTGACCTCAAAATGTATGCAAAATGTCAAAAGTAAACTAGTGGTGTTCATGGTAACATGCTATAGATCTAGCTATCCTACGAAGTAACTACATCCAACAGTTAGGAACCCCAATAGTGTGTCACTGCAGTCGCATGGGTAACTCTTCAATTCAAAATCTGGAATTTTGAAGGTCAAACCCTCTATGTGCTACTGAAGCTCAGCCAAAGTCTCAACCATATCAAGATCCTGAAGGATTGCTCTCCTGACAACCCTCTTTGCTAGCACATCTACTTCACGCTCTGGTTCTTCTACTGGTTGAACATGACCAACAACTGCATTACATCAAACATTTAGTTTCGTCTTTGGAAAACATCAAAAATACAAAAAAATTGTATAAACCTTAGGAAAATAAAAAACATGGTCAAAACATTCTTACCCATTGCACCCCACTGAGCGCCTTCTGGTAATGCTAAATTTGGATCTCCTCGGAAATCAACATCTATGTATGCATACTCATCGATAACGATAATCTGTCGTCGCATCCAAGCGAAGAATACAGTCGAGAACACAATAGTCGATCGGCCTGCGTGCCTACTCATGAGTTCTACCCATATCTGCATCCATGGATCTCTAGGATTAGACACATCCAGTGTCACATGTTGTGGCTGCATCAGTGGAATTCGTTCTAAGGCAAAGGATATGAGGATTGAACCATAACTAAAGTTCTTCTTCCTTCCTCCATTTTCTTTGTTCAGTTTTTCCTTTATCTGAGAAAGAACAACTTCAGACCAGTTGAAGACTATTGGCTCGATACACTCTAGCGCGTACTGCATATATGATCTATTCACTACATGTAGTGTAACGGTGCCGGCAAGTTTTGCGATCATGAAAAGGATATTTCTCAAAGGAAGATCTCTAACATCCTGGATGTTTATCTTTCCATCTTTGCTTGGCTCTGCCCCTGGATAACAATGTTGCAAAACATAATCTCTCACTGTCTCTGCTCTAACAATAGACCCCGAGAGTGAAATGGATAAGCCTCTCCTCAACAAACCTGTAAGAAAGTATACATCCTCGACTATTATAGGAACCACTTGGTTCTTAATATGAAATGCCTCGATAGCTGGATCCCATGCTTGAACTAAGAACTCCAAAATTTCTATTTGTTGCCTCATTCCTGAAAATTTGAAGTACTTAAGCAGTCCAAAATCTCTTAGGGCTCTTACTGTACCCGAATCATTTAGGGAAATCATATCCTTTTCTTCATGTTCTCTTTCTCTCCATGTAATCATCATTGTAATCTGATGGAAACCTGAAATACAACCATAAGAACCATTAGATTCCATTCATTGTAAAAAATTGGGCATATTTTAACCTAGGGACCCCAAAACTTTAAAAAATTGCAAAAATTGGAAATGAAATGATTACTGAAAGAAAGAGGAGGTTCATATCATTAACCTGGATCAAACAACAATGAAATTTGTCCATAGAAATGATCGCAATCAGCAGCTGAAGTTCGGGGGAAAAATAAGGTTCAGAGCTCCAAAGTACAAATGGTAACTATGGAATGGTAAAAATGAATAGTAAAACACTTTTTAATAGTCATTTAATTATTTTCAAATCGAATTTATTGCTATGAATATGGTTTTATTATGTTTTTTTATCATGAAACATGTATTTTTAATCCATTTGACGTTGTTCTGAACAGGTCTTACAATTGATGAACAGATTGTTCGTGTTGATTTATTTCAAGAATGATTTGACCACAAAGCATAATTTTTCTCTTTATTTTTTGAGCTTTGATAAAAATGAAAAAGGATTTGAAGCGCACTTTTATCTCTTTTTCGAGCTTCGATAATAGCGAAAAAGGAACCCCTGGAGTCTTCTTTCTGCTCTTTTCAAACTCTGATAATGTGAAAATATTTCCGAGCACTTGTCTTTTCGAGCTCGTAAAAGTAAATGAATTGATATCTACTCAGTATAAGTTTAACCCTTTTCCGGACTGAGATAGATTATTTACGAAAAAGGAATACCTTGGTCAAACATGATTAAAGAGGTTCTCTCAGATATTATTTTACACTTTTTCGGATCTAGGCGAAAACTTTACGAAAAAGTACTTATGGATTTTTCTTTCGTTAGGCTCGTTAAAACATAAAATAGCACCGGGCTCTCACTGTCGTTAGGCTCTTTAAAACATAAAATAGCGCCGGGCTTGTCGATCACGGCAAGAATCGAGTTTCATTCATCGCTAGAATCGTTAAATTATTAAATAGCGATACATTATTTGCCCGAAGGGTTTAATTATAGATCAAGAAAATGTTATCCTCCTCAAGCTTGTTAAAAAATAAAGAGGTACTGGTCGACAAATGATCAAGGAAAATTTGGGAAAGTGGATAGAACGTTTTACGGTAGCAGGTCACTCTTGAACATGACACTTCACTCCATCACCTTGACTGTTTGGGTTGGGTAATCTTATTTACGGTTCATTCATACCTATGGTTCATCATACCTTCACTTCGGTTTTGGGTCAATGCCGCCAACTCATCTCAGTTTCGTCGATATGTTCAAGAGAAGTCATCCAGTGAATACTCATCATTCTGCAATACTCATAAACCTTCATTCTCATGACCATCATCCCTGAAAATTTCTATATCAAGTCATACCTTTGTCTCCGAAATCTGTAACTCTCGTTTCACAATAAGGTGGCTTCCTGGCGATGAAAAATCATTATCCAGGAAGTTCACTTAGAAAAATTATATTCTAGTACCATGAGGCTTGTTATAGCATCGACAAGATCCTCGCTTCCAGATTTTTGACTGAAAGATTTTGTTTGGAGTTCGACATCAAATCATCTATTCACACCTTATGAAATGTACTGTAGTACCTTTAGGGCCATTAACATCAATGGTGGTTCTCTCGCATTTGTTAACGACTCACATCATTGGCTGGTAATCAAACAATGTCTTCCCATGTTCGACTACAAATCATATATTCGCATGGCTATACTTGTACACGAATGATCGAGTGAATGAGATAAGAAGACCCCGGATCTAGTTTCAACCATCCGGGATGCGATTTGAGGATTTTTGTACACGTCATTTGTATGGTGACCTTACATATATATTGTCATCCAAACATGGGCCTATATCTATAGAAATGTCTGTATTGGGCAACATTCCAATGTAGACGACTTTCTGAATTATGTACATGTTATTAGATTGTTTATGTGCTGAACATGGGAATGCCTACCATCATAAATTATGATCAAGAGGATATATCATGATGTAATGCATTGTAAGATGGATGTAGGTGGCCACTTCACTTCATCTCCAGCCCATCATAGTGTAAAGAATCTCAATCAAAATATTGTTATTATTATTCTGAATTCATGCTTTAGGGGGAAATTTTTATAGGTCAATTTGGGCACCATTCCCAATGACCTGGTTAAATAGACATCATCTCCAGGACCAATGAATAGGGTCTATCATCCCCTATCATATCAGTTGCTACATGCCCTAAGACAAAGAACAAGACAAACCATTCATGAATTTCATCTACAAAGGTTTCCAATATTTGAATTTTATAATATATCATATGAGAGCTCATCAACGCTGCCTCTAAATGGAATAAGTGCATTGCATATGCAGGTAGCCCCATTCATGGCTGCTCTGCAAAGCACTTCCCAACACTCATAAGTGTGTTGGTCACATTGGGAGCGAAATTCTCATTGTTCCGGAATCTCCACTTGGCCAATTCCTTCTAGAAGAGTTCACATGTGTAAAAATTCAAATCCATGTATCCATTTGGCATCTACAAGATTGGTAACATTTCTTTCCTATTATTGGAATGTCAATGATTGTAAAACTACCTTTAGCTCCTCTATAAATTGAGCACAGATCTTAGTGTTTGAGAAGGAAGAATTTGAGTAGAGAAATGCTGGTGGAATTTAAATTGAGGAGTTGATTTGTGTAACATGCTGCTGGAGAGATCTGCATTGTGATGAGGCTGGGATGCTGCTAGAGATGGTCACTTCAAATCAATCACTGGGTTATAGCCTCCCCTTCTATCCATTAATAAAGATTACTGCTTACTTTCCCACATATGTATCTGTATAAGCTCATGTTTTCCATATTATGAATTCTTATCTGATGTATATGGTTTATGCTTCATTGATTTAGCTAAATAACTTGAATAGACATCTGTATTATTGCTATCTCTTGCTGTTTAGAGTTCATTCTTGCAGGAAATATTTTGCACAACTGGCTGGAATTTGAAGCTGCAGCAAAAGCGACAAAAGGAGACTTTCAAAGCGCTTGGACTGCAAGTAAGATTCTTATTTCATTCTGTGTCTTTTTTCATAGTTAGGAAAATTAGTCGCAAAGTATTTAATTTGTTGTTATAGATAAGCACATGTCTAGGGAAGAATGATTTATCCATAATTCATAATTCCTCATAACAGTCCTGGATCCCATCGATGTGCATATTTTTTGTTTTGATAATATGGTTGCTTCAAATGTAGATTTTCAAGAACACACTTCCCTTTTTCTTGATATTATTGAAGACCCTATTGCCAATTTTTCAAAGATAGTAATGAAGGTCGATGTTGCAGCATTCATTAGTTTCAACACATAGAGAAACCAACAGTTTGGAAGGAGGTTTGTTTTCCTGTTTCAAGTAATACAGAAAAGCTTATGTTGCATGTTATTCATGATACTTTGGTTAGTTTGTTGCAACCATCTGGGAAGATGAATCTTCTTGTATTTATGTATCATGAGCACATGTTCAATGGACATTTTGAGTTGCCATTTATTGAATCTTTCTTTATGCCTGCTGGAGATGAATACAAGCATCAGTTAGGTAGCCATTTGCTGGATTGGTTACAATGGAGGGATTATATCACATGATTGTATATACATCTTCAGTAGGTTGGAGGTTATCATCAGGATTTTAAACCTAAGGTGAATACCCTAACATCCCTATGGCCTACTTCCATAAGTATGTTAAGTCTGAGTTGAGTCAGTTTTTGAGTCAAAGTCATTTACAACTTTATTTCATCATTTCAAGTTTTTCAAATTTTTTTGATTTCTATTTCTTGACTTCGTCACCCAATGGATGAGGCTACTTGGTCTACGGTGTTCTTGACTCCTCCTGATGAAGCTGCCATTCCCAGCTAGAGCCAATGTTAGTGCTAATATGTTAGTGATCAAACATAATCCTTCATTTAATTTGATAGTAATCATAGGTCAATTTTTTTTGTCTTTTCAAATAAGTTTTCAAAATAATTATTGGTCACTAAAGGATTCTAGGTTAGAAATGCTACTCCCTTCATCCCATCCATAGCTATCATCACCTCAAACGTCATCCCATTCATTTTCATGTAGAATTCTTAGGTTATTCACTCCATCTCATCTAGGTCTGCTATCTAGGTATCATTGTTTTGCCTTTGAAAAGTCAAATTTGTCATCAAACAAGGCAAAAAATCCTTCATTTTCATCATATAAGTCTTCTAAAGGGAGTCAACATACTTAGGAAGAAAAAGTTAGAAAAATTGTCTTATTTAAAAATGTGTTTTGATGTCAAAAGATTTCAAAAGGAAAAACTGTCTTATTGTTTTAGTATAGGAAAAAAAGTTCATTTCCAAGCTTATAAAAGACAAAAAAAGCTCATCCAAACTCATTTTTCTCTTTTTTTGTGTGGTAGAGCTCATTTCTTACCTCCATTGCACTCCTTAGTGGTTAAGGGTTAAAAAACAAGGCAGAAAATACTCCAAGGAATACTTTGTTACCCTTCCAGAACACTTTGTTACATTTCTGTAACTTCTGCTTCACTTCTGCTGGTCATTGTTACGCTTCTGTAGCAAGTTTCTACGCTTTTGGAAGCGGTTGTTACACTTATGTAGCAAGTTGCTACACTTCTGGAATCAATTGTTACATTTATGGAATTAGTTGTTACACTTTTAGAACTTGTGTTACGCTTCTGTTAAACAATGTTACACTTCTGGAAAGATTTCAAATTATGGTTTTTTAGCTCCCAAGCCATTCAAACAAGCTCAAGGCTTGTGGGCATTAGTTCTTAGAGCTATTACAACAGTAAGTTAACTTCCTATACCCTCCCGTGGCCAAATTTTTAAGCTTACTATTGATTTTCATACTCACTCCATACTCCATTATATCTTCACTTCTTCATATCATTGAAATATTCCAGTGAAATAAACCCTAACCCTCTCATCTAACACTATCCTACACCTCCCACATACATCATACTTTCATTCCCCACCATTCATACCATTCATAAGAACCATTTTCACCAAAACCTAATTTCTGGCCATTTTTTAAGTGTTATTCTGGGAAATTCTTGTGTTTCCCTCATTTGACCACCTAAATCACATACATTTCACCTAATTTCACTCATATCATGGAGCTAACATGAAAGCTCATCTCTTGAATTTTTTTCAGAATTTTCCTTGGCTTTAAAACACTTCATCTCACCCTCTAAGTCTACCCCATCCATATACTCTATTTTCCCAAATTACACTACACATACCCATTCCATATACACACTAGGGTTTCATCCTTTCACTGATAGACAAGATGAAGAGTGAGAAGAAAAACCTCAATGGAGTGCACCACATTAGATTAGAACCCTGAACCATGGAAGAAATCAATGCTTCACCCTTGGCCAAAAGATTTTTTGAGAGGACTGGATGTTTGAGGTTCTATGAGAATATTATGGAGGGAGGATATCATATTCAGCTTACAAGCTTATTTTCCACAAGTTTCAGTATGGAAAAATCCATCATTGCAAGTGTAGAGTTCAACTTATGAACAAATGTGATTTCTTCAGAAACACGTATACCTAGTCATGGGAAAAAGTGGTTTAAGGGCATGGACATAGACCTTGAATATTATAAATTTTTCCTCAAACCTCAAGTGACCTCCAAAACTAGTAAGTTGGCATTCCAAAGCCTTCTTCAAGTCAATTCAAGATAGTATGTGTGTTTTCCATCATTAGGGTTTTTATTTCCTCCATTTTATGGTTTCTACTTTCTTAATTGGTTTAGGCATTTGGAGACTATTTTAACACCATAATCCTTCACAAAACCTTAAAAAACCCTACCACAAAACCCACTACCACTTACAGTTCCCTTTACCCTTCTTCCATCAAAACCGTAAGCCCCCACTACACTTTCACAACAAAACTAGAAAACATCTCCGTGTTTTCCTATTTTGACTCACTATCCCATACCCATTTCAAGTGATTCCACCTGTATTATTGAGCTAACACATTACCCTACTCTCTCAATTTTTTTGGGAATTTTCCTCAACCTCCTCATACCTCATCATAGCCACTAAACCTACCCTATCCATATCCCTTGTTTTTCCAAATCCACTCATCCCTACCCACTCATTTCATCTAGGAAGGTTTTATTGTGTTTAAAAATACTATGGAGAGTGAGAAAATTTTTCATAAGGGAGCTCATAATTTCAGGATTGAGCTAACTCAGACCCGTGGCATCATTTTCATAGTTTTGTGATCAAGCTAGGGTTTACATTACATAGGGAAAAATTTGTTTCAAAATCATTTTTTGAAGCAATGTTGATGAAGTTTCCAAAATTGGAAGAGGTTTTTGTCAATCATAGGCCAAGGAACAAAAAAATACTTCATTTTATGCACAAGTGTTATGGTTTGAGAGAAATTCTCAAAATACAGTTTCTCCAGGTCATTTTCTGCAATTTTGGACATGTTGTATTCAAATCAAATTTTTATGGCTTTGGAGAAGGGGTTTGCAGTGATCGATGAATCCATTTTGTAGCAGACATACTAATATTTCCAAGAATACCATTTTATGTCCAAAAATCCTCTGGGAAGGCCTCCAAAATCCCACTCAAATTAGGTTCTATGCTTCTACTCATAGTGCGCTACGATTCTGCAAATTGTGAGTGATCAACTTCAAACTTGGATTATGAGAAAATGGGAAAGTATTTTGGGAAAAAAGATGAGTTTTATTTTTTCAAAAAATGCCAAAGAACAAAAACCTCTCTCAGTTGTGCAAAAAATTTTATTTTTGAGAGATATTGATCCATATTTAAGCCCTATGTTTGAAGAAAGTTTTTTGGAAAATTCTAGATTTTTGGCAATTTTGGAAATTTCCTCCTCACATGAGCATAGAAAACTTTTCTATGCTTATTTTAGGTGAATCCAAATGATGATTTATTTATATGGTTGGATTCATTTGGATGAGTACATCACAGATCAGGAACCCACTTTGCATGAAAAAATTTAATTTTGCAGAAAAGGCCAAAAACCCACTCATTTTCTATGCTTCTGCCACTTTTTTGGAGGCCTTGCTATGCTTCTGAAGTAACCTTGGGAGAATAAAATTTAAGAGGCCTTCCCATGGGGAATTTATAAAAATTCAATATTTTATAGAAACTAGACACATAGGGCTAGTTGTCCATTCTTTTAGAATTGGATTTAGACTCCTAAAAGTGCCTCAAAAATGGTCTGCACAATATTTTCCTAGATTGTTCATGTACCTGCTTACAACTCCCACTGCATGTGAAATATCAAGCCTTGTGAAGACCATTGCATAAATTAAGCTTCCAACTGCTGATGCATATAGAACTTTAGACATATAGTCCATTTCTTCTTGGGTCTTGAGGCACATCTCCTTACTAAGTTTGAAATGGCTAGCAAAAGGTGTACTATCTGGTTTTGCATTCTGCAT